>WAAD01032973.1:59280-99081 GCA_013389945.1 Fregata magnificens | reverse complement strand
CTTATTTTCTCCTCATTTTCAGGGGGGAAAAAAAATGCAGAAAAATGATGTGGTAATCAAGTTACTAAATCAGTACAATAAAATTTGCCTGCACCAGGGAGAGAAACAGTAGGAAAATCCAAGTGACCTATGTAGGATTTGGCTTAATTTATAAAGAAAGCAGTAAAAATAATAGGCAGACGAATTCTGTTTCAGTCGTTCTCGTTTTTTGTCTCTTCTGATTAGAAAGCAGCTTGCTCTTAGAGCCATTATATGGTGGCTGGTTTATTGACTATTGTCTTCACTAATGCTAACTGGTTTCCTTTTTATTATCACTTTGCACATCAGTGCTCCCATCTCAGCTAGTCTCTTCCTCCTCCGTCACATGTTCAAAGTCAAACAGACTGACTGGTTCGGTAACAACTAAGGGGCAAGACAGTGGGAGCTAAAGGGGCAGGATCTTCTTGAGGCCTATGGTATGCTTATGAAATAGAAACATATTTTGAAAAATGTGGTTTAGGTGATGAATTCTTATTTGTCTTCCCCACTCCAGTGGAGGTACTCACCCTCTTATCTATGCTGACTATACCATCAAGTACATGCATAGCCATGCTCTGAGGGAGCAGAACACCCTGGCCAAGTGATAAAAATTACAAGGTTTTTTCCCCAACCAAAATCCATTACAGATTGTGCTTACTGGGCAAGATTAACAAATCTTCCTCTCACCTGGACTGGTGAATGACTCGTCTGCTTCACTGAGTGAGTGGGATCAGTTTAATCCACAGTTGCCACCCCTGTAGCCTTTTCCAAGCTACAATAATTCAGTCATTGTGTTATCTCTTGATGCAAGTGTTTTGAGACTTACCCTGTTCATTGACAAGATTTTAATTAAGTCATTTGCTGTTGTTTCCTGATCTGCCTCTATCGCAAGAGGCATTGCTGAGCACTCCATAATGGGCAAAATATATTAGGAAAGCTCCCATTACCTTATGTGTAACAGCTGTGCCTAAAAAGGTATACATTGCTCTGGCGTGAAGGCTCTATTAAGCAGTCACACCCACGGGCTGCTTAATAGTGACAACTAATTCTCCGCATGTAGTGCAAAAAAGCCACACACACAGAGTCTTTTGCCCTACACAAAACTGATGGAAGCAGCTCCTTATGCACATTTCTGAGGTTTGGCCATTGGTGGGAATTCCTTATTCTCTGTTCTCCCTCTCTTCCTTAGTAGATTGTACTCTCTCTTCCCTCATAACATAACACTAATCTGAATAGAAGCTATTGCTATTAAATAATCCAATAGATAGCAAATTGGGTGATTACAATAAAAAGATTATGTCACTTCTGCTGCACATTCTGCCTGACCTATATTGGTACCATAAGAGCCTTTCTATCCTGGGGAAAGGCGTTAATATGCATCTTGAGCCAATAATAGCAAAACACCAAATGCAATTTTAAAATCCGTCTATGGGCTTTCTGTAGGATGCTGCATTTGCTGTCACAAGCTTATTCTGCTCCAACAAGAATAGGAGGTATATTTGGCTTCAGTTGTGGGAGGCAGGTATTATTTTTAGAAGTTACCTCATACAAGCTCCTTTTGATGGCTGGAGTTTGTTTGGTGAAATCCTGGATACAGCAATTAAGGAGATCTCTGATCTCAGCAAGCTTCCTAAATCTCCAGGAGGAGAAAGAAGAAAAGCTTCTACTTCTAAGTCAATATTTTTATTTTTTAAGGACCCAAAACAACACGCACAATCCTTTCATTCTTTTTGCTGCTGAAAGGAGGGATATTTTTCTGCAGTAGCTATCTCTCGCAGATGAGGAGACAGTAGGAAACCTGAAGACTTTCTATCCTGATTGCCCTTATTTTGAAACCATTTTTCTCAGAAGATGCCACCAGTATCAAGGTTGCCTTTCTGAACTTAATACCTAGCTGGAGAGAGAGAAAACTCTGTAAAAACAGTAGAGTCTGGGCTACTTTTCATGTCTTTGGCAATGGTAGCAAGTTTTAGACAAGGCAAACCAAACCAGCAACATTTCTGCTTTCTCCACATGGGAACAGGTACAGTCAAACTGTGAAAGCACTGGGCTTAATGTTAATGCTTTCAGTGCTTCTTCGCAAAGTGCCATGAAGTATCCATGCTTTCAGGGCACAGCTCCTAGCTCCTTTAGCTGCCAAAATTAGATGCTGGTGTAGCAGCAGCAATTTGAACACGGTGGCTTTGAGTAGGTGACATTGGGTTATAGTTGAACCTTGAAGAGTCAAAGAACTTTGAATTATGTCAAATTCAACATTACAGGAAGCTTTCTGTTTGAACACTCGACTCTGCAGTTTGGAAGGAGCTAGCTACATCAGGCAATGTTTCAGAAAGAGTCAAGTTGCAAGAGGGCCTGATTTGGTCGGCTACATAAGAGTCCTGTGCCCTTACACGCTCTCAGTCACTTCACGGTAAAGGACTGGCTTGCATCCCTACAGACAAAAAACTATTTACTATGGGGTATTATTTGAGATTGTCTCTAGTTCCTAGAAGAAACTGAAGATTTTTACTGAACCAACTAGCCAAGTTCTCACATGTTTGCATTTAAACCTTTCCGATATTACTCAGGAAGCTGAGATGAAGGGTGTCTTGTGGTCAGTATGGGGAACTTGCACTTTTCCATCTTGTCAGGGGAAAATATGTTGTTCTGAGAGGAGATCTGAGAACTGCCTGAAAGAACCAGGTTTGTAAAATCCTAATTCGCAATGACAACTTCACGGTACTAATCTCTGCAAATCAACAAAAGTTGTTCAGGGCATTCACCTAAGACACAACTTTTGTTTAAGGAATGAAATGAAATGGTCATGGAAGTCAAAGTGTTATCATTTAAATAGTAGTCAAGTCATCTAACCTGCGCTTTTCCCCTCTGCACTCTCTTTGCTTAGGTGTTTATTCACACATTTTGGTCACCAAAGAGCATCCCTGAGAGCTCACTGAACTTACAGACCTGGGTTCCCTCGGGTCTCCCAGTTTGCTCTCTGTTAATTTTGTTCTCCATGACTGATTCTAGGGGTTGGGATCCAGCAGTATTCAAGGTGCTGTTTGAGTGCTGTAGCATTGAACCTGAGGGGCCATCCTGCAGCTCTTCTCTGAGGTTGTTTGGTAGAGAGTCACTTTTATCTAACAATTTTGCTAAGACGGGTCTGTAGGAAAAGATGTAGCTGCACGCAGTCATGCACCATCAGCGCATTTCGTGGATTGTAACAAAATTTTACCTTAATTTGCTCAGTAGTTACGCACAAATAAGAACCATATACAAGCAAGTCTGATTTTGTAGGATTTAGGAGCTTTTTGTAAGGAAGATACTGGTTTCAAGATCTGACTGGAACCAGAAAAACTTTTGAAAAATAACCGAGGGAGGAAAACTTTAAATATGATGGTGTGGCAGCACTTTAATTTGCATTGGGTAAGAGAACACATATAGATAAAGCTGATGAGAGTTCTTCATGTGTGAGAACTGTGGATGGAGACACTTAGTGTCTGAGAAAGCACAATAGCAAAAGGAGGGCTGTCTGGTCTTGTCGAGTATCTCGCATTGTGTTGATCTCTGACCATTTACTTCAGCAGTGTGGTAGCAGAAGTTGGCTGAGTATTATTCTGAGTAAACGTAGAAAGGTCACCCTTACATCTGTACAGGTTAAAACTGAGTTTACGAAAGTCTGTTGCTGCATTTGCTGTCTGATATTGAGAGCACAGGGGCAGTACTTTTAGAGGAACTACATTACAAATGTACATTACCTTTGAACTCCATGATTATTAGAATTCAGTAATTCTGGAGTAAAAACTTAGGACAAGATTGTGCCAACTGGTTTAGTAGTCTCTTTGGATCTGAGACTAATCCCAGATTAAGCCATTGCTCAGCGCTAGCATGGCTGGCAAAATTGGCCCATACTGAAAACCACAGGCAGAACAGGCATTACGCTTCTTTTGCTTAGATTCTCCAAGCTGAAGATCTGGGAAGACAAGTACATCAGTCTGTAGCAAATATAATACGGCTTGGGTGATTAAAACTGTCAAGTCATATTGCATATTGAATGGAGACTAGTTTGTCATTACCATGAGGATTAGAAAGTGTAATCTTCATTAAAACGTCCGTGGATTTACTGCTGTTTGCCTTGGAACAAGATATTTCCTCAGAATTTTCTAGTAAGTAAATTTAGCAAGTGCAGGGCAATTTAAGAGAGCAGAGCTGAATACTGTCATAGCTTATTCTGCAGGAAAGATGCAGGAATGATCCCTTATGTCTGACAGATGCGCTGGATCTAATTCTATTGGTCTGGATCACCTGCAGTCGCATAAATGTATTAATCACCATCACTTAAATTGCCTTCCTTTGGCTCAGGTGTAAGTGGTGACGCAGTGTTTTTGTGCTGTGTAAGGATCATATTTTCTGTCCCTAAATACATTATGTTTACAAAATTCTGTATTACAGAACTCTGTCCTTTGCAAGGCTTGAAATGCATTTTGAGTAAGGCTTTTATCCATCCCACAGAGGCTTTTAAATGTTATCCTTTTCTAACATGGGCTGTGTTTCTGAGCTCAGTAAGACCACTATCATGCTTTGCGCGTGATAAAAATTACTGAAAAAAAAAGGTAGTCTGATATTGTTCTGATATGAATGGTGATTAATATCCCACTGATATGCACTGAGTGAACAATCCAGAGGACGGTCTGTTCTTTTGATGTAACTGACCAAAGATCAAGGTACAGCAGCTTAAAAAATAATTGTTTCATTTAACCTTCTAGTAAATGCTGCTACCTCTGTGAACATAATTTAAGCTGATTTTCAGGCCAAGTAGGAAGAGTTCCTCCTCACATACTTGGAGTGAAATCAAAGGATTTGTATTGACCGTGAATTTGCCCCAATGTTAAAGAAAACAGAAACAAAATAAAGAAATCACGTGATTTCTCAGTCCCTTGAGTCCTGTGGGCTCTTCAGATTGACATATATTTTTCTTAGCAGTAAAACACTGAACTGTCAAAGCAAAGTGGTGGGTATGGTGAACTTCCCATATTTTTGTAAAGTTTACTTTCTCCTTTTAAAAGTACAGTTTCCTCACAGAATTCTGACTCCAATTGTACATTTCTAACCTCCATGGATGAGACTGCATAGGAGCAAGCCCTTAGCTTTCATTCCATCATTCAAAATATAATCACAGCTTGAAAACTTGCTGCCATATTTTTGTTTAAAATGTTACTGCCAGTCTGTAATACTGAATCCAGGTTTGTATTAACTTTCAGTTACTAAATAGCTGAAATGCATTTTGCTCAGTGTTTATTAAAGAATTCTTGTCTTCCAATTCTGTAATTCTTACAGTAAGTAGCCATTACTCAGAAAAATCATCCAACAAAACACAGCAAAACCAATGATGGCAGGAGAGAAGCTTAGACATGATGACAAGGGAGAACTAGAAACAAATTCATTTCTTAAAGTCTCTTTTATGTCCTTCTCTGGCTGTATATTTGCATTACAAACATAGGAATTTCGATCGGTACAGCTTCCAAATTGTCCGCTCTGCAAAAACTTGAGAGTAGCTTCCTCTGATTTATTAGGCATCATGTTGTTTTACTGGTAAGTGCAGGAGAGCTCCATATTCAGGCTGAATAGTTGGTTTTAGTTCCTGCCTTGTAGACAATTTCTCCAGTGGTTCCTAGCGGTTTCTCATCATGCTGTCTTCCTTCCCCCCACCCCTACCTGACCCTGCTATAGATCTCAACTGTTGTTTTACCTTGTTGATGTTTTGTCTATATTTGCTTTAACCAGATGCCCCTCTTCGCATGCAGCATTGGGACTCATCCCCTCTCTCCTATCAACAATAATTAGCCTTGTAAGACTAATGGAAGAAATCGTGTCTAATTACCCTGTTGAAGGCCCAATTATGTTATTAACATTTGTGGGCTATAAGCTAATGATGAGGAGAGCCTCTCATTTGCATAGCATTAAGTTAATTGAGCTGGAAGCTATGGGGTGGATAGCAGTGATGATAGCAGGATTCTGTTACAGAATGGATAATGATGACTGGAGCAGGATGATTCACCTGACAGGTTTATTAATTAACGGCTATCTGATTACCTAAAAGAAATGGCAAGTGGCAGTCCTTCTGAAAGAAGCTGCAGTATTTTTTTAATGAAAGGTGCTATATCACTGCTGATATTCTGGGGTGATTTATGGTAATGGCAGTGTAAGCTCTTTACTGGAAGCCTACACAAAAACCTGTTCTGGGTTACTTCCTGCCCTGGCAAAAATGTGCTGCAAAGGTCTGATATTTCTGAATATGCCTCATTCTTACAGGGTGCACAAAGTAGGGCTGTGCCAGTGAATTTGTGTGGCTGTATGAACAGCGTATTTTGAAAATCCTTAATTGTTATGTAATCTGGGAGTTTCACCCTTGGAAGAGCCAGAGGATTTGATTTTGTAAAAGAGTTTTTTTTGTTATGGTGTTAGGCAGGATTCTGTGTTGTATTAGAGAGAAAATAACGATAAACATTCAGCTTTTCGCATCTTCCCGGTTTGTACAAACTGCGAGTGAAGGTGAGTGCCCTTACCTTCAATTTATTTCTAGGTATAAACACTTATGCAAAGTTGTTAGGCCTTTTAAGGAACAGGAATCTTTTTTTAGTTAAAACGGTTCTAAGAACAAAAATCCATCCTTTTCTTTTTGATTAGATGTCAGGTTCTGTCTGGTTAATTCCAAACACATTGTAATTCACAACAGATTCAGAGTCCTGTTTGAACTATAGTATCTTTTAGATGAAAAAAATCACCCTGTTTAAAAGTTGCCTGTGCAATCAATCCAAGGCTGAGCAACTTGCTACGCAGTCACTCGTCGTTAGAAACCCACACCTCAGTTCTGAATGTATCTGAATGTCAAATATAGCTTCCAGTCAGCAGATCTTTTTAGATTTTTTTCAGCTACGTTGAAGAGCCCATTATTAAATCATGTGAACTCCAGACCTTACCTATGACTAAGATACCCAGTTCATCCTGGAACAACCTTTGACCAGACTTGTCCCAGGAAAAAAGAGAACACGACAAATTTTAACCTTTCAGAGAATTACTTTTTATCCATTTAGGTGGCCCGATGATTAGTGTTTCAATAGTAATATATTTGTGAAGAGTGGAGACCTATAGGTAAAATACAATCACCGCAATTTTGCTCTTGGAGAACTGCCATGCACAAAATCTCCCTGCATGCTGCAACTGGTATTTGTTGGGTACAAAGGAGCTGAGAACATTGCCTTGATCTGATGTGGTAAAGAGGCCAAAATTTTAGTTTACTAGATACATACAGACATTCACCACAGGCACTTTTGGTCAAAAGGAGAAGAGAAGAAAAATGAAAAATCAAAGATGAAAGAAGTAATCTGGGAGAATAGCTCCTGGAGCCAGCTAACAGTCTGAGCTGTTTGCTGGTCATGATTTGCAGCTGCCAGCAAGAATAGGGAGTCCAATCAGTTACCACTGATTGAGGGCAACTTACTTTGTGTAGCTGTGGACACCTGTGTGGTGTGGAGCAAGTGAGGGGGAAATGTTTGTGTAACATTTACAAGGAGCATCTTCCATCTCCTTCCAGCATGTGATGGTACAGAGCCTAATGTCCGTAGTTGTGTGGAAATGATCTGAAAAGGTTGTTCAGGAAACCTAACACAATGAATAAGTACCTTTGCTGGAATTTAAACCCTACATCCTCCTGGTCCTCATTAGCTTTCTGTAATCACTAACCCACACAGTCAGTGTTGGATAGAAATATCTTTACTGTAAAAATTAGTTTTTCTGTAAGGTGTTCTGTAGTTTGCCACAGTGCCTTGCGGTATAAAACGGACAAACACAGCAACGAGCCAAGATCTGATAGATCAGGAATTATGTATTTAATTCAGAGTTCTGTATAACGTGCTCATAAAAGCTTGATCATGATAGAGGGGCCAATAAACATTTGGGAACATAAATATTTCTGTAGGAAATGGCTTTGTGAAACATTTAGTTGTTGAGTAATAAGAAGAACAGAGAAAATCAGAAGAGTAGAAATCTCTAGGTACTAATCTGATGGGTTATATATGTTGCAATGATAATAATGTTGAGAGAGAATTTTTATGGGACCAGTAGCAACAAATACATTGAGTCCTGCACTTTTTACTAATGTCTTCATCTTCTTGTGCTTGCCCCACTTGCTCTCTCTGCTGCTCCAAAATTCAGCTTTAAACCTAGAAAAGCAGCAGATGAGACCTAGGGCTGCTGAGCTAATCCTCTGTTTGGATAGGAGGGTGTAAGTTCTTGGAGTTTGTACAAGTTGAGGGGTTTGAGCAGGCAGGGCAAAGCCTTGGAGTCTCAGGCCATGATCTGTTTGCTAGAGGAATGGATCAAAATCTACATAAGGCCAGGCAGCGTTCGTTGTAGGGGTGGACTGCAAGGGAAAATATAACTATGTGAGGATTTCAGGGGAAATGATGCTCTCTCTTTGTCTTTTGTTTTTCTGGAACATCCATTACTTGAGTATTTAGGTGTCAGTCCAGCCAGACAGCACAGGGAAATATATTTTAGAAAAGCACACATCAAAAAGTATTTTAAATGGCCAAATTGTAGAACAAAACATTCTGGCAACACAGCTTGTGCTCCTGTCAGTCTGTAGGCTAGAAAATAAGAAGAGAACCTGTAAGAAAAATAAAAACAACCTGGGAATAGCTAAACAGGTTAGAAGTGATGGTTTGGCTGCAAGGATTTTGAGGGCTGTAGAGAAAAATAGAATAAGATTAGAAAATGTTTGTCCATCCTGTATGACAGATGTGGGAGAAGATGTAATCATTTGTTACTCCTCTTTTTTCCTCTGAAAACAGCAGCAGCAATGAGCTGGCAGGCACAGTGAAATGCAGTTAGCAAAAGTAATGGGAGTTGAAAGTTTGACCTTTTGTGATGGAAATTTGATATGAAAAAGGGTCTTTTGATAATTTCTCTATCCAATCAGATATGGGAGATGTCTTGATCCTGTTTCTTCATTTGCATGCTGACTGATCTCATTTGAAAACGCAATCATTCAGAAATATTGGGACGTCAACAGAAATGTTACAAGCAAGGAGCTGTTTTATCTGAAAGGTCTGCAGAATGTCATCTCTTGTTTTTCACTCCAGTGGCCTGATCTCTTCTTCATGATTCCATGTTTTTATTGGCAGGATAAGTTGAACATATTGAAATGCAAATAGCCCTCTCCACATTGAACCAAAATATAGGAGGCTTTTTCGGTATGATTGATTGGGTCCAGGATACTTCAAAAGCAACAAAGAAAATATTTGCTGCAGTGCCTCTGATTTCTTGACATTGCCAAGTTCTGACGTTTCCTGTTAGCAGTCATTGGCAGAAAGTGATTCCTGGGCCTGCGTCTCACCCGTTTTTTCCTGATGTAAGGCCCACATTGATGCAGGTCGCTGTTTCTGGGACCAGTGCGTGAGGTCATTTAGTTTGCCTCCACACACACACACGCTTTGGTGTTATCCCAGGTGCTGAGTGTCATGCATGTATTTAATGGAATTTACCAAATTGCAAATGTGTTTAATCCAACAATGGTATAATTCAAAGCCTATCAAGATCACATGTTGGCTTTCAGCTGTGTGTATAACTGTTCAGATGATTATCTGGCTAGTCAGATTTCAGATCCTAGGCGCTGCCCACTTAGGTGAGTTTAAGGTCAACTTTATCTCCCAGACAATTTAACCTTTCTATTTTCTAGAACAGGCAATCCAATTTCCATTTTACTCAACCACGCAGTGGGTTAATGGCAAGTTTTCCTGCTGTGTAACTGGTGTCATTATCCCTTATTTTGGAGACTGCCTATTAAACTAATGTCTTAAGCCAAAGTTTTGCATTACTTAACCCAGAAGCTGGGGACAAACTAACAACATACAGTAGTTCTGAATAAAGGAAATTATTTAAAATAATTCTTTTTTTGGCATACTACCTTTTTAACATCAGGGTCAAGCTATATGAGAAATCCCTTTTCTTCAGTATCCAAAGATTTTCTTTCCCACCTGTTTCTCCACCCGGGCAACCCCTAGCCTGCTAATCTGAGCACTGTCCTGGGAAATGGGACATTCAGTTCCTTCTTTCTGGGGCTTCTTAGGCTTGCTCTGCTTTTTAGAAAAAAGCAAGTATTCCCTGAATGTGAGTCTCTTGCCTCCCTGGTGAACACCTGCATTGGACTGCAAAGATATTCTGCTTTTCTGGTTTGATGTAATTCTTTAGACAAAACAGAACAATTCCAACAGGAGGGCAGAGATGCATTTTCTTAGTTTAGTGTTGTGGTGCTTGGCTGGGAGGTCATTCATAACTGGCATGTCAAAGTGAAGCTGGCACGTTTTGAAGAGTTATCCTGAGCACCAGCTGTTGGCTGCCCCTACCTAACAAAACCTTTCTTAAAACTGGTGTGGTTTTGCACAGAGCTTTGCTTCTGGCAGACCAGCACACCCTCTTGGGTTCACTGGAGTGGGCAGATTTGGAGGGAGGATTCCATTCTGCGCTGTAGGGTGGAGCATGTGAGGAGGGGAGGCACAAACCGGGGCGTCAGTGAGGGCACTCCGCAGGGACTGCTTTCCAAAGCCAAATCCTGGAGGGAATGGGTGCAAGGAAGGGGATGAACCAGATTATAAGCTTTACATAATAGGATATCTTGAAAGTCTTTGAGTTGGTGTTTGTACAACAATTTGAAATGTAAAGCTGTAAATTAGATAGGAGGTCAAGGTTTACCACAGTGTTCCTCAGGTGGGTGACAATATACCTCATTAGGGACCCATAGAAATTCACAGTCTTCATCACACATCACACAGAAATAACATATTTACCCAGTTTGTTCGTTATTCAATAGATTTCAGGGTCTAACCACAAATTAGTGCGTGTGTTTGTGATATTTATCTGATAGTACGTAATTTCTTCAGCAATACATGTACTTCTGTATACGGGTTGGGAATTTCATTGCTAGAAGAATGTGCCTGGTTTTGACTGAGGACAGGAGTAACTTGACTGATAGGCCTCTTCAAATCAAAAAAATCCGTTTCGTCAAATCCTGTGGCCTGTCAGCTGAGGGGGATTGCTTTGTAAAACAGCAGAAATTGTAAATTCCCCCATTCCTTGTGTAATAAACTGAAGTTGTTGGTATGACTAGCTAGCGCTACTCAGCAGCTCTCTGAATTAGACATTGAGCATTCTCCCAGATGGGAAATCAACCTCCTTCATCTCTCATGTATTTTAGTATATTGAACCATGTAAGTTAAAACACAATGTATTATTCTTGATAACCACAGCAATCTAGCTCCTCCCTGCTGGATTTTTTAAAATATACTTCCCTCTCCACCTTCTTCTTTTGCTCCTCAGTATTAAGAAAAAAAAAATGCAGTTTAGTGTATCAATATTTTCTCTGCAGTGAGGTCAGCATAGAATATTAGTGTCCAAAAAGTTGTAAAACAAAAGACTATCATATGTTGCACCTTTTAATCATGTAATTGCTGAGTGACATTTAACTCTGAGGCTTTAAGTTACTCCTTTGTCAGCCAGCCTTCTCCTTCTGCCCCTCTCGTTCCTCCCTCCTCCTGAAGCAACCTGCTTTTGCAGAGTAGTGCTTTAACTACACTGAAGTTTGGCTGGGCTTCTACATATTACAGCAGCAACACGAAAGCAAACAATTGAAGTATTTGAGAACAATGAAATATGTATGGCTATCTCTGACAGCCCTATAAAGCAGAGCAATTAGCCGCGTAATCCGAGAAAGCCAAAGCGACCGGCAGCCCACGGTTCCCTATTAGTTAAATGCTTTTTGTACGTCCTCATCCCATCAAATCAACTAACACTTCCTTTAATTGGTTCATGAATTATACAGCTTGGCTGCATTATAATTTAATCACCAGTAAACATTCCTGGGGCCCGCTGTAAAGTGTATAGCGCTCATTAATTCCTTAATTTCAGCAGATGGAAGGGGAGATCGGATGAACGGTGGCAGTACAGAGCGCCTTGGGCAATGGAAGAAGGAAAAAAAGGTGGGGGGCCGTTTAGGTTTTTTAAGGGCTGTCAGAAACTCAATCTGTGAGCTGTCAGCAGCTTGGACCCGTTCCCCCCCGCCTCCCCCTGCCTTCACCCCACCTACTGCTGCAAGTGACTGACGGATTCATATGGAGGCTTGTCAACCCGTCTTTAAACATCAAGCCAGCGGGTAAACCAAGCCCAATGTAAATTAATTCTTGTCTTACGGGCCCCCCTTTCTCTGTCCCCATGAATATTTCATGGCGGGCAGCATAAATATTAATTCTAATAGCTCTGCACAGTGGTTATTATTTCTGTTTTATGACAAATATTCATAAAATATTCAGGAGCCTTTTTTAGAACATTTACACACTTGATTGTGAAATTTTCCAGCTTCCTGGGGACACAGTAAACATATTGGGGTTCTCTTGATGGACTTTTTTCTCTCTTAATTAATACTATGCCACATTAATATTTAATCAGGTTTAGTTTTCTTTTCCCCAGAAGTGAACCCTATTACATTTGAGGATTTATTTGACAGTATTTAAACAGGGAATTTTTATTCCCTATTATGAAATTGGTTTCCTTTGACACATATATAAAATGACACATTATAATCCATTCTTTTATTCCCTCCCCTTGCCCCCAAATCATACACTTTTTTGGTGTCAGTTCTTTATTTTATTTTATATACCAAATATCTTACCAACAACAAAAGTTAGTGTTTAAACGATGGGGGTGGGGAGAGTTTAATGTAGCATTTTATAGGAACACTTAAGATTAAACATCATTTACTATAAATTTGATTCCATTTATTTAATAGGGAAGAAAAGTATAGGTTTCCTTGTTAGGAGCAGGAAGTACTAGAGAAAAGCTGCACCCAGGTAGCAAAGGCATCAGTTCTGGTATGAGTTCGCTAGTGCTTAACCCTGGAGTTCTTGTTCCACTCAAGATTTGCTTTGCAGAATCTAATTATTGCAGGGGAGGGTTGCAAGCATCTAAGGAAACATGACTGCATTTGGGGAAGCAGGTTCAGGTTCCTGACCTCAGGCCTCTGGGGCTGCAGAGGCTTTCGATTATCTGAGACTGAGTTTGATTAACCTTGCGGATAGTGGAAATCGTGCCAGCCACGTTACTCTAAAGCAGTGCTGGCTGCCATCTTATTCTGTGATTCATAAAGCACCGCTGGAATGAACTCCAGGGGGAATGCAAAGATGCTAGAATAACAGCTGAGAGTGAGAAGGAGGCAAAGAATAAAAATGAGGGGAGAAATGTAAAGCAGTTTTGAATGGAGGTACTAATGCATCCAAGCCACTTATTACATATGGAAAGAGTTAATATTGCCTTCTCAAAAGAAGCTTTAAAAATGCACTGAAGCCCCTAGTATGAAAACATTTGCTCTGTATATGTGTGCCTTTCACGGTGCTTATGTAACATTTACGCAGCCGGTAGTTCTTCAGACCACTGTCGTGTGGAATGGCTCTTGCTGCCAAAAGGCCTGGGGTTCTTCCCTGGTGTAAATCTGCGTGGTGCCAGTGGAGCTACTTTGCTTTATCCCAGCTCGAGATCTAGCCCATTGTTCTGTAAAACAGACAGACAGTGCTACCTGGCAGGGCTGCGCCTGTTCCCCCCTGCGTAAGCTGGTGTGGCACCCGCTGAGATACCGGGCTGGTGGGGTGGGATGCGGGAGGGACCCTGCCACCTCGGCTGTCTGGGCTGTTGGAGGCTGAGCACATCTAACTGGTGGGTGGAAGACATCTAACAGAATCATTACTCTGCACTGCTGGTGAACAGAAGGAACATCTGCAGCTACGAAGGATGTTGTTCATCTCGCTCCCCTGGCCAGGAGCCATGTCCTGGGAATAGTGCCCCACTTAGCTGCCTTTTGTAGTTATTCGAGAGAAATGCACCCATTTGAAAAGAAAGATCCAGTGTCTGGAAATAGCTTGTCATCACATGAATCGTTATAGGAGCTCAATGAGCAAAACACTTGCGCCGATTAACCTGTGTTTTAGTGTTTATGCAATCTATTTTCCCTTATGGTCAAAACCTAGAGGGTGAAATTACTTCCCAAAATAGAATCGAGCATCTTTCATCAGAAGATATCCCAGAATTTAGAAGACATCAGTGAATAAAACTTCCCAACAGCTCCTTCCATAAATAAGAGATAACGATCATTTCATCCATTGCAGAGACATGCAGAAGCGGTATTTACGGTAGGAAGTGAACTAAGATCCATGTCCAGTCAGTAGTGCAGCCTCAGAAGATCATTTGTAGTCTGGTTACCCATGGGCAAAATACCTGGTTTATAGCTGCGTTGAGAGAAACCTGAACAAGGCTGGCGAAAAGGTAGATGGGATCTATATGTAACCAGTTTAATTTTTAAGAGGGGATTTGGGGAGGCAGAATGTATTTATGGAAATATAATGTGCTCAGGATCCTGTGGCTGGACCCCTGGTTCTTGAGAAGAGGTTTAGCCAAGGTTTCAGGTTCAAGGTGTCTTCATACTACAGGAAAGGAAGCATTCTTTAGGGGAACTGATTGATCCAAGGCAGGTATCTCTGGCTAGAAAGTCAATAAAGACAAGATAACCTGGGTTTTAGCTGAGGTTAGTCACTTGGATTCAAATCTGAACTTCCTTGTACCTGTCACCTTGAACCACTAACTTGATTTGCCATATTATTGTGGTAATTCAGCAGTGCTACCCAAGAAAAAGACCTTTCTGCAATGCAGATTTTTCTTGTATCTTGGCCAAGCCTGCCATCCCACCCCTGTCTGGCTTGCGGTCCCTGTATGCTCCAGAAGTTTGTACAGTTTTATGCATTTTTGGAAACTTTTAAAACCAAAAATCATGGTCAGTTTTAGCAACGGGTCTTACAGTTTAGCCGAATTCAGGACAGTTGCTACAGATGGTACTTGTCTCTCTGCCAGTTCAGTCCACAATGCCCCCCAAGGCGTTTCCATCCTTTTGCGAGAACTGTGTTATTTCCTTCTCCGCCTGCTTTGGCTCTGTTTTATGAACCAAAGGGAGGAGCTTGCATTTGTGCCAATGATCACATAAGGATTTTACCTGTGGTAGCCTTTTAGAGAGCTACTGCATCCATACACTTCAACAGCCTCATCTCTTTTTTCAGCTTTATATCTCAATTACAAAAATTGTAGCCATTTCATTGCCAGAACTAAGTCCTCCAGGGGAGTTGTTTTCCATGGGGAATTATGCCATAGCATCAGATAACATTGTCTTGATATCTCCATGTTGAGTAAGATGTTCTGTGCCGTATGAAAGACTCGATTTTCTAGCCTTCAACTTGACATTTTATATTTGTCTGCCTGGAAAAGAGGATGACTTTGTGTCCTTTCCTCGCCTTTCCCTCCTTCCTCTCCTTCCTCTCTCTCTCTCTTTCGCTCTCTCTCTCTTGCTCTCTCGTTCCCGTTCTCTATTGCTCTGATTTAGCTGGGGTTCTGTCAAAGTTCTGCCAGCAAAGTTTGCTGTAACTTTGAGATCACACAGGCATCTGATCTTCACGTTCTTTTTTTTTTTTTTTACAGCAGACTGATGCGGTATGTTGTAAACTGCCAGGAACACTTGCTAATTTAGTAGTTAATGACAGTCACAGAGAGTGTTTTTCTTGCCCCTGGAGAGGTTTTAGACACAGCTGGGGTAGATTTGCCACTATCAATTAAGCACAATTTTAAACAAGAATTGGCCAGCAGGGGCCTCTTTTTTTTGCAGAGTGCAGAGCGTGAAGAATGGGAATATGGCAGCTGGTACCTGCCTACGAGGGAGAAGATATATAGGAGTCAAGAAAATAAGGGAAAGATTAATAGCTTACTATTTTTAAAGTTGCAGTTTCAACTCAAAAGTTTAAGTGCTGCATTAAAAGTGGCCCAGTGTTGTTTGGTGTTGCATTTTTTTTAATTCAAGCATCCTAACTTTATTGCAAGGCTTGATCTGTTCCCGGTATAGCCACAAGCAAGGCAGTAGTCTCTCTTTTTAAAAGCCAGCTAGGGAGTCAGGATTCTGTCTCAGATATCACGTTGCATCACTGTTCATCCTTAAATGAAAACAAGGTATGAATTCAATTAGATTTAATGGTATAGGTCAAATTTCACAGACAATAATTTTCCAAAAAGGGCTTGGCTTTGGGCTCCCCTCCACCAATGTCAATCCAGAGCAACTGCAGGTAATGGGAAATGCCAAGGATGAGAATCTGACCTAAGTAAATAGCTCAAGTGTAGAACAGTCAACATTTGGATCCATCTGGGTCAGCCTCATCAAAAAGCTATGTTTAAATTACAGGACCAAAACCAGTGGAAGGCTGTGGCTTACAGGCAGAGCTTTAGTTCTCTTGAGATGTGAAGGCAGCTGGCAAGGCAGTGGAGCCATCCTGGGAGGTGACTGTCAGTATGCAGGAGTGTGCTTTAATCCGTAGTTCAGTGATACCAGGATTCGGGCACACAGCACTTGCTTGTCTTATGGCAACACTCATAATTTTTCCATTATAGGTGCCTTGAGTCAGTGACATTATATCCACAAAACAGGAAAACCACCACCAAAAAAATTCTCCTGAGGACAACTCTGAGCACTGTCAATTGTTAATAACTTGGATTAACTAGGTTGGTTGCCATCTGGAACAAATGCGGTTCAGGATTAGATGAATGCTGTTGTGTAGGTCAAAAAACCTTTCTTCATTTATTGTATGGTTGTGACACATTTTTCCAAAAATGCTGTCTCATGATCGGGCGTGAAATAAAACTTCTACCACCCATGCTTTTACCTTCTCCTCTCTCCATTTGTGAAGGGAAGCCATTGGGATGCCCTGGTGACCTCTAGGGTCTTAGACGATGCCGTCTGAATAGTCAGAAGGCGGAAGCGATTGGAATACCCTCTTGGAATGCCAGATGGCTGGTAGGAAAACAACGTTATATTCCAGCTGTTAGAGGCCTTATATATTTCATCATCATCTAAAGGTGACTATTTCTCATTTGACTAGGTACACAGTGAAGGTCTCATCAACATTATTAATTTGTTGGAATTTAATCTGTAATGTACCGAAAGCTGTAATAGATTAGATAAGTGATGTCAAGTACAGTGAGGAAGAGGCAGGATTCTGACACAAGATTTTTTTTTTTCCTTTTAACATTTGTGTTCACGGTTTTATTATCTGTGAAAGCTCACTGACAGGATTGGACCTTCTCTCACATCCCTCTCCTGGGAGAGAGAACAAAGGAGAGAGGACAGAGCTTTGCTTACGAATCGCTTGGCTTCAGTCCTGCATCTAGCAGCAATGTTGCCGCTCCGTGGTAGTTGGGGGGACATTTGTCCTCAGAGACTTGGGCTGAGAGGCTCTACTGAGTTATACCCCACAGAGCACCAATTTGCAACGGGATGCCAATGATTTTTGGTTGCCACCAGGTAGATGCTGAGCCTGTGACGCAGGAATGAGGACTGTTGGTGCATCTCTGCCCAGCGCTCCCCGGTGCGCGCCTTGCGTCACTGCTGATTGACATTATTCACCTGTTGCGGAGCTGAACTAACAGCTTGCCAACTCTGAAAGAGAAGCTGTGCTAGATGCTAATCTAGCAGTATAATGTAGTATACTTTGATATGAGGCTGTGTTTCCTTGCCTCCCTGTCTACCAATTCTGATGACATCTGTTTCATATTTCCCCTTGATAGAAGTTGTGACACATTACAACATACAAAGCCTGGCTGATTCCTAAAGCGAGCTTTACAGAGGATGCATTTACGTGAAAAAAAATACACTCGGTATGTGAAAGGGACCAAGCTCTGCTCGGAGATGAATCCAGTACTTGTAGGGAGTTGTTCCAGTTACTGCTCTAAATGCTGGATCAAGGTCGTGGGTGCAGCCCTCTATCTTATGAGGATTTCCAAGAGAAATCCAACAAACATGTTACCTGGACAGTTGGAGGATCAAATTTGTTATGTCCCCTGAGAGAGGGACACGGGCAAAATGTTCCTCAGAAATACCTTGAGGAGCTGAAGGAGATATATCATATACTCAAGGCTAATGCTTCACAGAGAGTGCATACATGTAAATAGGCTTTACTCATGTGAGTAAGCCTCCTGGGGCTGCATAATAGACTGTGTGTGGTATGTGTCTCCTTCAAAATGATAATAAAGCTTTCTAATTGGAAGTATTTTAAGTCTAGACAGTAGTTCTGTCAGTGTTTTCCCCTTCATCTTTTTTTCCTGCTTCTGAACGATTTTAAACTGACAGCCCTGGGGATTGATGTTTTCTCTTATCTATAGGAGAGGTACAGTGTGGCAGGGTAAGGCATCCCACCTTCCACTGGAAGGACCACTGGATTAGGAGTTTGTGCTGTTGTATAGTATATTCTGTGTGTGCCATCATACAATGCACGTGGGGAAAAAAAAAATCCATATTAGCAGGGATGTCTATACTCTCCCACATCTTCCCCCTACACTCTTCTTTAATGGTGACACCAGACTGGATAATAAGAAGCATCTTGTATAAAAAAGAAGGGAATCTCAGACAAGGCTTTCAGAGTTCATTTTGTTGGCAGCTTTTTAAGTGGAGTTTTTTAGGCTCTTCTGCTTCAAATACCATAATACTTTTTGAGTTAGTAACTATGAATTACGACAAGCTTTCTTGATATGCCAGGTTATAATCTTTTAGTGGTTTTGTTTATTTCAGAATATAATAGGGAGCCGTATCAATTATCATGACAGTATAAATGTTGTTCCTCTCTACTAGAATATTCATCTTGAGACATATCATCAGATGTTACCTGTTCTGACAATCACATTTTTGTGCCATTGTTGGGCAACAGAAACAAAGGAAAACAAAATGTTAAGAGTGTAAGGGATAAAAGAGTGTTGAAACTGTTGTTCTTTCCCCGTCTTTGGAATCTCCGAGATCTTGAATGTTTTATTCCTGGCTGTTATTTTGTTACCACAGTGTGAATAGAAGTCATTATCTGTAAACATTTGAAAAAAGAGATGATTTTCATAACTTTAAATCCTACAAAGGATTCTAGTAATCTGCTATGTGCATGCCGAGGTAAAGCTCAGCCTTTCATCTGGTCTGATCCCACCCAGTCAGTGTAAAATGTTCCTTTGGTGAATGTCTAAAGCATACAGGATCTTTTGTGAGAGGCAGACAAAAACGAAAATAGGAAGCCTGGCCTTGAAGGCAGCAGCAGGAGAAGGTGTATTATAAAGAAAGATGTATTTACAGCCTTCAGGTCATGTTCGGTTGGTAAAAGTTTATTTTTGTAGGTTGTCAAAGGAAGCCTTATTTTTTATTTTGTTCTGAATTAATCATTAAATGTGATCTTTGTCCAGATCTGCTTTAGTCTCCTATTGCAGTGGCCTCTCCCAATAGCTGGGGGACAGGGGACTCACGTCTGCTCATTCTCAGCAGTTTGTCAAGAATTTTCTGCTGAGGAGCTTTTGAACTAGAATATAGAATTAACAGAACCATTATAATGAACCAAAATGCCAAGGAGGAGTCAATGTGAGATGGGCACAACAGTTTATGTGCAACAGTGTAGTGCGACTGGGGTCAATAGTGGTGTATATTGGTTTCTGGTTCTGCATCCTTGATTCAAATCAGGGCTTTTGTGTAACCTGTTTAAAGGAAATGAGTTGGCAAGTCCCACTCCATCCTCTGGTGAAAAGCTGCTCATAGCATGGAACCCACACCACTGACACTGACGGTCTGACTTCTTAAGATGCTGAGCAACTATGTCTTGTTCAGACTCAATGGGAATTGCAGATTTTGATCTTAAAATCAAGCATTAATATTTCCTCTTTAGCAGTCTCAACAGCAAGGCTGATTGTTGAGTGGGTTATGCCATACTGAGCTGCCTTCCGTGCCCTGGTGCTGTTCTCTGCAGGTCAATGCTAACGGAAGGGAATTGCCAGCATCATAATGTGGCACGTATTAAGTCTTATTACTCATTCTGCTTTAAAGGGTGCAGATCAGGAGTGGGAGACAGGAGGACTCACACTGTGGGGCTGTATGGGGAGGCAAGGGCAAAAGAAGTGGAAGTGGACTAAAACAGCAAGAAGAAAGTCCTTTTCATGGGCACTGAGTCGTGCAGTGCTGTTATTAGGGAAGAATGCATAATATTGGCAGACAAGCTCTTTTTCTGTCCTTGACAGGAACAGCAGCAATTTTTTATTTACCTTTTGCAGAATGTCATTGTGATTCTGTTTGCTAGCTGGGTAGCAAAGCTGGATCCAGAGGAAGTTCAGAGGTAACTGCTGGATTGTGAGCGAGCTATGACAGACTGAGATCGGCTCCAACTGTATTTCAGTCACTGGTGTCCACACTGTATTGTCCGTTAAGCCCTGTCAGTGCACACAGCACCACACATGCTGTGTGTCAAAGAGCTTCTGCCTTGATGAGCTTGGAGACTAAACAAGATGTGAGGAGAAGAACCAGAGAAGAGAGGTCCTGTGCATATGCTAATGTTTTCTGATGCTGCAGTTTTTGAGTGGTACTGTCACTTCCACATTTGTGTGCGCCATTCGTTTGGGTAAGGATTAACTCATGCTCTGAAGGTCGCAAGTGATGTTCTCAGGATGTTAATGCACTTAATTGTTATGTTCTCCACAGGGTATTTTTCTTTAATCTCCCCTATGAATCCATCATGGAACGACTGTCTCAACGGAGGATTGATCCCGTCACTGGGGAAAGGTTAGCACTCATGTCTGATGTTTAACATTTTTCAAGACTGCCAGTGAGATGAAAGCACCGGATAGACTTCATAGAAATCTAAGGAAACTCAGGAATATTGTACTCTTGCTTAGGGACTCCTTAAAAGAAAAGTTAAAACTTTCATAGCTGCTCAAGTAGCAACCCACCTACCTGCTGCAGCAAGCTCCTGTTCTCAGAATAGGGCATTTTAAAATCTTGGAGCCTGAAATCTACAGTAGCAAGTAGCTCAGGTCTAACATTTTAATGGAAACTAAATTGGTTGGTAAAATAACACTGAGGGAAGATGTCTGAAACCTAGCCTAAATGCAGATGGTTTTCAGACATTCCCATGGGAATTTTGAAGGCTTCCCAGCTGGGGAAAATGGAAAACTTGCTGCATTTTACTTCCCCCAGCTCTTGTGATGGTTCTGTCTGCTGTGAGATATTAATATATTTCCTGCTCAGTAGAGCAAACTCATTTGAGTCACTGAGTCACTGTAAGATTGGGTACTCAAACGTGGCAGTTCATCTCACTAGCAGTCACATCCCTTTGTTTCACCAGTGACCTTCGCGTTTACTGTCTTCTCCACCCTTGTTTTTCGGGGAACAAGTAACAATGAAATATCTTCCTAAATACCTGCTGGAATTGGTGTGGATTTGCAGGTCCACTTGTGCTCTGTTTTTATGATTCTCCACACTTAAACTTTAAACCACTATTTTACTTTTCTAATGGTTAGATATTGATATTAATTAATTTTATTAATATTAATTAATTAATATTAATAGATATCCTATTAAATCCAAGACAAATACTGAACCCTCAAAGATTAAGGCCATAAATACTGGATTTGTCCCAAAGTGATACATGATTATTCAGACATCTCACTTGAGGTGTAGCATTAACTTGTGACAGCAACAGTGATTTGCTGTAACTGTTCTCTTTGTTTTAGTAGTAAGTGATGCAGTTGTTCAGAAGAAATGAACAGTATGAAGCAAATCATTCACACATCTTTGCATTTATCATTAGGATTAGCCTGTTCAGTATCTGCTCCAGTTAACACACTTCCTTCTTCCAAACTCTGGGTTTTATTCCTTCCAAATTCATTGTGAATTGAATTGGTTTGGATGCTGTATCTAATCCTCAGCATTATGATAAACCTGCACCACTGGCTACAATGCAGTGAAGAGGGTGGCCTTCAGCTGTGCTCTAAATAATCCTAATGTGGAATGAACTCTGCGTCCACATCATTGTACCAGCTGGAGCTGTAATGCAGGTCTGTGCAAAGACACAGGCACTCTGCTTCCCTCCTCGGTTTTGCATCTATCCCAACGGTTTCCAAAAAGTTGGCTGTACAGGAAGAGGGATAAACTGGTTTTGTTTTAGGGCACAGGAGACATTTACTCAGAAGTAGAAGTACCATGGCAGAAAATTTAAATACATGTTTGCAAAAGAGCTTTTAGCGATTGTTGGGAGCCTTTGGCAATGCAGAAACATTATCAGAATTCTTTTTGGTGTCAGCTGCCTGGGTGGACTGAGCTGGACTGTGGCACTGCTACAGGGCTCTGGTGGTGAAAATCCTCTCTCTTGCTGAAGCCTGCTGACTAGTTGAGTGAACCTACAGCTGTGAATCCAGGGAAGCCAAATTCTGGCATTTTGGAAATTAGAAATAACTAAAACCTACCTCAGAGTGAATGAACCTTTTTTTTATCTTCAGCTACTATAAAAAAGATGTTAGCAATTATATTCTACCTGGTATCTGCACAGAAATAGAGACCTAGGTAGAGTATTTGTGTCTTCTTAACTTCTTCCAGTGATCTTTAGCAAACACAGTATTAACCCTACTTGTAGTGGCTTATCAAGAGGAAGCATACCTGTCTTTCAAGCTCGAGCTCACGGCGATTTGGAGACTGTGACAAGCGAGGGCTGTGCTCCCGCTACCCTTCCGCCGCTTGCTGGAAGCACTCAGCCACATGCCTGCTAATAGGAAATACTTCCAAAATTTAATATTGGTGATCCCAGCCCTGCTGCCGCACTTTTGAATCTTGGCAGGAAAGTACCCAAAGCCTGAGAGCCTTAAACACATTTTAAGCTACAGGTCCTTCAGCAATTCCTGGACACAGGGCTATGTTTGGGCTCACTGATTCAACGCAGAGAAAGCACTCAAAGTTTGGCAGAGTTTTCCTGACTGATGGCCAGCATCAGCGTAACAGTAAACAACAGCAAAGATTTTTAACAGATGCTAAGGTTTAAAGTTAAGCTTTTTTAGATGCTTTTTTTGAGATAGGAATCAAAGATTTCAAGCAAAACTTGTTACCTTGGGATTGGATCTGGAACAGATCTGGAAATGCTTTTGAACCTGGAGCATTGGGCACATAATAGGGATTTCTCCACACCTTGTGTGAAGTATATAAACACTAGCAGCACTCTCTCTGCGTCACCTCAAGACAAACTCTTGGCTTTTGAGTGTCCAGGATTCTTGAGAGCAGGAATGACAGATTACTTGCCCTGAAATTTCCAATCATTGTTTTAAAACCCCAACCTAGAGTAGAAAGAGGCACTTCCAAGGAACTGTGATAGGCAAAAGCATGGAGTATCTTAGGAAGTGGCTGCTGTGTCCTCAACTTGAGCTGAAGCAGTGGCATTTGTATCTCATCTCCAGATACCATACTACATTCAGACCAGCACCCACACCGGAGATCCAAGCCCGTCTCAGGCAGAACCCTAGAGACAAGGAAGAAAACATTGAGAAGCGCGTGGAAACCTATTACAGGAATGTCAAGGAACTGGAGGATTTTTATGAAGATGCCTTTTATGTCAATGCTGACCAAGACCCTTATGTTGTCTTTGAGTTTATAGAAAGCTGTATCATTAAGCCCCTTCCATGCAAAAAAATAAAAAGCTTATAATTAATAAGGATGATTTCTGCAACAGTTGATTTTAAACTTTTCCCTGTAATGTTTGCAGTCCCGTCATTGAAGTGGCAGGTTATCACAAGTGAAGAGGAAGTCAGGCAAGCTGTGTTAAATTTGAAGCTCACCAAGGCTGAGTGAAGTCAAGAGAGTAAGAAATGGTGCTTTAGGGGAAATTTTTTCAGCTTTTGTTTTGTGATCCAAGGTATGAAGCACTGTGGCTAGGGAAGTTCCTGTGTTTAATTCAAGTATCTTTTTCTGATTCCGTGATTCAGTGAATAGTAGTTTTGTCTTAACTGTGTAATACTCATGAAGCCAATTTGGAGCATTAAAGCTATTAAATGTGTTTGTGTCTTAATTCACTCAGTGCTCTCCACCAAAACTACACATGCGCTACCTGTCTGCCTCACCATCACACTCTGCTGCGAGCAAACACAAAAGCAACTAGAAAAACGAAGCTTGCAGCTCTGCAGCGCACTTTCCCCAAAGACAACTGCAGTGTTTTGAGGCCAGGGTGCAGAGGTTTTTACTCCCTTGTTAACTCAGATTGCTTAAAAAGTTCCGACAAAACAGTCACCCTGCAGAGGCACCAGCCGTCCCCGTCACCCTGTTCTCCAGTCCAACCCCTGCGGCCGGGCAGAAAGACTCAGAACAACTGAAAAAAATATCCAGAGCCATGGAAAACTGGTTACAGGTTCATCACTTTCAGAACCCAATTAAGGACATAACGAGCTACAGGAGCAGATAGGTTACTAAATTCTGTTTTCCTCAGGGTGTGGGCTCCACCTGCGGCTGCCCTGACTGAGCTGTGGCTGGGCAGGTTGGTGCCCAGATTTTTTTGCTCTGGATGGATCTGGCTGCAGTAAATACTTATGTAAGTTGCTCTTAACTGGAAAATCCTTGATGAAAAGCAGTGCGCTCCGTTAGCTAGCTCAGACTGTGGCTGTGGAAATGCTTATACTTAATACTTCTAAGGAAGGGGTGTGATTTGCTGTTGTGATTCAGAGGAGCACTGAGTTTGATGCCTCTATTATGTCTCCCTCTATTTCTCCCTTGTGTGTGAGCATGAATTCCCCTTGACCAGGGGATGGGGAGGAGTTTCAACTTTCTCCTGGAAGCCTCTGTATCTGGGAAGATGCAGAAGGCATGTGCCTTGTCCTTTCAGAGAGGACAGGCCTCCAGGAGCCTTTTGGTTTGAGAGGACTTCCCTGATCCTATTGCTGTAAATAAATTCAGGTCTTTGTTTGTGTGTGTCTGGGTCTATAGAGAGTGCTGTAGCGATGTATGTGCCAAATTCCCTCCTCACACCTGTAGAGTAAATTCAGGTAGAAAGACCCTGGTTATGCAGATGGCTATGGGGATACTGTATTACTTTGGGAGAGTTTAAGGTCAGAATTTTCAATACCTTTGGGGTGTTTCGTAAATGGGAATTGGAGTCCCCAGCCTTGAGGGCAGCTTTAAAAATCTCAGAATAAATGTCTTTGAAATCTAAGAAAGCCAAATCCTCTGGCACCAGCAACACAACCCGAGTCCTCTGTGCCTCTTGCGCTGAGACATTCTGGCTCATAGCGCCGGGCTGAGGCAGTGGCTTCTCCCACAGCACAGGGCCCAACCGCAAACCCTCTCGTAAAGCTGGGCAAGGGCATTTATAGCAGTTCTACCTGTTACAAATGTGCTGTTCAGTAACCTACTTGGGCAGCTGTTTTTTATGCTATTGCTATAAAGATATGCTGTAGCATTCATGCATAATTGGGAGCCCTTCTATTAATAATACATGGGAAGCTCATCTTGCTAATATCACCTTCATCTGAGTGTTCCTACTAAATATTTTGATAGATGAAATGGGTAGAGAGTGTATTTAAATACTGTTTGTACTGCAGCTAGGGTACAAAAGGGACAGTGCATCTTTAATTAGACAGGTACATCTGCTTAATTAATTTAGCTGTAAAGCCCTTTTTCCTCTTCATTCTTTCATCTATATGCGGACGCTATATTAGTTCCGCTCTGCTGGTTCCATAGAAACTGGGAAAAAGAGCTCGTCTCATTGAGATGCGCTTGGCGTGTCTGGGTACGGAGTCTCAGGTCAATGGTCAACCCCCACGGGTTTGCAGCAGGCCTGAAGTGCAGAACGTAAGGGTTAGCAGAACATGCTAATACTCATGTAGAACTCTCCCTCAGAAACAACTAAAACAATTGACATTCATTTAATTACTGTAAACGAAACAGCCCCTGCATCACTTTGCATAGTAAAGCCTGTTAATACCAAAAAGGTTCAGTGGGTGGAAGGAGGAATTAGGCTTTTATAATTGGAACGCAACACTTGAAAACCAATTTGGTAACTACGCTTGATTTTATTAGCATCTTATTCTGGCAAAACAAATGTTGAGCAATGAGAAAAACAAGGTAAAGAGGTGGTGGTAAGGACGCAGCAGGGACCAGACGTTACTTATTGTACAGCTTGCCCAGTTCTGAAATGGACATCTTTTATCACTCCACTTTCCGAAGAGGCTTTGCAGAGAGGGCTGCTTGGAGGTTGTGCTAGACCCTATACATTATGCTGTTAATTACGTAGTTCAGCAACAAGATGAGTATGTACAACTGTTCCACAAACTTTCGTGTCCACCTGCTCCGAACAATAGATCCTTCAGTGCACTATGGTGGAAGGATGCTTGACCACCACCAGGCAGGAGACCCCAATCCTCCAGCACTGTCTCTGCAGAGACCCCCTGTAGCTCTTGAAAGATTTCCCCTGCCGCCTCCTTTGGTTTCTCACCTTTCCCCATGCTTGGGTGATGATGCCAGCACAAAAACCTTAAATGTAGCTGGTTTTGCCACCATCCATTCACAAGGTGCTGTAGAAGCTGCAGGACTGTAACAAAGGAAGGGCCAGCAAGGCGCTCATACAGGTCCTTAAGATTTGGTTTAGAGCAAAGACAGGCTTGGCAGGTACCTGTGCGTCAGTTCTGCTTCCCAGAGGGGCAGCTGGAGCCGAGGTGATCTTAAGTAGGAGTGAACTGTGGTTAGGACCCTGTAACTGCCCATCTGTGTCGCAGTTGCCAAAACTGAACCTGAAAGGTGACTCTTGCCTTCTCGTACGTACTTCACACGGAAAATTGTCTGTTCCCCTCTACAAGCAGGCTCTCCTGGGTTATTCTCCTCTTTCTGCAACAAGAACTGTTTGGTTCTACGGAAGAAAAGAAAAGGTGATGTCAGGCCCCTCTCATCAAAGAAAGCTGGTTCTTTAGTAGAATTGTTTCCTGGAGCTGGAGTGCTGCCACGCAGCACTGGGAGGCCAGGGAAAAGAGGGTTTGAACCTATGCCGGTGAGAAGGGAATGGTTGTGTGGCTGAAGGGCGCTATCAGACCCCAGGTCCTCTCCCGGGCTTTACCACCGGTGTTCTGTGACAGTGGCCACAGTGAGATTTTTATTATTAAGCTTTTTTTAAGTGTGAAGTCTCATGCTGAAGGACGGAGTGCTTAACTGCTCTTTCTTGCCAGTCTCACCTCTTGGCACCCCATGTTCCTCCCAGGAATTCAGTCCCTTAAAATACAGACATTACAAACAAGTACTTTATTTATTTATTTATAATAAAAAAAGGAGCAGGATTACAATGCTACTGTCGCCGTATACAAAACATTCATCCAGGTTTGCTTCACGTTTACAAAATGTGCCATATACACAGCATCAATATTCACAGCAACTTTGTCAGACCCTCCCATTAACTAAGTCTCAAAGGAAAAATCCAAAAACTTAAGATTAAAACTCAGCTTTGCTTTTCGTTCAGCCTGGTGACCGTGTGGTCAGCCAGCTACAACACTCGCACCCCAGAACGGAATTAAAGTAGCATGGAGAGATCAACTAGATTAGCGGAGCAATTACATTAAACTCTCCTCTGAACAGTTCCATTTGGCTGGCTCTTGGGTTTTCCCTTTTCAGGGCTGGCCTCTTAGTTTCATGTTAAATAAGAATGCTGCAGGGCTGGCACAGCCCTGTAACTCCTGCTGTAGGCTCTCAGCAGTGCCCGAGTCCTCCTGTGATGAAGGTGCTCCAAACATTCACATTTGGGTTGATTCAGCCGCAACCTAGGACAGCGCAGGGAATTACTCCACTTTCTGCCCCAAACTGTAGTGTAGTTAATGCTAATAAGTGCCCCATGTACCAGCTGCATTGTAACAATGAAAACAATCATCCACAGGTAGCGGTGACACTCCTGAGGTCACTACCCAGACCATGACAGAGCAGCAGGAGTTCCAGGTCTTTTGAGTGAAGAGTGCTAAGAACTGAGTTAGCATTAAAAAAATAGCGACAGAATAAGAATATTCCAATGGACACCAAGGGTCTGGGAATGTCTCCAGTGTAAAGTATGAGTTAGAACCGAGTACAGCCAAAGATTAGCACAGACAGAAATTGAAGCCCTCCTCCGTTAGAAGTGAAACCTAAAGCTCTGTGGGCACTGCTGTACACACATACTGACCTCTGCAAGTTGTGAAAAACTACCCTGGATTGAGACTTCCAAGAGAAGGCTCGACTCCATCTTGTTAAGATTCCTGTGCCTTTGACAGGTAGGACAGGACTCCAGATGAGTAGAGCCAAGCTCCAGTTGTCCTTGTTTACCCACACGGAGGGGAAAAAGCAGCTTTCCAACCTGGTATTTACCAGCGGAGCTGTAAACTAGCAGGCATCACCACACAGGCGTTTGTACCAGTTCTGGTTAAAGAATAAACCCTACCCACTTCAGTGTAAGTCTGGAGTATAACCAGCGGAATTTGTGATTTACAGGCCTGATACAGAAAGCTTCAAAAGGCAATACAAGAGGGGGATGAGGACAGACGTAGTATTGGTAACTACTTTGAGCATTTCACCTTTATTTACTGAGAACCCATAAACGCCTTCTTCCAGCTAATTTAGATGCTTACTATAAATCTGACTTTTGCTATGACTACCAACACTTTGAGGCTAAGCCTGCTATTGCCCTTACTTTCAGCTGCAAAAATATGAGCCAGTGCTCTGCAATAACAAATTTTGAAGTTTATTATATTGTTAAGTATTTGACTGCTGCTAGCTACACACTTATAAGGTGACTGCCAGAAAGAAGTCAATAAACAGCATGAAGTAGGTTGTAAAATGCCAACAAGCACTTTATCATGATTGACAGTCGGAAGCAGGCACGTGGTGGTCTCTCACCACACATACCCAGCTCCACTCATGCAGAAAGGCAGACTAGAGAGAACAAAGAGGTACTTTCCTCTTCCTGCAGCCCTTTAAGATAATCTATTGGTAGACACGTCTAACTGGCCTTGCACATCTGTCTTGCGCACAAAGTTTAGATGTTGTCAAAAGAGCAACAGCTTCAGTGATTAACCCCAACCTGCTCCGTGGTGAGGGCTCCGAGGAGCGGGGATGGGCTCTCTTCCTCATTCTCTCTCTGATGCTGCACCTGTAGATGGCAACTAAGACTCCAGCAATTGTGCCTGCAAGGCTACCCGGTTTGTGAAACAGTGGACAACTAATAAAGGAAGCGCTCTGTATTTGAGAAATTAAACTTGTACAAACAAGTCTCCTGTAAATGTTAGTTTAGGGCATAACAGCACAAGTGTCATTTGTTAGCCTTTAACTAGGCCGATAAATGTTTACATTCAGTTCTTTTATGTCAAGAAACCCTTAATGAGGATAGAATAAATGGTGTTATGCTGCCCATACTCACTGATGATACATTAGCCCGTGGAAAACCTGGTTTTAAGAAAATCAGGGAAATATTTATTGCCTGTATGTATGCATTAGCAACCGTAATATTTCCTCTGTAGGAATATACAATAGGATTTATAGGATGGGGGAACATACAAAAGGAAAGGACGACTGAATAATGAAGTCCCCAACCCATAACAGAATTAAGGTAAAAGGCAGCAACAAGTTCCACAGTCACTAATTCCAGAGCAGGAGGTGTAGTTCGGAGACCCAAGACAGAGTCCTCATGACCCCAAACTTTCACCTTAGTTCCAACAACGGCATCTAGCACCAAGGCACCAAGAAGCTGTTCTGCTAATCCATCGAACCTAGATTAGCCTGGACTTCTTCATCCCAGTAGAGGAGGGATAAACTCTTGTTATTGGCATGAGTAGCAAATCTTAAATGCTATCAGAAGCTACTTATCAAGGACAATGACACATTAGCTTCAGACACAGAACGCAGCATCTCTAGCTATTAATTCTCAGATGCAACAGCAAATACTACAATAACCACTTAGTCTCTCTGCTGGAGCGTTATTCTTCCTCTGGAGATGAGGCACCATAAACAGCCACAGTGCTTACCACCAAATGGCGAAGCAGTTGAGGAGAGCCTTAAATTACTCACTTGTTTGAGATCTCTCGCAAAACTTCAGGCACAAGCTTAGTGAGATAAACTCTGATTTTGTGGGACTTATTCTTTGAATACTTCACTTTGTGTCTCAAAACAGACTGGGCCTTAATATTGGATAGCTTGACTATCTATCAGTTTGAGAAGGCAACTCTGTTAGCGGCAAAATAGCACAAGAATCTGGCAGCAGGTGCTCATACCTTCCTCACCCACTTGCCTTCCCCGTGTGGGATGAAAGCAAGGGTTTTGGTTAGGACAGTGTGAGGGATAACGCATCAAGGTGCTGCTGCAGCCCTGCAGGTTGTTACAGTACTCCAACAGGAACGGGACTAACCTCCACACTCCTAGAACTGCAAGTCATGAGTCTAAGACAGATAAAAGGTTTCCTGAAGGAAGTCTCAGCTGGTAGCTGGGCAGAAAAATCCAGTAAGATCAGCATCAGAGGTTAAATGTTACTGGTCTGAGGTGTGCTATACTATTCAAGCCTACGCTCATTAAAAATACACTTAGGGACCAGTGATGGTTTAAAAAAAAAAAAAAAATTAAATCACAATACCTCTTTACCTGTTGTGAATGGGTCAGGGTGAGAAGTGAAAGCTTTGTGCTAAAGGATCTCCACTGGCATGCAGACAAAGCCGACATCATTGGCTTTAAAATTCCATTCTCCCAGCAGTCATAAATCAGGTTAAATAAACTGGCAATGGTATACTGAGTATCTACTGCCTTGAAAGACAAGGAAAATAAACATTAATGCTGCAAATTAATGCTAGGTGTACTAGAGCTTCTACATGTCTAAAGCATTAAAACTCAATCCAGGGAAATTCAAGAGAACTGCCAGAAGTAATCACCAGGAATTAATCTGATGATATCACGCTGAACCTTTTGGTCAGCCAGACTCAAACATTTCAGCAGATCAGGATATTACAGTTTCTACACCAATATCAAATGGTCTTTGTGCTTTTTTTTTTAAAGCACTTACACATGGTTCTGGAGAGCTCTCTCACCTTTTCCACAGTCAGGTAAATTTCTGAATCTGAACACTTACTCACTGATGAACTGGTCAGGACTGCCTGGACAAGGACTTGCAGCTTCCACTTAAAATGTTTTCTCTACCACCGTGACTAAACCTTCTGTTCAGCTCATATTGGAAATTGATGTTCTGTTCCCCCCAAACCCCATGAGCACTGGGAAGGAGAAGATAAATGCTGCCCAGGTACAGTACCTGGCCTCAAACTATGCACACGTTGGGTATCAAGGTTACTCTTTGTTTTACTAGATGCTATCACGATCTACATTTTCTTTCTTTGCAGACACAGTGAAGTAATTTCAATTTTCAATGCACAGCAATAAAAAACTAAACATTTCTTTAATACAATTATGGTATCACTTCCAAGGATATTTACAAACAAGGCTAATTATTTTACAGATGAATGTGCTTCTGCTGTTCTAGTCTACTATATTAACATTACTCTCAGTCAAAGCACTATCATGCTCAATGCATGAAACACTGAACAGTAAGGACAGCTGACTTGTTTTAATGTTAGCTGAAAAAAATTTGCTCCTACTAAAGGTGAAGGAACATTAAGAAAATATGCATAGTCGTTACATCAAGGAAACTTAAGCACCAGTCCACACATGCGTTGCTGGAGACTGATACTGTCAGGGCAATTCCTTGATTTCTCACATCGCTATAGAGGACTTCACGCACAATTAGAAGTGTCATGAATCACAAACAGGGCAACACATCTGAGTGTCCAGATTGGTACTCTGAAGAATGTAAATACATAAACTTTGGATTATTTGACAACACGGATTTAAGTTAACAAGACAAACTGTACCAAATAACCATACACATTTTGGAGGTATTATTCCTCTAACACTGCATAGGAAGTTGAAAAGGATTCTCCTGCTCCCCATAGGAAATAGATGCCAAAGAGAAAAAGATATTTTTTTCTGATAGGACAGTTAGAAAGCAGAATGAATTTCTGGGCTCACCCATGCTACATCATTGGTGTATTTATGAATCTCTTGATGAGAAAGTCAGGGTTATACAAGAACAGCGTCACCAGACTCCATGACCACCTGCGGAAACTTTAACATCTTAGCCATGGTGGTGGTTGGGTTTGGGGTGGTGGTTTGTTTTTTTTTTACTGCATTATTATGAAAAGAGAAACTGCCAGCTGGTAGCGATTACTTGTGTGTCAAAGTTCTGTACAACTCAAATTTCTGTATGAGAGAGACTGTCAATTCAATTAAAAATAAGGTAAATCGGTAATGTTTTTGGTAACTGAGTTACACTGGAAAAGATGACTCCTGTTGGGAGAAGGTTAAGTGAAACAAAAGGCATATACATTGGCAAAAGCTAGGAGTTAGAACTTAGTTCAGAAAAAGAAAGTGGGGCAAGAGACTTAGGAGTGTTGGAAATTATATATATATTAGTGTTTAATCTAATTGCTATTAGTTTAATAATTATTACATTTAAAAATTATTCTTACTGATCCATATTTGACCCAGGCAGCCAATATTACCCTTCCAACTGCAATACTGTTATAACAGTTAAGAGGCAGTTATTCTTCTAGACTTTAAGTGAAACTAATATAATGGCCAATTTCTTTCATATGGCTGTAACTGGCATACACTTCACTCTGCAAGAAATTCGAACCACAAATTATTTTGATAGTTTAATATTCTGCAGCAAGTGCCAGTGCTTGTTAAAAAGCAAATGAGAGCACTACAAGCTGAAGCCTTCTCTACCCACCAAGACCATTCAAGAGGCAGCTCCACCGTTCCCGTCCTAGCTTTTGGGAAATCGCACAGTTGTCGGGCAGAAAGGACAGTTCACACTGCGTGCTTAAGACTTCAGTTCCTTTTCAGTAAAAGGAAGCGTGTCCAGCTGCTGACGCTTCAATGGGGTGCATTTCCAAGCCGCTTTACAAACTCGCTCTTCCAGATGTACTCCTGTTTCTGGAGCATGGAACGGGCTCTGGACTTACGGAGTTTCTAGAACCTCCGACGTTCTATTTACAGGGTTGTGGACAATGTCTTCCCCCTCCGGTAAAGTCTGTATTCCTGTGCTCTATATCCTTCGAGACTGAAGGGAGCTTATGCAGCAGAGAAAATACTTTCAATCTTTACACAGCTTTTCCCTAGAACACAGGAGAATCACAGAACGTGCAAGGTCCTTGCAATAACCTCTTGATCCACTCAGGATCTGCAAATAAGAAAACAAGGTGTTTAAGGCTGGAGGTAGAGATGAACACAGGAATGACACCTGAGGTGGACAAACTAAATAGTAACCCTGAAACAGTTTGTATATATTCACCATGCAGGATTAACTGAGAGTTCAGAGGAATCCAACTCCATTTCTGTCTTGAACTTTCAACTAATGCCAGTTTAAATCCCACTTCAGTAGGGGACAAAATTAAGGTGAAACAGTCCATACTGTATCATCACATACTCATCTAAACAGCTGTATAGGAAAAAAATTTAAAGGATCACCACACCACAAATCTAGTGTTCTCATTTTCTTAACTGAAATTAGATCCTTCACATAGTGCAGTCCTTGGTTACTGTTTCTTTGTCCCTCTCCAATATAAGGACATTAAGTTTACAGCCTCTCTCTACAGAGGTTTAAGTTCTGCAGTTGATCCCTAGTGCTGACTGGAATACCCACATATTATGGGGAGAGGAAAAGTATCACTTGCGCTTTAAGACAAACTGTTGGAGTACTCCATGATTTTTTTTTCAAGTGTACCAGTTGGGAAGAAAACAATTTTCTTGCACAGCTTGTCCTTCTTCAAACTTTGAAAATGCAAAGGTTGACTGGCCCCCACAGCCTGCCATTATCATCTCTGATGTACTTATGGCAGGTTTGGGACCTAAGCCAGCAAGCGGCCAACTATTTCTTAGCCTGTGCTGGATCAATACAGCCTGCACTGAAATAGAACGTCAAAGACCCTCAGCTCTTGCAGAACTGGATGCTAATATATTCAACTTGAATATAAACTAACTGTTGTAGCACTCCAGCACAGTTTATGTGTTTACCCAGCTCTCACTAAATGTAGTATTTATAAATTAATTTCTGCAGTCACTATTTTGTAATTAACGTATGCCACTAATGCACGGACAACAACAGGACGCCGTGAAATGCAGAGTATCACGTGATAACTGCCTAAAAGAGAAAAGTCAGTGAAATTAATTCAAGTCATTTTGCAGGCAAAACTTAAGAATACATAATCCTGCCCCTTTGGCCACAGTAACAGTTTACCTTCTGGGCTTGGATGCCGTGCAATGCTGTCGTGAAGCAAACACCTCCTGTATACCAAACTCTGACAGGATTGGTAGGTTAGAAAGCACCTGTGAAAGGACAAGTAGTTTTATCAAGAGGCTTGGGGTTTTATTGTTTTGTTTTGTGACCTGCCCCTATGCCCTGACTGGAGGCTGGGTTCTGTTCCCAATAGACCTTGCTTTCTGAGAGTACAGGCAGTAATGAGCCATATTAAACACGAAAATTAATCATTTATTAATTCAGGTAAATGAAATTTCACAAGTGTACCCAATTACATATGGTGACAAAAATGAAAAAGGCCAAAAATCAGTATACCATTGAAAAAAGTTTCCTCATTGGCCAAAAAATTTTAGCATACAGTAGAAGAGGTGAAAAGCTTGAGGGTTACTACACAGGGGAAGAACCACAGTCTCTTTAAGGCAATGACTGTTTAGCCAAACTAGCATGTAATATCTGTTAGGCAAAGGTTTTTCTTTGTGACAGACTACTGACTTGCCAAGTCTCCAGGGACAGTCACCATGTACCCCATACATTGATGTTGGAAGATCTCCTTTTCTAGATGTTGCAGAACTTGTCTGACTTCTCAGTGAGGCTGTTTTCAATAATTTTTTGTTAAATCACCTTATTTTCAAATGCTGAAGTAGCTAGAACAAACCCTCCTTCACGTGCTGTTCCAAAGGATGACTTGCGCTTGATTTTTCCCCTCGCCTACTTTGTCCCTGCCCCCATCCTCCCCCTGCTTGAAGAAAAAAGTTAGACGATCAAAAACATTTTATTTTAAAAACGATGTACTGATAAGAGAACCAAATCCAATCTACAATGCCCCCTCTCTCTCATGGAAGAGGACAGATAACAGCCAGCAAAAACTGCAATTAACTGCAGCATGGATAACATGCTTCATGACTTTTTACTCCAACACTAAGAAGTGTTTTAGGTTAGCTATTTAAGTATGTTTAAATTATCCACAGGAGGGCAAAAGTCTTTAAGAACCAATTACCTGAGCCAAATATGTCCATTGGAGCAGACTGCCTGTTTGCGATCAGTGAATGGCAGGATCTCTTTACACAAGCTGCAGTGCTCTGGAAAAGTCTGTTTGTTCATTTTCTTTAAGATATGCCCAATCAGCACCTGGGAATACACAGCAGTCAGCATTGTTTACAGCAAGACAGCTGCCTACTGAAAGGTGGAAACGTCTCTCAGGATATTGTGATTTCAGAACATGATACAGGATGCAAAAATCTATGCTCTTCGCTGAATTCAAAGAAATAAAAGCGTAAGAAATGTAATACCCTGATAAGTATTAATTTATTCTCCTTTTATTGTCACTCCTAAAGATTTCTGTCCCACAGTAAAGGGATACAGAACTTAAGAGCAATAGCATTATGTTAAGCTACTTGCAAATTTTAAAAGTCCTGAAGAAATTGGTATGCCACCGACCATTATAGCAATGCTTTCACGTTCTCATGCCTATCACAATGGATGTGCTAAAAAAAAAAATTCCTGTTCAGAAATTACCTGGATGCATGTCTTCAGCAGTCATCTTAGAGTATACATAATGTTTATAGTAGAACGTTTATGTGATCAAATTTGTCTTTGACATTTCAATAGATATAAACCACATCCCGAGGACCTTTAAAATGTGACAGCAAACTGAATAAATAAAATAGAATTTGGAAGTCAGCTTTTAATCACTATAAAAAGAAGAATCTTGTTTACAAGATAAGAAAAGCAACCTCTCAAACCTGTGATTCATAGTAATTGGATGCCAGAAAAACACAGCAGTTCTGCCAGAATACCTTCCTAGTGAATTACTGATGGCCACACTGTGTGGCCTGCTTGTTTGTAAGTCCAGCAGAGAGAACACCACACTACATCAGTAATGGAAATGTGCTTCCTTCCTCTGTCCTTCTGGATGCAATGTAAAGGTTGATTTTTAGAGTTCAAGTGATTTAAGGACTTAGGTACTGAAAGGAACTGTTCTCTGCTCATACAAAGAGGTACAGAGACATCTGAGACATTCTTGTCATTAAGTCTTAAGAGCCGGGAGGCTGATGGCAGTGTTCCCACTGAAGCTTCCTTTGTCTGACGTCTATATTCAGAAAACTTCATTGCCTAGTGCAAGGTTCACTGATCACTTATTTCCTGCCACAAATGCTTACTCTACATGTTGCAGGAATCAGGATACTGTCCTTGCAGTTATGATTTTGGTAGGGAGTATTGCAAGTTTGGGAAGAGTTCCTATCGTGGCCAAGCATTCAGTTATGCTTATTTATTGCAGTTCAATAAATGCAAGCGTGCCTGAATCTGTGGCCTGTGTTCAGGCCGTGTATGTTATAAGAGAGACATTCAGTCAGCTTGGTTAATTAAAAGTCCTGCATAAAGTTCTGAATCACTGGATTTAACTCATAAAACACAATCACTTTCTGAACCTCTGTAACTGATCTTTCCGCTGAAGGCTCCTGGAGCAATGACAAGACCTGATGTACCACCTAGACAGTCAGAGTACTTTCAATTATAAATACTTTAAGAAGTGACATTGCAACTCTTAAAGTCAGAGCTGCAGACATAACTGACTAGAGGAAATATCTCCTAACTTTAGTTTTGTAGAGATGATAGATTAAATAAGCTTAGCCATGAAAACAAACACCCCTCACAATCAGCTCATGTTCTAAACCCACCAACAGCAGCAGAATAACCCTGGTCCTCTCCCTTGTTCTGCAAAAACTCAGGCATGCTTATTCTTCATTGTACCTGATGCAAATTTCAACATCTGTATTTACATTCCCTCCCACTCCATAATTTCAAGGAAGGACAACTTAAGCCATACGCTCTATAGAAGCTGACTGGCAGGGATGACATGATTACAGTTCTTTCCCACCCCCAAAGTTGAATTTTCATTTAAGGATACGGAGAGGGGAGAAAGAAGTCACTTGTAACACCGAATCCCCAGAGCATAGAGGTGCACTTACTCGTGCTGTTCTGTCATCATAGCCATCATCGGACATTAAGAAGTCACAGACTCCTCTGGTGGGAATACTGGTGTTTTCTGTAATCCATGTGTGTAGATAAACTTCTCCCAACACCCGTTTCATGTGTTCTCGTGTCAAGTGCATTTCTACTGCCTCAATTTGTGCCTGTATTTCAAGAAGCTTTTCTTCCATTGGCTCGCGGCCTCCTATGTCACTTGACTGAGGAATAGAATCATCTGCAGCGTCATCTATGTCCATACCTTTGCCTGTGTTACATAGGCTCTGCTTGCTGGCTTGTTTAGAAGTTCCTTCCTCCTGGTCATCTTCAGTGCTGCCCATCCCAGGGGAATCTGATATCAAGATTTTTGCATCCTCGTGTGACGGTCTCCACATGACCTCTGAGGGAGCTTTCTGCATTGACTGGTACAAAATCCTCAGGAGAAACAGCTTAAACCGCCAGAAGTAAGTAGAACCACAGCTCTCGATCTTTTTATCCAGTGCTTCCTGTAAGAATTGAGGAATATGCTTATCCTTCAAAATTTTCCAGCGTACAAGATCCGTCAAGTCCACTTGCCGGAAAAGGTTCTGAACAGAAGATTCCAAGAGCTGCGCAGCTGCCTCCTCGAAAGTCTTAAGGGTTACAAACTGAACTTGGTAGTTTTTGTTAACTGGGTGAAGACCGTTAATCATGCCCTCTGTCGTAATAACTGCTAAGTACGCACCGCATGGGCTAACAGCTATTCCGTGAGTCCTGACAGAGCCAAACACTTCTGAGAGCTTAATCAGCTGGTGCTCAAACTTTAAAGCAACGTCTGTGAATATAGGAATCAGCTGCCTTACCTTTCCATCACTGGAGCACGTATACACTGTGCCGTTCTGTTTGTCTGCAGTCATAGATACGATTGGCAAAGAATGAAGCCCTGTCACATGGGAATTATGGACATTCAGACCCGCTTTGGATATCAACAGCAGACACCAAAACACATAAGCTCCTCTTGCAGCCACCACTAAGCTACAACTACATTTCTGGTAGGGGTGGTAAAGAGGAATACATTTGATGCTATGCACTGGTAACTGGTCCATTTCTTGCCATAAGACTACAGGTTGTCTCAGCGTAAAGTACCCTTTGACTGCTTTTAGATTGACAGGAAGGATCTTAACCGGTCCAAAAGCACTCCCTACAATAAGTCCACTCATCTTTCGGTTGTTATGTTCATATTCCCACCAAGACAACACACTTGGGGAATTTATGCCGGACTCTATGGTATTGCAAGAAGTAATTGATTCCTTACCCAGAAATGGAAGCTGAAATTGCCAAACTGCAATGTTACCGTTTTCAAAGAGTACTGCTAAGAGCACGCTACCAACATCCCGGCATTCGTTGTTGTGTTTAACCTGCTGAGTGGTGCAGATGCCCGACCACTCCATGCGCACTGGCGTCTGCATGCTGTGCCGTCGCTGAAATTCAGAGAAGTCTCCTAGCTCTCCCCTGGGAGTGTCAGCCTTAGAAAGTTTGTAACTGGCTTCATACAAACGCTCCCCATAGATTTCTGTCAGGTCCACCAGCTGCACCCACTGTAGTCTGTTGAGGTTCGCGTGGATGGTCAATCGATTGTCCATGGTTAAAGCTGCAAGCAGGCACCTTCCATTCGCGTCGCAGCCCAGCGGTGACCAGCTGGAATACTTGAATCCTCGCATAGGCGGCAATGACTTCCCCTCGGGATTGAATACTCGATCTAGCATAAAAGTTTGACTAACAGTTGGATCCACTGAACTTGCAAACTTTTCCTTACATTCTGCTACCTCCTTTTTTGGACCAACCTAAAAGATAACAAAAAGAGCTTTTAAAACAATTTTAGAACTTTTTTTTTTTTTAGGAAGACTTTCCTGGAATTAATTCCCACTTGAAATAGGGCATCCTCTATCACAACCTATACCACACTAGTCCAATGGTTAGTTAACCTCACTCTTAAAGACTTAAGCTTCGTTGTTGGCCTGAATTTGTATAGTTTTTACTTTCAGCTACTGAATCTTTGTCTGGTGAACCAAAGAGCCTGTTTTCATACTTCTGTTCTCAGGTGTGTACTTGAAGATACTTGGCATAACATTCAAACTGTAAAGCACTCAATATTTCAACTCAAGTTATTCCATATTCTGAGTATTTTTTTGGAAAAAAACATTCAGATCTGCAACAACAGAATTATTATTTAATAGGACATTCACCCAGACTTGCTACCGCTCTGTGCTAAGGACTGTAAAAAGTCAGATGCCCCCCTGAAGCCTGAAACACTCCCTGCTGCAAAAATTTTTCAGTTTAGGTGGCAAACCAAGCAAAATTTCTACTTAAAATTTTACTGAACTAATTGTCAGCAAAGTACTGGAGCTCGAGGGATTCTTAGCAAAACAGCTACGCTTTCGAATCCCTATCGTCCCCTTGACAGTGAGCACATCGCACCCCGACCTCACCGGGCTATCTGTGGGTCTCCCCCCCTCACGCTTTTAAAATGCGTCAAGGCATCGAACGCAGCCTGCGCTGCGCGGGGCAGGAGCAGCCCGGGGGGAGGCGACCCCGGGGG
>WAAD01032973.1:4081-49745 GCA_013389945.1 Fregata magnificens | reverse complement strand
TTTTGGGTGGGTTTTTTTGTTTTGGTTTTTTTTTTTTTTTTATCTAAACAGATTACGTAAAGGGATAAATATCCTCATTTCAACTCCTGGTCGCCTGGTTGATCACATCAAGTCCACAGAATGTATTCATTTCCATCGCACTCAATGGCTGATTATTGATGAAGCAGACAGGTAAACTTCCAAGTGTTTAGATATGGAAAATAATTATGATACCCACTGCATCATAATTCACTAAATATTTTTAAAAGAATGAGAGAGAGTGCACGCACGATCTTAAACCATTCGTGCTCAGTGGCCTCAGCCAAGCACCGGATGTCTGGGGTTAGGAAGAAATGTCCCCTTTGGACAGATCATTGTATAGTTATTCATTGCAGAGATTCCCTCAGTGTCTTCTGACATGTCTGACCCTGGCAAAAGTGGAAGATGGAACATGAAGCTAGATGGGCCAAAGGTCTGATCAGGTCTAGCACTTCACCTATTCCTAATTGGCTCATGTAGCATTAAAACTTTCTGCTCATTCCTTCCCACAGCATCTTTCATCACCTCTGCTTTTTTTGTAGGATGCTGGACCTGGGCTTTGAGAAGGATGTAGCTGTGATACTCAATGCTTTAAATGCCGAGAGAGAGACACGTCAGAATGTCCTGCTCTCAGCCACCCTCACGGAAGGTAGGCTATAGACAGATGGTGTCTCTTTTAGCTGAATAACGCACAGGCAACTGCAGAATAGTTGGTTGAGTCTGATTATATTACAGCCCAATCTGAAGCCCTTAACAGAAGTGGAATAATGCCTATTGATTTCTTTGGGCTTATGACACTTGTCCTTCGTTACTGGAATTTCTGTCAGTGTATATACTTACGTGGTCCTTACATGTGTTTCATAAATTCCAGAGCAAAGTCACCATGAACCTGGGAAGCACTGGTTTGTTTGTTTGCTTTACAAATATAGAATTCAGGCAAAAAGCTAATGACAGGAAAGGACAGCTATTGTGTGATTTGCTCAGTATTGTACAAGAAGTCAGTTGCTGAGGCAGGAGTTGAGCCAGGCCTCATGACTCCTGCACTCTTGATAGAGTGAAGATCTGTTCTTCTTTTCCACACACACAGAGTTGAAAAACAGGACTGCCAAATGCTGTCTATCTGGTCAAGACATTTATGTAATGTAAAATAGCACAGTTGGCTGAAGTAATGTCTTGTAGTGCTTTTGGTGGAGTCCACAGCAACTAAGCCTGGCTGAGCCCTGAAAAATCTGAAGTTTGTGGAGGTGTTCTGTCAGTGTCTGAGGCATGGCTCATTAGTTCCTTGCCCTTCACTGCTTTTCACTGGAATTGTGTTAGTTGGGTTTTTTTAATGTGAATGTATCATCGCCCTCCCCAGCAGCACCCCAGGCTGGACCTCATGTATTTTTAATTTTCTGTGATTTAGGAGTAACACGGCTGGCCAATATCAGTCTGAATGATCCCATCAGCATTTCCACAGCAGATGAAATCCAGAAGGTGCTCAAACCAGCATCACAAACAGATAGAGAAGCCAGTAGTCCATCAGACTGCACGGAGCAGGAAAACTTTGCTGTTCCGGAGAAGCTCAAGCAGTATGTGATGATGGTCCCCAGCAAATTGAGGCTTGTCACGTTAGCAGCTTTTATCCTTGAGAAATGCAAGGTGAGACTCTGTTTGCATTTATATTACTAAGCAGCCCTTTGCCCTCTCCAACTCCTTTATTTCTTACTCTATCAAGGATAGCATGGATTAGATCTAGGGCTTTGAAGTGCATCTAGTGTACAGGGAGCCTTGTGTCTTTCATGCTGGCAGTGAGATACCTGTGCAGCATGTGCTCGTACTTCTTTTGTGGGCTCAGTATTTGGTGTCAAATGCTGTAATCCTTTCCTGGATAATCATATCTCCGGAAGTGGAAGCCACCTAGATCTTATAATGATCAGCGAACTGGGAGAGGCCTGAGGAAATGGTCATGTGCAATTTTCTTGGTTTTCTTGCAGTTTGAAAAACACCACAAGATCGTCATCTTTTTCTCCAGCTGTGAAGAAGTGGAATTCCACTACGAGCTCCTTCTAAAGGTCCTTTCAGGAGGGCTAGAGTCAGAACAACCCGAACGTTCACCTTTCTCGTCTGTGCGGTTACAGTTTCTACGACTGCATGGCAACATGGAACAGGAAGTAAGCATTCTCAAAATGTCAGGATACACAGTTTTATTCCTTATTTGCTATGATTTATTATGTGGTTATTTTGGGGAGGAGGGCAGAAGAGAGGACAGAGAGTCATTTCACCTCTAGGGGCCTCACTCTTCCATCTGCTAATGAGAATAAGAATATTGTCCCACTTCTGGAAAGTACCTTGGTAGCTGTATCTGAAAAACACAGCTGAAGAGGCAAGAGGTGTTATTTCAGCAGGCTGAGGCAGCCGTTCTGTATTCCCAGTGGGTGCACTTAAAGCATTTATGTATCCATGGTGTTCTCTCATGCAGTCAAGACAGGCTTTAATGCCAAAGGTGTTCATTCAAGCCCCAAAACATTACTACCCAATAAGTTGCCCCCATTAGATGAGGATGGAGCAGTTTGGCTTTCGTTTTGAAGAACAGCGTCTTGCCAGACTGCTCTTTTCCCTGGGATGGAATAATAGCAATATAACAGGGATTACCCCAAAATAGGTCTAGGTTTTAGCTGGGTAGGCCTGGGTGATGAGAGTGGAGCTTGCTACAGAGGGTTGAGAAGCCAGGAGAAGGGTGTCAAATGAACTGTCACTGCAGCGTTTCTCTCAATAGCTGAGGGACCTCCCTTGAAAATTCAGCCCCTGGTCCTGCCCTTGGTCTGAGCTGCACAGCAGAGATGGCAAATGAGTAGAGCTCTTCTGATGAAGGAAGAGGTGAAGAGCCATTGTTTTTCTCACTCATTCCCATCCTGTGGAGACCAGAAACATGTGCTTTGCTGTCCCTGCAGTCTGGCCTTTCCTCAACCTGCCTGCCTGAGTGAGTGAGCAGGCCTGGTCTGGCCCAACTCTACCCTGACCAGCTGTTAAGCCAACAGAACACCACTAAGTAGCTGGCACCAGGGGAAGGGTTTTGCCTTTTTAGTACCCAGTGTGTAATTAGTGCTTGATGTCTTCAAATTAAGAGCATTAATGGAGCTAAATTGTGGATCCCATATGGTACTGCTGAGCACGGCTGCTGTCATTGTCAACAAGATACAGCGTGCTCTCTTCTTTAATTTTTGTCAGCAGAGGGTTCAGTGTGTCGGCAAGGCCCAAGTTTCCCTTCTTTCGTAGAACAGTACCTCTAGCTGGGAGTCAAGTATGTGAGGTTTCTTCTATATCATCAACATAACAGGACATTAACTTAACTCCTAGCTAGAACTCTGAGGAGGAAGGCTTGAAATGTGGAAACAAGGATGTTTTGGAAGGAGGAAGCAAAAGGAACAGGAAGGAAACGGGTATGGTGTTTCTGAGGCCAGAGACAGCCTGAGCTCTGAAAAGGAAAAGAGTAAAGGGAATCAGATCAAGGGAGTGTGAGAGTGTGGTTGTTTCCCATGGGTAAGGAGGGGGAGTGTAGGTGGGTAGGTGGTACTGGCAAGTGAAGACCAAATGCTACTGAGGCCTTTGGTTACTAGTGCTCGAGACTGTCTTCTGTGATAGCAAATATCGTTGTGGTGTAATGTGGGTTGGGGAATTGGTTTCTGTTGCTTTTATCAAGAAAAAAACCCACACCCCAAGGTAGGTAGTTAAACTAACTGGAGTGTGCTTAGGAAGGATTTGGGACTGACAAAGCAGGAGGGTTTTGAAGATAAGTGAGGAGCCGTACTGGCAGGTTCCTGCAGTTCTGGGGCTCAACGGCTCAAAGACTGCTGGTGGGGTAATTTGGAATCTGGGGGCCGTGGACAGCCCTGCCTGGGAGCCTGAGCTCATGTTAGAAGCAGGGGCTGCAGGAATTCTGCTGGTGCAGACCAGCGATGAGGACAAGGCTGGGGAGCCTCTGACACCCGTGGGAACGAACGACCTCCATCCCAGTGTCAGCAGTCCCGTTGGTGGCCCTCGCCAGTACAAGGCCTTTTCTTCTGGGAAGGCCATGGGAGGGTGCCCTGGGAGCTCTGTGGCAGCTGCCTCAGGGCCCAGGAGTCCTGCCTCCTTGCCCCCTTTGGCAGGGGTTTCTGGCCAAGGTCTCATCTCTCCTGCCCTGTTACAACAGTTCACGTGAGCAACTGTGCAGTGAGCATCCCCAATACTTAATAATTACACAGTCAGTCCAGTGACTGTCTGCATGCTCCATTGGGCACATGAGGCTGATCTCTTGTGATGTGACGATATCGCTGTGTCAACAAAATGGGTTTATCCTGCCCATTGTGTGACTGGACAGACAGCAGTTAAGATGTCCAGCTTTTTCTTGCATTCACAAAAGCCTGTGTTGCCCATAAAGTATGCCAGTGCTTCTGTTGCTGCTGCCTAATCTTTTGTGGATCCCCTCTCCATGTAAAACAGTTACTGCTTTTTAACATACACAGGCCATGCTTCTGTGCAAACTGTGGAGGTGTTGCCTGCTTTGATTTGACCATGCATTCAGGCTTGCCCCAGATGCTGTGCCTTCCTACCTGGGACCACATCTGTATGCCATAGATTTTTTTTTTCCATTCACAGGAGGAGTCTGACTGGGACTCATGAAGTCAATTCCTTTGCTTCTGAAGCTGTACGTGATACAGTGAACGAGGCATAGTTGTTAAACTTTTATGTTAGCTAATTTGCTTTATGTTTGATTGTAATGTGCATAAGCACTCTTTTCATTTTTCTGTTTCAATCCTCTAGGAAAGAACAGCGGTCTTCCAGGAATTCCTAAAATCCAAGACCGGCATCTTGCTTTGCACTGTAAGTAACTTAGAGTCCCTTTTCAGCTCCACGCTAATGGGCCTGTCTGATATCTAATGGTAGAACAGAGGATTTGGCACCGAGCTCTAACGCCAGCTCGCTGCCTGACCTTGAGGAAAGTCATCTCCTTTTTCTGCATCTCACATGTTAAATAAGGACTGGTGCCCTCTTTGCAAACTGTTATATGATCTTTTGCTGCAAGGTACCATATACAGAAAAAGGGTGTGTCTTATACAAGAGGCCCCTAAGTATTTTGCATGGTCTTATGTCTGGAAAAATCTGTTCATTTGAAGCTGGAACCTTGCCCTCTACATGCAGTCAGTAGAATGCAATCCTAATTTGTAGTATGCCCCATAACTGCCAGGTAAATTGGATGTAATGTGATATTTCCCATCTTAATGACTACCCCAAGGTTAAAAACAAAAACCTGCAGGGATGGAAGGGAAGCCCAACCAGAGAATGGTGTCATTAGAAATGTACATGCTCTGCTGCTCTCCATGCTTTGCCCTTCAAGCTTCCTTCAAGGGTGCTGAGGAAGTAATTGTTGTCCTCTACTGAAGTTTGCTGGCACCCTTGTGTTGTGGTGGCACCTTCCGCTTCTTGTTTCTGACCTGTCGGTGCCACAGCTAGCCTGCTGCAGTGGTGCAGAAGGCTGCACGATTTGCTCTCTAATAGTGGCAGCTGTTGATCTGAAAATGTGTGAATCTTGGCGATTTCTACCCACCGCAAACTTGTAAATTACAGCGATCGGGAGTAATTAGAGCTGAGAAACCCTCTCCAGCTCTGAAACGACTCCTGTTTTTGCAGCACATTATTCTTAAAGGAAACTAGTTGCAATTTTTTTCAGGGTGTGGGGGCTGAATTTTATCTTATTTTTATGCCTGCAGTTCAAACTAGGACTGCCATGTATATGGGAGTGTTTGATTTAACGTTGCCAAATTATATATTGTATCACCTGTAAAATTGTACATGTTACATGCTAGTCTTGGTCCTGCTTGTGTGTACAACCTTTCAATGACTTGATCAAGGTCAAAATGCATCTTTGCGATGCATAAGTGTAACTATAACTTGGTTTCCCTGTATACAGAGGTAATACTTAAGTGTCTCACCTGAGGAGGATAGCAAAGCTTAAATTGTTCAGTGGTGTAGATTAAGTGTTTTGAAGATAAAAAGTGTTTGGTAAATTCTAAATAATAAATAGCTAAACTTTGTTATCCTTCATGTACACGCTGTCTATAACTGAGAAATTTCAGGGACGTGTCTTGTTATTGAAATTTCAGTTTAATGAGTTTGGAAAGACAGTGAATGCTCAATTTTAGACAAAGAGAAAACAGAATCATTGCAATCACTGGGATATCAGTTCCTGGGTGAGACCATTTGAAGGGGAAATGCAGCCTGTGGCAGGAAAAGTCTGCCAGGAAACTTACAGCTGTTGACAAGGTAGGAAGAAGAATAAGTTGGATAAAGATATCCCAGTGGATGGGATCCCCCTCTTGATGAGACACTGGAGATGTGGTTTGATTTCCTGCCACGCCACAGACTCCATACAAGTGGATGTGGAATTGTGATGACAAGGCAAGTAGCCACATGTCAGCTGAGCAGTGATAGTTGTGCGTTTGCTCCTAAATGGGAGGTAATGTGAATTAACCTAGATTGCCATGAAGAGGGTAGTGTAAGGTAGTGCATTTATTGTAACCCTCCTTCGTTTCAATCTAAGCTACTTTGCATTTACTGCAAGGCAGGGATGCATATCTTGACAGTTACAGTTACTGTGGCTCAGCTGGCACATGGTTAGCACGTTAAGCACAGTAAGTTGTTTGTCTGAGTCCAAAATCTCTCTGTGCTTCAGCTCCCCATCTGTAAAATGGGGATAGTAGCACTGTTCTATCTTACAGAGATGTTGGGAGGACAAATGCATTGAAACCAGGAGGTGGCCTGTTACCACAGTAATGGGGACCATATGGACACCTTAATATAGAGATACAGTTTGCACTAGTCCCACATTACAGGTGCCTCCCCAACGCAGATGTCCAAAGGGCAGCCAGGCACTGTGACCACCTCCTGCCTCTGAGGGCATTGCTTTTTCTGACACTTTTCTTCATATCAGCAAAAATGTTTTGCAGAAAGGTGGTTCTGTTTTTTTCACTGCAAAATCACGTTTTGTGCCCACAAAATTTTGAAACCTGGCTCACAAAAGAGCAACACAAATAATGTTGCCGTCCTTCCCTCGTCCCTTATGCCATGTTCTCCACCCATCTTTCCGCTCTAGTAAGCAATGGGACCTGCTGTTCCTTTTATTAATTTGCTCTATGTCATATGTATATTAATATATTCCATAAAATATTTTTGCCAGACAATATAAGCTGGCAGAGAAGAAAATAAAGAAGGGCCGTGTATCTCAGAGGATCTCATCCAGATTTATTTCTCTCTCCTTCACTGAAGTTCTTTGCAGCTTCCTTTGGGATGTGCCTTTAAACAAGTTCATCTCTTCCAGGGAGAGAGGAAAGATCATTTGGAGATTGTTTGCTGTTTACTCAGTCACGCTAACTCATCTTGCCAGTTTTCTGGCGGCCCCAGCCAAGAGCTTTCGCCTCTGACAGCTTCTGTGCTCTCTCCTTCCTCCTCTGATTACGCAGCCCAATCTGTCACCCTGCCGACGGGGGTCTCTACCCTGCTGATGGCTTTCCACACTCGGCAGTAATGACTTTTGGCAGGCCGGGAAGGCGCGAGAGCTTCTTCCCCAGCTTGGAGAGCCGTTAGGCCCTCTCTGCCTGTTAGCTAAAGCACTTTGTGAGGTTCTTTGGTAAATAAATGAGTCATTTTAATCCAACTGACAGCCTGGCACCTGAGCAAGCTGCCTTCCATCTGTACTTCTAGGCCTCATGTAGGCAGCCAATTGTCAAGCTCAGGGCCTTCAAGACCTCACCATTGAGTGTCTTTCAAAAGCAACTTTAGCAATTTCCTTTGCCCTAATTAGATTGTGTGAGAGGGACTGAGCAAACGAAGGCCCTTGCAAAACTTTTGTGGCTCTGTTGGTTCTGATCTTCTGCAGTGATATGCCTCGCTTTCGGTGTGGCCTTTTTGCCCTCCGTTCCTTTGCACCCACCCCTCTGTACCCCACCACCACGAGCACACGCTGGTAACATGAATTGTTAGAAGGAGAAATTTCAGCATTTCTGGGGGTCCTCAGGTGAATTGTACCTTGATACTCTGTCTTGCAGTCAGGATCAGGGCAGGAACGTGGTTAAGGCTTCAGATTATCGTGTTTGCTTGGCTTCTGGGTTTTCTTTAAAATTGCACTGGTGTAGATTATTTCTCCTTGCTCCTGTGAGATGGTCACTTAATTCTCCCTTCCGTTGCCCATTCAAAGGAATCAGCGGTGACCTGCTGAGGTGTCATATTCTTGATTTCCCTGTTATTAAGGAATGGTGGTGTGAGGTCATGCATGGAAAGGGGAATGCCGTCTGGGGCAGTGGAAAAAAGAAGGGAGAGTAGTACATTGGAAATCTATTAGGCTTCTTGAAAGGGTGCTGGCAGTGAGTTAGTGCTTCTGTGTGTGGAATAAATGTAGTGCTAGTAAAACTGGATAATTGTTGCTTGAGCTGTATTCTCTTTCCTGGTAAGGTGACCCACAAGTATTTTTCTAAAGATCTGAGAAGCAAGAAGCTCATGGGCTCTGCCAGCAGAGGAAAGCAAATCAACTCAAACTTTTTATCCTAATTCTACCTTGCTGCTGTCTACTAGGGTCTTTGAGGAAAAGGAGCTACAGGAGACGCAGGTGGACTGATACTGAGGAATCTTTGAGAGTTTGCAAAACACTGCAATTGCCAGTAAATCCCAAGACACTTCTGAAAGAAAGCCAAGTTAAACCCCGGGAGAGTAGCTGCTGCTATGTGTCAGTAACAGCTGAGTGGAGTTGGTGGCATTGTGAAAGCAATAGTGAATACAAGGCTGATGATGGGAGAGAGCCTCTTCCTAAAATGGTGTCCCTGGCTATTTATTAGGCTTTCGGTTAACCTTTTCAACTTTTCCTGCTTGCTTTGGCAAATGCACATGAGAACAATACTGGCTGTGGCAGTAGTTTTCCAGCCAGAGGTGTTGAGAAAAGGTATCTTAGAAGAGGAGGGAAAGAATCCTGATGGATGCGAAGGATGGGTCCTGCCCCTGCCGTCTACTTCTCCTCCCCATGTTGGAGGTGCCTGCTCTTGACCACAGGGACAGCTTGGCTATCTGTTTATTTTGGGTAAACTTACCCTGTCCCAAGGTCAGAGCTCTCTCATCAAACACAGCCTTTCCTAGACTACTGGGTGGGAGAAAGAGCACAGTATAGGAAAAGACCAAAGAATTGTCAGCGTGGAAGTATACAACAGAGCCAGCCAGATCAGAATCAGACGTCAGCACTCCTGTCTGATCGTGCTGTAGAGTTTATAATCTTGTTATCCCGGTAACTGCTGTACATGTTCCCCGACTTCTCTTGATTTATTTTCTCCAACCTCTTTTAAATGGCTTTTTGTACATCTGTTCATTCTGATTCTGGGAACAAGTCATTTCTTAATGAGCACGTTGGAGCGAAAGTGTATATTATTTCAGAGTGGGCGCTGTGGAAAGTGTCTCCTCTTTTACTGCAGTTGGAGCCACAAAGCAACCTGGCTAGTGCTTATGGGAAGGCCTTTGCTGCCAAAACATCAGCTTCCTAGTCTTTTAACGTGTGTGGGAGTTGCATGAAAACACTTCAGTGGGTGGCTGACACATTTTTAGTACATTAAGCTCCTGCTTACGTTCTTAATATATTCTATTTTGCAACTAGCTAAAAGATACATGTGTTCCAAAACATTTCCTAACAGAGTTAAATCTGCACACCTGCTCTGCTATTGCACGTGGTGAATGTAAAATCCAAGGAGTGTGTGAGGACATTACTAATGAACAGAAAATCAAGAAGGGAGATTGAAACATGTTTGCACTTTCTCTCTGTTTTGAACAGTATTTAAGCTCTCTTTTCTCTTTGAAAGGGTATGTTTTCTGAGCTGTACTGGCTGTGGATAACTAAAGGGTCTCATTCAAGTCCTTCTCCAAGTTGATGGGTTTTCTCACCAGCTGGCACATCAAATAACACTCCTGACAGCAGCTTCAGACTCTTTTCTTCAGGGCTGTTTCTCCAAATCAAAGCCAGACTGGTGAAAACCTAAGGGATAGCTGAAGTCCCCTCTCCTCGAGCTGAGCTGTACTCCACCTTCCTGTGGATTCTGCTAAGTTGTTTGTTGGCCTTTTATTGTAGGGCCAGGTGACCTGCAAGTCATCTGCTCCTCAACTTCAGACCATCACCTAGGAAACAACTAGTTATTTGTAGGTGGAGATCAGTGCATCTTTGGACATTCCACTCCAGGCCTAGGATCCTTGACCATTTGCTTTATAGCCATTTTCCTTTTCATCATAAGCAGCCTGGTTTTAGTTCTTAGGCTTGCTGTGGAGAAAGGTGTGCTCAGAAATAGTGTTGCCTACAGAGATTTAATTCTGGCTCTCTCACTGTTTCAGTAGTAGGTGCCTATGAGCAGATCTGTTTTCATCAATGAAACAAACTGAAGAACCAAAGGTATCGCTACCGTTAAGACAGCTGATTCTCTCAGATATAACGTAAAGGGACTGTAGCAGACTGCTGTAATTCAACACCACTCTCCTGAAATAGGTGGTTTTATATCCTCCAGACTTTGGGCCATAGTAGTGGATCATTTTTTATTGTATTAGTCTGTTAACAATATTCCTTGCGTTTTAAAGCCTCAACATTATTTCTGACCTTCAGTCCATCTCTTCCCAAACTAGGCATGTAAAATTCCTACTTGCATAGCCAGTTGTCTCCTAGCATAATTGTCATCCCAGAAGAGTTCTTACTTTGCTGATATCTTCAAAGCATTTTTACTAAAATAATTTCCTTATTAATTTTAAAGGATGTTGCAGCACGTGGACTAGACCTGCCTCAAGTTACATGGATCGTACAGGTAGGTTTGCTGTGTATGTGTGTGTGTACGTATGTATTAAGTGCAGTTTTGCTCAGATGAAATCCCTTTCCAGTCCAGACCCTCTTTCTGCAGTTTGCTGGTCCTTGTGCTGATGCCTACAGGTGTGGGAGACACACGAGTTCCTGACTGCAGAACTGGGACTCAAGGTTTTGCTAGGATACGGCATTGCTATCATATCTTTGGTTTTGACAGTCTGTTTTCCTCTTCAGTAACTCCACTATTATCAGCTGTTTGATAATATTCCACTGGCTAGGAGGAAACACCCTCCGTTTCTCCCCACAGGAAGCCAAATCTTATGAAGTACTAGCCATCTTTCTTGCAGTTCTATGTTTCTATTTTTCTGAGCTTGCTGGAGAGGCAGTTCCATGAGGAGTTTAAGTGCAGTCCTAATGTTAAACATCGAGTAGCCCAGTAGTGTCTGTGCAATGACCTGAGTGTTTCAAGTGAGGCTTTATTGGGTTGGGGTTGGGGCTGGGTAGCTGTAAGCATTCAGCTTTCAGTAGAACTGCATAGTTCAGATTTTCCCTGGGAAAAAAAAAAACAAACCCACAACCAAAAAACCCAACACTGCTGCATTGCTGTTGACAGAAATATTGTCTTTGAAAAAAAAATAGAAACTAGGGGAGATGGATTGAATCTTAAAAATAGCAGCCTGTCATTTCAAAGAGGAAACTGAGAGCATGAAGCAGATTTCATTTTTATAAAAGATTTATAATTTAAAAAAAAAGGTTAGTTGAATTGAGGGAAAACTGATCCAGAGATTCTCGTGTATCAAGTGACACCTGGGTAAAAAGAACAGGGCAGAGAGCCTCAACAAAGCTTTTTAATTTCTACCTCATCCCTTCAGGTAACAAATTTGATTTTAATTTTGTGTTTTTAAAAAAGAAAGATTTTGTAGCAGCTAGCTAGTTGGAGAAGGCTGGGGAAGTGAAGTCTTTAATTCCCAGATCTGTATATTAATATAATTTAACCAAAGATATAGTTGCCAGTGATAGAACGCAGTGCAAATTACCTAAAGCCCTGGGAGACTTCTGTGTGTCCAGAAGGCGAAATCTCAGCTGTCCTGAGAGCTGTGTCCAAGAGCAAGGACCTGCAGGGAGCAATTAGATTGCTCACAGCATCTTACTCACACCTCTAGCCAGTAGAAACTTTGCCAGAGGGCACAGGTATAAACACTAGAGTGGGCTTTGGTTGTTGGTTTTTTTCCAGTTAAACTGCTGAGGGCTCATTTCTGAGCAGTATCTCTGTGCGTGTTCATTTTTACAGGAAAGAGAGGAGGGGGGAAGAATAGGGGGAGGTTAAAGGGAGGGAAATACGTCACCCTTTATCAGATCTTGCAAATGGCTGGGCAGTTTTGATTCCCAGTGAAGTAACTGAGAGGCACCGCTATATTGGGGGGGGCTTTAAGCAACATTTTCATAGTGCCCGATGGTTGTACCTGGGAAGACAATTGCTACCTGTATGATGTGCTGCCGAAAGCACTTAATCCCTCGTCTCTCTTAGCTGGTAACTGGATAGAAGAAATCTATGATTTGCTTTAGTCAAAACAAAGCAATTTAGCCCAACTCCAAATTTGAATCTGTGGTCTTTTATTTTATGGTTTTTCTCCCAAACACAGAGCAGGCAGCTTCCCACTCTGTATGGGCAGTCCTAGGGGTTGTTTGGTTTGAGGTCTTTGTGAGGTTTTTTGGGTTTTGGTTTTTGGGGTTTTTTTGCTAAGGGAAGCAAACAGGTTCCTGACGTGCCTGTATAGAAATAAAATGTAAAAGGCAGAGAAAGACACTGAGATGGGAAAACTGTCCTATTATCTGAAAGTTGGCCAATGTGTCACATTGACATGTCAAAAAACTGACGTGGCTGAGGGGGCTGAGTGATGGTTACAGGTATGAGCCCGATGGGCTCTTTATAAACAGGCCAATGCCGAGGGAGGTACAGCATGTGGGTTTTGCTAAGATCCCTTTTGTTTCAGATGAGCGGGCTGAGTGTCTCGTTTATAATTAACATGCTGTGTTCTGTTAATTCCTCCTTTCCCTTCTCATGTTCCCTCTTTGAAGTATAACGCTCCGGCTTCACCTGCGGAATACATCCACCGGATTGGGAGGACGGCTCGCATTGGCTGTCACGGGAACAGCCTGCTTGTCCTGGCGCCTTCGGAGGCAGAATATGTCAGCTTGCTGGCTTCTCACAAGATTAAGTGAGTCAGAAATGCGAACAAAAGTTTCAGCTCATCCTTGCTAATTAACCTTCCATGGCACTTTCAGCGGGACTGTGTCTCGTGCAGGTTTTAATAAGAATTTATTAATTCTTGTGATCCAGGACCGGCCCCAGACTAGCAAAAGGAGAGAAGGAAAGTGTGTGAAAATCATCAGCCTGACAGATTGTGCATGAGTGAGTGTGTGTGGTGAGGGGCAGAGAGGAGACGATAGTTAGAGATCCTTTGCACTCCATTGTTATCTTCTGGCCCTGGGTTCAAATTGTGGCTACATGGAGATCACAAGTCAAATGAGCCTGTCAAACGCTAACTGGCCATCTGCCTGCATAGCACCATATTGTCAGAGACTGTGCCTTCTCTTCAGGAGAGATCCGGCAGAGAAATAGCTAGGGAGCTGTGGGTTATATCTGGCAGGTAATTGGCCAAGATGTGTTGTGTAAGTGGCTTGTGACAGGAATAGTAGAGGCTTTTGCAAGTGGTGAGTGCCCAGTATAGTCCTGTAAGGCAGTAAGGGGGGTGGACTCTGCAGACCAAAAGTGGGATGTGCTTCCAAGCTAGCTGAGAAAGCTTCTCTTACACTGGCTCTAGCTTGGCCTTGGGAGTGGACAGTAAGGAGAGCAAGCCAGGCTGGGTAAGGACCAGCCTAAAGTGCGGTCACCTACCTGATGGCCGACACATGATGAGATTTTTAGTCCAGCTCTGCTTGCACAATGGTCCTTTTGTGGAGAAAAAAACCACAACTCGCTGCTCAGCATTGCTAGTCAGGAGTGCTATCAGGTCTCAAGCCTCCTCAGCAGTCAGCTGGATATATGTGACTCCCCTTGCTCCCTGCACTGCTGTCTCTCGGCGTTTCAGAACATCAGCTGAGTAGAGTCCCTTTAGTGTTGTACTAGTGTTGATGGAGCCCTGTAAACTCATGCACAAATTAGTTCTCTTTTATTTCTTGTGTTTATGTCGGGTGGAGCTGCTTGGAGTCAAATTTGGTTTTGCATCCTTGAAACAAACAAATGTTGGCAGTAAATACAGGCTTATTCTAGGCTGTGAGCCATTTAGTGGTCTAACAAAGAGCCATCCATCATCCCAGGTAACTATCTATTAAGCAGACACCAGCAAGACATGGAGGGCTAAGCTGACAGGGTTTTTTTTTCATGTAACAAACAGCACTGACATTTAAAGGTGAAATCTCACATAATTGTGAATTTTTAACTCCAAGTGGAAAGTTCTATTTTTCTATTTTATAATATTTTGGAAGTGTTGGAGGAAGGAGAGGGAAATTTCCCCCTTTTTTTATTTTAAATGTTAATGCTTTTATCCGATTTTGTTGTGTTTTAACAAGTTTAAGGAGCAGTGTCACTCATGCTGGTAATTATATCTGCTAAGGAGACCTGTTGTTGAGCTAGCCACTGTTCTTCAGAAATCTGTAGAAGACTGTGCTGAACGAGCGGAGGGAGATTTATGTGAATTTTTTTTTTTTGTTCCCTCCACTTCTCAAATCAGTAGAGCCAAACAACTCTGGGGATTGTCTTTTCTTGTTTGTTTGTTTTATATTCTTCATAAAACGTGCTGCCCTGCAGATAAGGCACGTGCCAAAAAAGAAGTGTAATTTGCCTTCCTTGACCCCTGTCTTCAGACGGAAGAAAATGAGTGTCTAATTGGCATGGATGGGAGATTCGGCCTGTTTGCAGTCATGTGTCCTCCGCTCTTCCTACCTAGTAGTGCATGGTGTGAGAAGGGGCAACGGGATAGAAAAGAGAGCTGATGAATTACAGAGAAGATGCAGGAAGGCAGCTTGAAGCTAAAGGCAGCGAGTGCCATCAGCACAAATTGCCGTTACCCTTCATAAACAGAGCATTATGGTGATAATCCTGACAATTTAATTCAGTGTGAGGGCGAAAGACAGCATGTGTTGGACTGTCACCGATCCTCTTAAGCACGGATAATTTTTGTTTCTTTACCCTAAGTCTTTGTAGCTTTTGACTTGGACTGCACAAGTTACTGGAGTTTGCATTTTTTTATTCTTTGCTTAATTTTTAAATCTCTTGGATTTGTTGAGGATGAGTGTGTGTTGTGAATTTTTTTTAATTTGTTTTTTAAATGAAATTCCCGCTGGGTTTATTGAAATGTAAATACTTCATAAAATATGTATTTCTAAGAAGACAAAGCATGAGATGGGTCCCCGCAGCCTTCAGCTGGTGTAAATGAGCAGTGCCATGCTGACTTACATTGGATGAGGATCTGCCCCAGAGTTTTTTCCTAAGCCCCTCCACCCACCCCAGCATGCATGGGAGTAAGTCCAGAAATGTTGAGAGTCGGAAGTAATGAGAGCAGACGTGGCTTTGTTCCTGGATGAAAATCCACTTCGGAATTAGGGATGACTGCCTTTGAAATTGGAAATCGCTCGCAATTAATTTTCACTGGTACCTGAAGCCTCTCCTTGGCTTCCGCTGTGGAAAAGCAGCATTACCCTTTGCCAGAACGATCTCACTTTGGCTCTGCTGAGATCAGTAATTCCCACTGGGGCTCAAGAAAGCTGCATGCCTCTCTCTGCAACTTTCTTTTTGGACTTTGTGTGGCTTGAAGTTGTGGTTCCTCTACCTAACTGTAAATGCATATGTGCGTGCACATGCACACTCATGTTTTCCTCTTTCTTTTTTTCTTTTTTCTTTTCTCTGTGTTTTTTAAAAAAAAAAAAAAAAAAAAAAAAGGTTAGACTCCATAATGTTCTGTCTTGGCTCTAAGCGTAACTAACAGATTTTCCTTCAAAAGGAGGAGGCAAGAAGCAGAAGAAAGTCAGTGAGGTTCACTTTTTCCCCCCCCGCCAATGTCTCTTTTAGCTCCTTCAACTGCAATCTAGCAGCACCTGCCTCGACAGCTATCAGATAATTTCTTTATCTCGTAACAGCGGCCTAACTAATTTATAAAGGAAAACGCATCACCGTGAAGGCACGAGTCATTTTTCTCCCTTCTCTATGGTTGTGCTTACCCCCCTCCCCTGCTCCCCTCAAATGATGCTCCCCGCTGTGAACCAAGTTCACATATCTGTTAGGCTGCGAGCTGGCAGCGCGCCAGGCGAGAGGAGGATCGGAGAGGGGGTGACATCTCAGACAAATCAATGTCAAAGGTTTGACGTTTTCATTCATAGCGATGTCAAAGCAACCTTTGGGGGGGGATGGGGAGGTATACTTCTCTCTTGCTTAAATGGTTGCCATTTATGTGTTAATTTACTGTTATACTTTCAAAAACAGAGAAACCCTCAGTTGTCTTTTTATGCTCCATTTCCCTTTCTCCCCCATCACTCCCCCGCCTTTCTCTCTTTGCATCCTCTGCGAAGGAATCTGCTACATCAGGAGTCCCAGCTGCACAAAGGTGGGACTTGTCTCCCATATAGGATATCTTAAGGCCACACCAGCCCGTACCTTCCAGGCTAGATGGCTATTTCTCTGGACCATCTCTTTTCCTTTCCTTATGTTGTGTCTCTGGACCATCTCTTTTCCTTTCCTTATGTTGTGGTGGTGAGCCGGCTGAGGTTGAAAAGGCAGATTGCAGAAGTGAAGGTATTTGTCCTTTTAATTGAGAAGGACTGGGGAACAGGTGAGGATCACGGTATCCTGTTACACAGTATGGCAGAGATTCATCCATTTCTCCTAACCAGGTGTTTAGAGATCTTTGTGTGAAGAGAAAGGGGATATCCTTGCTGTTATTTCTTTCTATACTTTACAAATTGAAGAATATCAGCAATGCTTCCTTACAGAAATGGCATACGTGTTTCTGACCGTCTGAGATTCAGGAGTCTGAGAACTGTTGGACCCCCAAGATTTCTCTCTTCCTTAGACTGATGTAACCCTAAGTGAACTCCTTGGCTTCCATGCAGTATTTATGATTTTTTCTGGTATAAAAAGGAAAAGAATCTCTTTTCTAGAGATTACCTTTGCCCATTGCTGAAAATTTGGGCTGACGAACTTCAGCTTTTATCGCCTGAGTAATTCCCTTGGAAATGGGACCCAGTTCGGATGCAGCTGTAATATTAATGGCCTGGAGCTGCACAGCTGTTCCTGTATTGTGTCACCTGGTGTGCGTGTGCCCCACAAGACAGTGTTAAAGAGGAGGAGGAATTTCTAGTCTCCTGTAAATGCACCTCTAAGTAGGACCACTCACTTTAAAATGAAGCAGGTTTGTAAGCATTTCCAGTATCTGGGCCATAACAGTAGCCAGCAGTGTCTTGCAAACAGGACTGGAGAATAAATCATCTGGTTGAATCTACAGGAGGAATGTGAGTCGACAGAATGAAAATAAATGCCCAGTGTGAAGCCTGGCTAGGACAGCTGACTGAGTCTCCTGTATTTAAAAAAAATGCTGTGGGGTCCCTAATGGGCTGGGCTTTGCCTTTACACTTCAAATGAGGGGGAAGGTGAGTTCTCAGAATGGGGAAGGAAATCAAACTGCATTTGGTGTCAGAGGTGGCTTTTGAAGCTATAAATGAATCAAAGGGTGAGTGTGTCCATCAGGAAGTCTGCCTCTGAGCTTTGACCCAAGCAACGTAGGCAGAAGTTGGGATGATGTAAGATCTTGTGGGAAAGAGCGATGATGTGACCAGAGGGAAGGAAGCTGCGGGAGGGTTGCCTTGATAGGAAAAGTTCCTTGGGATCCTGTTGTTACCCTCTGAGCTTGAGTCACTATGAGAGGAAGGAGCTGTGTCTTTACACGGGTTTAGCTTTAGCTCTTTTGTTTTGGGAGCATGGTGGCTAACATGGGTGGAAAAAAATGTGTATAAACATCCAAGCACTTTGTTCCTTTGAATGAGGGTTGGGCAGTGTCTCTGATTGTAGAGAATCGGGAAGTTAAATTGTGGGGGGAGACAAGATGTAGGAGAAGTAGCAAAGCAAGCAGAACACGTCTTTCCAGTCTGTACGTGTATGTCTCAGTCAGCCTCTTTCTCACGCTTGCACAAGCAACCAAATGCAGACACCTTCTGCTCCCTGCCCATGGCATCTAATGTACAATAAAATGTTTGACACCCTGTGGGTTCAAAGTGGAGGTTACAGATCTTATTGTTTATAGTTATAAAGCAAATCTACAAGAAGCATTAATGTTATGAGCTGCTTCAACTCTGTTTTGAGTTTCTTTTAGTGGAAAACAACCAAATGGTTCCCAATTGTCTTGATGCTTCTCAAGGCAAGGAAAGAAAAATTATGGAAACAATGGAAATATAATTAAAGGCCTAATTTTTTTTCTTTAATCAGTTACTCTGGTTGAGAACCAAGGAGACTTTCAGTGAACTGAAAGTCCACCCTCAGTTATTTTGATGCTCTGTTAGAATTGGAGTGTGTGTTGGTGACTTGTAACAGCAACAAGATTGTGGGTAAAATTGTGTCTCTGTTCCAGTGAAAGCACCAGTTCAGCTGGGGTCGAGATTTTACAGTAGTTACACTTCTAGGGTTGCTGAGTGAGTATCTGGGGTAACACCTCATGTATTTCAGGGGTATATTCTTAAGTTGAGTGTGTAAATCTTAATCTTTTTGCTATCCGTTATCAGCCTGTGGCTCGTTACACGCTGTATTTGAAAAGTAGGAGAAACGGTAATTTTTTGTCTTTGCTCCTTCAGTGTTTCAGAGATAAAGATGGAAGAGGTATTATCCAGCCTGATGAAAGATGATCGCTTCAAGTTGCACAGACCAGGAAGCAAGGTGAGTTATTCTGCTGATTTGGGATTGCTCCAATTTTCATTTACCAGTTAAACATCATCAGTATTCCTCCCTTAGCTTCCATGTTTACAATACGAGGGTTGGTATATCCATGTCAGGCAGCGCAAATAATTATAGAAATGCCTTATATTACAGTTGTCCAATCTTTAAACCGTTGTCCCCAAAAAGCAGTTGCTTCTAACTCTTCAGCAAATATTTTTGTAACAGACAGTAAAGGTTTCTGGCTGCAAAAGCTTTGGGTTTTTTCCCCCACAATGTTTCTGTTCTCCTTGGCTTTTCTGCGCAAAAATACTGTTGGAGATCACAAATGACACAAAACTTCTCTGAAGAAATAAGGAAAATGTATTTGGTGATGTGTTATGTAGGGTTTTTTGTTATCTGTATTTACTTGGAGCCTAAAACAAAGCGCACTGGGTTGACAGGCACCTTTTCATTGACTTCGGCAAGCTTTGGGTCTGTCTTCAAGTTGCTAATTCACAGAATTCGGTCATTTGCAATTGATGTCTCACACATTTCTGCATTCTGGCAAATTAAATCCTCCAAGAAGCCTCATTTTGAATGGAAGTCAAGAATGCGTCAAGCATGATGCAGCATGCTCTTTTTTTCTCTTGTTGCTGTTTTGCCTGCTCGTTCTTTCTGTTATACCATGTATGAGCCTTCTCATTTCCTGCGGATGACTGTTAGGAACTGTGTTGTTCTTGGTAAACAGGCTTTTGAAAGGTGTTCGGTTTTCCTACATGCCCTATATTTCACAGCAAGCCAGATCTGTGGCTCATATGAGATACAGCTCTATTTAAAGCTCTCTCCCACCACTGCACAGTTTTTCACTGAAATCAGCCTGTAATGCCTATATTTTAAATGTCTGGAACGTACCTAGGATATGACCTCGTAACTCGTTCAACAAATATGTAAAAGTTTAGTTGTGCTTTGTTAATGCAGCAATTATTTTAAATAGTTCTTCTGTGTATAAATACTTTCCTTTTCCCCTGAATGTGCTTATAGGCAGGTAACTTTAGGTTTGCTTTGGAGGGTTTTTCAACAATTACATTTATGCACAAGTTGCACTTTAAATTTGTTGCTGACATGGGACAGAATATTATCTGGTCTGGGCTTGGGGACAAGTGTTGTCTCATGGAAAGCGGGCAAAAAAAGAGAACATGTTTTTTCTAGGAAATTATGATTTGGTTTTTGAAAAGTGGCAGGAGAAAATGCCTGCTGAATGTTGGTGAATGTCAGAGCCCAGTGCTTGCAGAGGTTCAGAATCGTTGATCCATTTTGAAAATTCTCACCTAAACATCTCAGTGCCTTTGTATCCATGTCTTTGGAACAGCAATAAAAAGCTAACAAGCCTGTTTGCTTCCAGGACTGATCAAATTGGTATTTCTACCATGCTTTCAAATTGTAAAATACACATTTAAGCACAGAATATTCCAGATACTCCTCTTTTGTCTTTCTTCCTTTCCTTCAAAAAAATAAAAAACCAAACCATATTTGAAAGTAGCTATTACTCTGGTTTTTGCTCAGCAGTGCTGCCTGGGCATGCCCTGCCATGCCAGGTGCTGTACATGAGTACAGGTACAGAAGGAGCTGGTTCCTTTCACTTGCAGTCAAAGGTGGGATTGAATTCCTCTATTCCCTGTGCCATCAAAGTGAATGGGATTTTGCTGTTGACTTCACTGGAACTGAGATATATCCGCTCTGGCTGTAGGATGGTCTGACTCTGCTGCAGGAACTTACAAATACAGAACAACCTATTTTTATGTGACTCAGAATCTGAAAGGATTGGGACTGAGAAACAGGGTTTCTCTTTATGGAAAAAAAACCCTATATCATTTAACAGGGATGAAATTACAGTAGTTGTGTCAATATCAAATAGGCTTCTTCAGTAATTACTTGAAAAATATATTAAATGCAATCAAGAATTCATTTTGTTTGTTAGCTTTGTATTTTATTGCCATCAGAGGCTCTAGAAGTGGTCTGCAGTGCATTCTCAGAAGCTGCAGCAGCATGTTTCCAAGTTTTCAGGAGGGTTAATCTCTATTAAATTCTGTAAGTTTGCTGTAAGGATGGTACAATAAGCTGGGAATGCAATGGGACATTGCATAGGATAGAGAATGATTGAGGACTTGTTATGAGGAGCTGAACCTGATCCATTTGCGATGTTGCCATTCGAGAGAGTGTTAGCTTTGCTTATCAGCTCTCCATGCATTGAGTCATGTATATATTATAGTCGTGCACAGAGGAACCTCATTACAATGCTCTTCGGTTCTCATTGCCTCAACTGAAGTCCATTATAAGTACCACATTGGAACATGTATTTTTTGGGCTTCTGTGTGCAGCCAGGGAGCAAGCTGAAGTGCCTGTAAAATGTATATTTTATATTTAGGTGTATAAAATATATATGTGGCTATGTCTGGGTGTGTGAATGTTCACCTGTCTACAAAGAGAATAAATTTGATCTTTCGGCTTTTATGGAGGGGGGCAGGGGGACTTGATGAGTTCTAGAGAAGGTGTGTGGAGGTTAGTAAAAAGTTGTTATTAAAACAAAATCCTTCATTTTGTTTTGAAGTATAATAGAAGCAGGAGATGTTACAGCCTGGGGTTTTGGCTTTTCCCCCTTCCCCCCCCTTTTTTTTTGGGTACTGTTTTAAGAAAGAACTTTTCTACCTCAGTCTAGATTTATTGTATTTCAATCCCTTCTGCCATTAACATATTCTCTCAATGAAATCAGAGGCTTTCAGGACTTATCCCAACCTCTCAAACTAAAAGCTGCAGTCTTTGTAGTCAGAAGTTTCTGTCTTCTAAAAGAGGTAGATATGTCTTTTCCTGGTGTAGTTGGAGGTTGGGGGAGTCCCCCTGATGCCTTGAACCAGTTAAATAACATTTTAACCAGGCCCATTTCTTCTTTTAGCTTATAGATATTGTTATTGATCACAGTCATTATGCTAGTGGTTAGGGATCTGCCAGAATAGGCTCTTCCTCTAAGCAAACACACGTAGAAAAAGTTCTCCTATCCCACTATTTCTCCATAATGACAATGATGCTTCTTACTTAACAGATGTAACAAATTTATCTAGATGGAGTGTAGATCAAGCAAGCCTCTCGGGTAGGCTTTTATCTTTTGGGTCTTGGAAGAATGTGTAAGGTCTCAAATTAATTGTCCTGTTCATCCAAACCAGGATACGAGCAGGATTAAAGCTTGCTTGTGTGAGTAGAGCATACAGGATGGCTTCCAGTGCACTTCCAGTAGCACTGTTTTATTTGATCTGTGCAGACACTCGCGTGGCGTGCAGGTTTTATTTTCACAGTTTGGCTCTGAGTCAGTTTTAAATTTAGATTTTTTTTTTTTTTAAGATGAACCTCCCTGGAAGGCAGGTATCAAACACAGATTTTTTTTTTCATGCCCATTAGGGGGCAATTTTAAAATGAGGTCTGTCTCAAGGGGCTGAGGGGGATAAAAGACAAGGTGGAGACGGGAGGAGGTGAGAAGCTGTGTTCCAAGTATGTTATGTTTCCTACCATTTGGGGTTTTTTTCATTTATTTCTCTTGGACTGACCTCACACTTTGGAAATTATGCGCCTAGTTTTTTATCCCTCATTTTTGTCTTTTTTTTTTTTTTTTCCCCCAGCACCAAGAAGAAGAGATGCCTCATTTTGAAACCTAAAGGGGGGAATAAGAAAAGTCCTTTGTAATATATTGCCATATTATCACTAAATCCCCTGACAGTTGTGACACAGAAGCAAGTCACCTGTCACTTAAGCTTGAGGTCTCTTTAATTTTCTCCTGGAATTCGCACCAGGCTGTCTTTAATTTGAGGCCTTTATTGGAATTCTGAAACCTTTCTGCCTCCCCGGTGCTCAGATCTATTCTGAGTGCTGTTACAGAATGTATACAATAACCAACAGAGGGATTCAGAGGGGGCTGAAGCACTGTTTATTTAACACTCTGGAGGGATTTTCGTGCTTATTCGGTCCTGGCTACCCGGCTTTCAATATCGCTTTGACAACCGTTATGCCCTTCTCATTAATTTTAAACAGTTAAAACACAGGAAAAAGAGAAAAAGTTTTCATTATTAAAGTGCTTTACTTTTTAATAACAGAGGATTCTGTCCGCCAGGGGAAAGGGCAAACCTCACTAATTTCACATTCATATTAAAAAACGCTGGGAAGGTGACACTTTGTGCTGCCAGGAGGCTTAACAAAAGAAAAGTGATGGGGGCTAGGAGGAGCAGGCGGGGGGAGAAAGTTTTATGTTTCACGTCAATGGAAACTTGTTAGTCACAGCGACGAGCGTCCACTTTGGGGAGGCAGCTCCACTTGTAGTTTATTAAACCGTTACAGAGGCCCCTCGACTGGAGACTGTCTCAACTGATTAATAGGAGCATGTGAAGTCAAACTAAAAGGCATCTGTGAAACGGGCTGTGTTGTGAGTCTTGGATTGGGAGACAGATAGGAGAGACCAGAAATCTGGGAGACTCTTCATGTAGCCTTAAAATACCCACTGTTGTCTTTGCTAGAGGTGCAGACGGACAGTCAGTCCAGGTGGTGAGTGAGCAGGAACTCTAGTCCCCACGTGCGTTTGCTTCATTGAAGAACAACCCGGTGGCTGGAAGCTGTGGGATCCTGAGTTTGAAAGAGAGCACTGTACTCGGGTGCTGTCTCTGGGCAGATTTGCTGTTAACCTATTGAGTGGCATATCTGGGACAGCAAAACATTTTGTGTAGGGTGCCAGCAGCATTGCCTGGCTTCCATGATCACTGAGGTTCACGGTGTCAGTGTGATATGGTTCCCCCAGACTGGCAGCAGTGCAGAGGTGATGCTCGCAGCTGCGAGGGAGGGAGTGTTATGCAGCATTAGCATGCAAATCTACCGGGGAGGAACAACAGGATTGTTGCCTTGGCACAGGCCTAGTACAGAGTCGTGGGAGCTGGATGTTTGTTTTCAGTCAGCCCTGGTCAGATGAGGGGTTGACCAATATCAAGTTACTGCCTTGGATCTGGCGCTCTTAGACTTGGATGCTGGTTTCTGTCTGAGTAGCTTTTGAGAACTGTGGCCCTTTCTTGGAAGAGGTTCACATCCGTGGTTGCTTGGCTCTGCACTTTGCTGTCAACTTTCCATCAAAAATTCTCTTGTTTTCTTATCCACATTTCCTTTCTCTGCCTGAGTACTTTAGAGAGAGACAGCCTCTTTTCTCCTCCCAGTAACAGCTTGCTCCCAGGAATGTTTGCTTTCCATTTCCTGAACTGCATCTTACAGTCTGATCCGGGGAAAGCTTGAGCACATGCAAAATTGCCCGTTTGGTCTAAGGAAGTTTCTTCTGTCATGCCTTTGGTGCAAGGGGCTTGTCTTATTCTAGAGGAACCATGTGATGGCAGTTAGTGTTAAGTATGACTTGTTGACAGTGAGCAAACTTCATGTAGGCGTCGATAGTGAGAAGTTCATTTAGTTGGCTTTGTTCACAGGTATTGAATTTGGTCCATTCTCTGGAGCTTGGGGGTGAACACAGGTCTCCTGCCCCACGAGTGCCAAGAACAGGCCAGGTGTTTTGGGGAACTGCACAGGGGAACGTGCAACATCAGTGTAAAACAGTTAGCATAGAGTCTGGGGGGAGTTATTCCAAATAACACCAATGGAAACAAGCAGTGGTATCTGGGCTGTTGAATCTGGAGGGGGGAAAAAAAAAAAAAGAAAGAAAAAAAATAAGTGAGGGGAAAAAGATACGTGATAGATGTTAGAAAACACAAAATTAAAACTGATTTGCTCTCCTCACCACACAGCGCTCACTGGCTGCTTTGACTTTAACATCTTTATCTATAATTTTTTTTCTCTAGCAATATTGAGAGGATTACCTTTGTTGGCCCCTGGGTGGTTACTGTGTGATTTTACTGTTATTAAATCTATTGTAAACTGCTTCATTATTCCTGACTCAAATTCTCTCTTTCCTCTAATCCTCCCACCGCCCTTGTAGAAATCCTGTGGCACGGACCCTCAGGAAGTCCGGGAGCGGGCCACTGTCTTGCAGACGAAATTTGAAAATTACGTTCACTCCAGCGAGGGGACTGTGCGGTGGGCAAAGAAAGGTCAGTGTGTTTCTTTTCAGTTTATTCCAGAAGGGCTCATATAAGCTGCCAAGGTTTTCTTCTGGGGGAGAGCTTCAGGGAAAAGGCCTGGAAGAAACATTTTGGGGCCATTGGGCTCTGTAGGGGGTTGAGATGGGCCCAGAAGGCTTTGTGATGATATTAAATGTTAATTTCTTGCATTCCCATATTACGTGCAAATGAGGTTTAATCTTGGCTTTTGATAGGATTCACATCCGAGGACTCTGACCCAATCGCATGAGCGAGTAGATAATGTGTGTTATGCTGGGAAGGTCATGGGTGACCTGCTTAACCACGTCTTGGTGCAATACCCATTAGATGCTTGCCGTTTACACCAGGGGTGAATTTGAAGCCTGTAAGACAGGATGCCTTGGGAGCAACTCTTAACAGGCAAGGATCTTAGACTGGAGGTTGTTGTGTGGGATGGGAGAAAAATGAGAGAGAGGGCAACTACTCAAAAAGGCAGGAAGAAGAAAAACTGGGATGAATTTAATAATAATTGTAGCTAGGTGCAAATCTGGGATTTGATCTCCCATCTTTGCCAAGCAGGATGCACAGCAGTTGTCACTGAGCAGTACAAGAAACTCTTTCCTTCTGCTTCTCAGTTTGGAAAATCCAGAGGAAGGTGGATTTTGGGGAAAGATGAAAAACTTGCCAGGGACGTGGTAGGAAAACAAACACTAAGCAGTCTCCTGAGAGGAGCCAAAAAGGTGGTGCAATGTAGGCACCCCTCTTCTATGTACTCTTCTGTTGGCCAGTAAGGCTGGTCTGGGTGCACCTGGAAACTGAATAGCTGTTGTAAAGGGAATGCGGGAAGTCAGGCCCCAAAGGTCCTTGACAATTACTTGGAATTTGGTTGTTAAACATTGAGACAAGTCCGCAAAATGCAAACTCTTTATGCAAGAGACTAAACCACTCTTGCTCACAATATATAGGACTAGAGCCTTTCCCCTTTTTTTGAGTCTCCTCTTCCCACATGTTTCCCTTCCTGATTGTTTTCTTTTTCACCTCATTTGTTACTTTGGTCTGAGTTAAATCCTGCTGTCTAAGCTTGTGTAGAAGTCCTGTTGATTTCAGTTCTGCAGTGTTTCCGGTTAGGTTTGGATGAGAAGGGTCCTAATGAGATGAATTTTAGTGGCCTACATAATTTCTGTTTACCATTATATATACCTGCTGTATGCATGTGCGTACAAGTGTGGTACAAGTGTACCATATGTACTAAACTATATAAATCACATACTAAGGGGTCCAAAACCAAATGGGGAGATTGGCCTTTGAGCTGTACAATGTCATCATAGAAACTAGGTAAGGGAAGGCTGTTCTCAAGATAGAAGTTAAGTTCATCATTAAAATTGTTTGGAATCATGAGAAGTGATTGTTCAAGAGGTCAAAGGTGCTGGTTTTTTCTGAATGTTGTATGAACTTGTTAGGTGATGACACAGCAGAATGACTAGAGCTCATACTGTAACTACCTGCTTACCCCAAATTATTCTGTATGCTTTTAATGATGCATGGCCCTATTGATGGGCAAGGTATTTGAAGCCCTACCATTTCACCCTTTGCTCTACTCCCCACCACTGCATGTCACTGTACTGATTCTCACCCCCCTCTGACAGTTGCAGTGCTGATTTTTTTTCCTCAGGGTTTCGAAACAGCTTTCTTCTACAGTGAAAGTGTTGGAGGCTTGCTACACAAGCGGCTTGCTTGCACCCATTTTCAGGTGTGTTGTGCTGCTTGACTGGGGTAATTACTTTTATAGCTGCACTTCTAAGTCCACAATCTCAAAGCACGTGACTAATATGATCAAATCCTTGATTCTGCATGGATGAGCTTGTTGTTGCTCCCCTGGGATTCCTTATACCCCATGTGAACTTCTAACCTGAAATGACTGTGACAGGGAGAACAACTGAATGGCTCTGGTCACACTTGGGAAACGCTCTGTGGTGTCTCTCTATACAGCGTATGTCACTGCATGCACACACGCACCCCCCGACACACACTTGTTGCACACCTCAGCACTAATAACTTCTTTCCCCATGGACAAGAAGTACAGAAAATATATCACGAAATGCTGAAATGTTGTGCGTCCCATTTATCTTGTACAGGAGCACTCCACCTCTTTTTCCTACTCTGCTATCTACATATGCAAATTTTCCACTGCTGAGTGGCTTCCATAAGCCCCCTCTTCCTCCCCTCTGCGCCAGGCGTCATGAATAATTAACATGGCAGCTGGCTTTTGCTTTCATGGCAGACAATCAATTGGAAACTGTGCCAGAGATGCATTTGTTTCTCTTTTTCTCTTTTTCCCCATTTTCTGACCTAGTCAATGTTAATAAGCAGTGTTCTGACTGCAGCCCGCTTTCAAAAGGCGAGTGGCTCCCTGCCCACTCACCCCTTCTGTCTCTCGGTCCCGTGTTTTCCAAACTCAAATCAAATGGTTCAGTGAAGGTGCTGCCCTTCAAACTTGATTGACTGATCAGCGGTGAGGTGGGTGGGAGGAGGGGTATGGCTGAGCCCTGCTACCTCAAGGACGAATCTCAGGAAGCATGGAGCCCCTTTTGGGAAATGGAGGACTCTCATCCGAAGGGTCGCATGGTGACAGGTACTCCATTTTGGAGTTGTGGGGACAGGTAGAGCTCAGGAGACTGATCCTTCGTGCCACTGGGGTTACAGAAAGGGTAAGGAAGCAAACTTTTCTCCTCCACGTTTCCCCATTTTATAGCCAATAGTTGAGCATTTTGCATCATCCTTTCTGTACTCGGCACCCCTGTGTGGAGAGGAACAGCAGAGTTACAGGAACCCACTGCTGTGGCACGATGCTTGAATCCATGGCGGTTTTGGTGCATTTTTCCTTCCTGTTCCCGCATGCTCTCTACACTGGCAAAATGCCTCCACTGGTTTATTCAGCTGTGCAGCTGAGGCTGCACTCGGGGGCTGGCTGTGGGAACTGGCTGCCAGCTGAGAGCATGGTGAACAGGTTATGTCACCTGTCTCACTTTCATATCTCATTACCCTCTCGTCCCCTGTTTAAAAAAACAGCCTATCTAACTTCCATCATATGTAGCACTCTTTTTTTCTTTTTTAATCTTTGACTTTCCACAATTACATTTCCTATAGAAAAGTGGGGATGCACAGGTGCAAAGGACCATTCTAAATCTTGAGTGATGACATGAGTGCAAGTCTGAATCCCCCTGCCCAGGCCGGTATATGTTGCCTTAGACTCATGTTGATGTGGCAAAAACTGTGACAGCTCAGGCAGTTTGCTCCTGTGGCATTAAGATGAGGTAACCTTTATGTGAATTATGGCCTGACTAGCACTGTTACCAGTCTTTTTGAGTTATTTTCATAAAGCTCTATCTCTTTGATCACAAAAGTATAAAAGAATTTCAACTTAAAAAAAAAAAAAAAAAGCTTTTAATATCTGGCCACTATAATTGCACATAAAAGCCGGAAAACATGACTGGCAACACTGAGAGGTCTAAAGACCTGAGAGTAAAGATTTAAAAAAAGAATCTCACCCACAAAGGTCTTCATTTAGATCTCATAGGTGCTGTAATGAATGTTAGCAGCTCTGAGCTCCTCAGAGGTAAGACAGTTGCATGAGCTGAGGTTTCAACCTGCTGGTACAGCCAGGCTGTTAGTTCACCTTTGGATTAGTGTCTTGCAGCTCTCCCTGCTTTTGCATGCTCTGACTCAGGACTGGATCTGGCAGTTGTCTGTCAGGACTTTGGGAAGAGGGGGCCTTTGACACTTTGATTCTCTAACTCTGATCTGGGGAGTTAGTACCAGCAGCCTTTCCTATCTGAAGAACTGTGGGAGGTGAGCTCAGCCTTCATAATAACAGGATCTTTAGTATCAACCATTTCAAATGCTGTGAGAAAGACAGCTATATTACCTCCAACGGGACCAAATTCGGAGCGGGAGCAAGTTTGTATTGTTCTTTTTGAAGAGTTACACCACCTCATAGCAGGTGAATTTGTGATTTATGAAAAAAAGCAGCAGAATAGGGTTTTGAGAGCATTTGAGCTGGTTTGTAAGTCCTCAGAAGGATGGCCTTCAGATGAGACACTGAGACAGGGTATTTGGAATTTAGCATTCTCTTTTTGGGAAAACACAGGTCTCTTGATGCTCAGATGCCTCTAAAAGGGTAGCGTTGTGAAATTGGGAAGAAGGTGCAAAAAACTCAATCTTTTCTTCTCATCGATTGGGAAAAGGAGTTCACTTTACTCAGTAAACAGAGCTTTGATGGATTCCCTGGGTCCTTCCAGGAGCTGATCTGCTAAAATGACATTTTTATTACTGTTCATAAACTCCAATCTCTGGCTGCTGCCAAGAGATTAGACATAAGCTGTGGGCAAACTTGCTGGTCCGGTGGCTCAACAGGCAAGGGCAGGAGAGGTTAGAGTTTAGAGCTTGCTGCTGTCAGGGGTTGAGAGGGAGAGGAAGATGTAGGTGGTGGCTGGAGTGAGGGCTGGGGTCACACAGGAGGTTTAGCAAGCAGGGGATTGAAGGGGGGCGTTTTCTGAGCTGTAGAGTTTCCTCACTAAAAGTCCCTCTATTCCCCATAGCAGACAGGGCAGCCTGGATGTAGTTAATGTTCCGGGTACTTGGAGGAGCAGTGGTAGTGTTCATATTAGTGGATGATCGTCTTTAGAGCAATGAGCCCTGAGGGAAGGGCATTACAGGAATATAAAGATGTGAAGGGAAATTTGCACGCAATTCTATTATTTTTCCCTTTTGAGAAGGTGAGCTCTGTTCTCAGTGTGATGATGAGTCAGGAAATCCATCTGGCTCTTAGATATTTATAAGGGACTAGCTAGTAACTGGTGAAAAATGCATGGACTACTGGGACTGTAATATCAGAGGAGTCTTCCTGTGCCATCTCCATGCTTCTCTTTCCCTCTCTTCATCCCTGTATCTCTATTCCTCTCTGCCCTTATCTGCTACCATTAGATGTCAATGACTACTCTTGTGAGATGTGCTGCAAACATCACCCTTTCTGGCGGAAGGGGCATCCTTGTAAGAGGCAAACCTAATGCAACTTAATGTAGCTTTGTTTCAGTTCCTAATGCTTCTCCACCACCTACCTTCTCCTTTTGGGATTGTACTCGTACTATACAACCTTCACAGGTTATTAACATACCAACCTTTTCTACCAGCTGCTGACCAGAAGGAGGCCCAAAGGACAAGACCAATGTCCTTTCAGCTGGAACAGCTGAATCTTTAAGTGTGTATGTGTGTGTATATATATGTGTATATACATATATATGTGTGTGTGTATATGTGTATATATATTAAAAAAATGCAGTAGCAAACAGAATTCACTTTATTTCTCTTTTTTCCCCCCTCTCCCCCCTCTCAGCACTGCAGTCTTTCCTTTGTGCCTATACCACCTATCCCAGGAACCTCAAGCACATCTTCCACGTCAAAGCTCTCCACCTGGGTCATGTGGCCAAGAGCTTTGGCCTGAGAGATGCCCCCCAGAACCTGACTGCTCTTCCAACTGCAGGCTCAAAGAAGAAAACCAAGCCAAGACCAAAAAGGTAGGCCAACTTGATGTTCCTGAGCCGAGGAATACCACATGACAGGCTGTGGTGTGCTTTGCTCCTCAAGGTTGTTGTGCTTGCTCCAGGGCTCATAGAATGGTTTGGGTTGGAAGGGACCTTCAAAGATTGTCTAGTCCAACCCCCCTGCCCTGGGTAGGTCACGTGATTGTTCCTGAGAGGCTAAATCATGTTGAGCCATTGGCTTATGTTGCATTGCTCTCTGAGCTGTTGTTTCATTCCCCTTTTTCTAATGGCTTTAGAGAGCCTAAAAACTACATTTATTAAACCAACTTTGTTGAACGTTTGAGTGGGAATTCAGTTTAAAAAAACAACAAACAACAACCAAAACAAAAACAAGCAGATCCCTTTGTACTTTGACTTCTGATAAAGATGCTCTTTTTTGAAGGAAGCTGCTAAGTGCGGAGATGCACCTACATAGACTAGCCTGGGTTTTGCTGCAGCTTTTCCATTTTCTGAGCACTTGAAAAACACCATCTTCTATGAGTCTTATGAGCAGAAACAGCCTAATTTTTATTTATTTATACTTCACTCAAGAGCTGCCTTGAAGGATGAGGAAGGGTACAGGCAGTGTTCCAGAGCGAAGCATGAGACTTCCCATATATTGGAGTGGTTCTCTTTCTTGCGCAGGTCTTGGTTGCTAGAGCTCCAGCAGCAGTCCTGTTGTCAAGGCCAAGCACCTCCATAGTAGGAGCTGCCAGATTTTTTTCATTCACATCCCCACTTCCAGTCACATGGTCCTACAGTGAGCTATGATCCCTGGCTCAGGATCAACTGCAGTAGCAATGCTTTGTCCTCATCCTTCTCTGGGGAAAGGCTCTCACAGATACACCTGTGCTCATAAGTACTTGCTGCTGGTGTAGGGCATGGGGTGATAAAAGCATCAAGGAAGATGCAGAGAAATGGCTATTTTCACTTCTCAAATTTGAAGTTGACAGTCCTACGCATTATGAGCAAGGCTGTATGAGTGCTGATTTATCTCTCAAGATAGCCTCTTCCTTCCTGGCCTTGACAAATACCACTGCATCAGGAGCAAAGTATGTGTCTTACTGTCTTTAAAGGCCTTCTGTGGCCTCCTCTGGCCTTTTTTATCACCTTTTCTACAGAAGGTAGTGTCAACAGACAGGCAGTCTTTTGTAGGCTTTCTCCTGCAGTTCCACCAGCAGTTTCGTGGCTCTCAGATTTGCCATGGGACAAATTGTGTCCATCCTCACAGAATGGTCAGCTGCAGCTTGGACTACTTATTCTTCTCCCTAAGAAGACATTAGCTTAGTTAGTACCTGAAGGAAAGGGAAGGACTGTAGTGTATTTTTTTAGTTATTAAATGCATGATTGACTGTAGTTATATAAGTACAAGCCCAAATCAAAAGGCAGATCTGTTGGTAGAAATGATCCTTCTACAAACTTGTGCTCTGCTGCCTGTAGATTTAAGTAGTTCTGGCAAAAGCATTTCTGCAAAATCATGTGGGATCTCTCCCAGGAAGAGTCTGTAGCAAACCTAGAGTTACGGCTCTATCCCCTTTGGTGTGTGGACAGGGCTGTTCCTGGGTCGTCCTTTCCTGTGTAAGGAATTTGAGACTCCCTGATGCTTCTGGAGGAGCAGAGCCCTGAATCCTGTTCTCTGCTTGAAATGGAGCTGAAGGTGCTCGGTTATGTCTGATCCTAGCTACTTTGAGTTGGTTCCACAGGATAGATAATGCTCTCTTTTGAGATTACAATGTTAAGGGCTCGTTGTCTTCCCTAGCACAACAGCAGGATACAAACCTCTGGCTTGCCAGTAAAATCACTGCAGTAATTCAAAGGAAGAAAATCTTTTATCAGTATCAGTTGTGACTCTTTCTGTGTAATTATTGCTGCAAACTCCATTAGCAAATGGTAGCCGTGCAATTAAAGCACTAATCCACATAGTTGTTCCTGGGCTGGTGACATCTCTTGCACATGTACGTATCTTGGAAAACAAAAAAATGCAAGGGGAAGGGATTTTAAAATAAAAAGTTGGAGACCGCATTGTCCTGCTTTGAGAAGCCACCAGGGACAGGCCACTGATCTGCCTCCTGCTTCAGCTGACCCTCACCAGCAGATGGGCAACAGGATGGGAATGCCCCTGTGAGCAGGGGATTTAATGGAGCTTTATTTCAGGAAGAATAGCCTGATTAGCCGGTAAAGAGCATGTAAGATGGTATGGGGTGGGCTTTGATGTCTTGCTGGCCCAGCAGGGTGTCAAGCTATGACTGACAGTAGCGTGTCACAGGATTACTTGGCCTGCAACAATGCCTCTCTCTGTTCCTATGATGTTGCTACTCTGTTAGAGCTACTTTTTCCCTTGTTACGAACCTCTTTTAGACGACGTTCCTCCTCCCCAAGTCTTCATCCTATTATAGTACAGGCAAGCTCAAGATACAGTAGGTAGTTCATGCACAGGACGTGTGGGGTTGGGGGATGTGGAGGTGTTAGAACAAATGGTCTGAGAGTGATTTGAAAGCTCATTTGCACGTGGATCATATAATTGCAGCTCAGGGAAAGTGAGCAGACTTAGCACAGGTTCGTCACGGCTCAAGCTCCAGATTTCAAATCCAGGAGCATCTGGAAAGTTAAGACCCTGCAGAAATAGCCAAAGCTGTGACGTGCAACAATTGTTCTTGCCTGTGAAACTTGTTTCTAATCGACTTTCTCTGTGCGCTTAGAAAAAAAAACAGAGGGAGAAGATATATTAGTGTTTATAGGATAGTTTAGAGAAAGTGACTATAGATTCAAATTGAGTCTCCACTAGCATAAATTTAAGATAGTGCTGTTAACTTACAGAGAATTGCTTTTGATTTCACACTGACAAAGCAGAAAGCAGAATTTAGCCTGCCATTTAGAAGACAAATGGTTTTTAATTGTAGAATGCAAGGCTTGAAATTATAAGAGCATAGTCACAGAGCAATCTTTTTTAATTATATTTCTCATGTGATACCATGAGTGTTGGTTGTCGTATTACACATTGTCTCCAAACATCTGATACTTGTTTTTAATCAGTCTGCTCACTAAAGCCTCATCTCTCAGCACCTGCCGAGAGAATAAAGAACAGGCAGTCCAGGTTGAAAGTGGGGTAAAGGCAATCATTAAGTGTTTCCTTAAGAGGACAAAGAAAACTTTTCATTTCTTTTGAAGTCTCCTTTTGTGCTTAGCGCCTCCTTAGAGAGCCTGCTTGGGGAGGGTGAGACAGGAAGACAGAGCAGCCAGGTGTGTGATGGTTCAGTGCTGAAATGTGGAAGCAGCCCTCTCCTGAATGCACATGTAAAACTTTCATGTATTTTTTAAACCTCTTTGTGTAAACCAACTGTCCCCTTAGCTGTAGTGGTTCTTGCAAAACCTGATCTGAAGATGGAAAAATAATTGCTTGTGATTTTTTTGAAAGTCAAAATGCTGTATTTAGGTAAGAGATGAGCACATGAACCAGATACTGTATATTAAGTTACAGTACATCATCTTAGTAAGTGTCTGGGCTCATGCTTTTACTGAAGGGTAGATGCAAGGAAGCTGATCCCACTTGCATTGAGGGATTAACTGTCTTTCGTTCACTGCAGAGAAGCAGCATGCACAGGAAGTAGCTGACATGCCAGATAGACATGTCTTTTGACTCTTTCACAATGCAGATGCCAAAGACCTATTGCCATTCCACCAAGCATCCCTGTGCTACTCAATCTTTTGCATTTTGGATCAGTGGGGTTTTATGGGATTCTGTGGCGGCTGATAGTCTGTTTTCTCCTTTTGAACTCTGGCAGACTGGTGTGTGTCCCCAGAGGGTTTCGCTGTAAGGAGGAGCTGCAACTTAATTTGTCTTGTTTGTGAATTCAAGCCATTACAAAGAAAGAGATAAATCTTTAAATTCGATAGATTCTGTGGAACTCATTGCTACAGGATATCGCTGATGCCAGAAATGCTCAGAGAGACTTAATTTACATGTGAGTATCAAGTATATTCATAGTTGCTACAGTATGTGCAAAAAGTGAGCGTAAAAATTAAGGTGAAAATCCCCTCGTGCTTCAGAGTTTAAGTCCAACCCTTAACTAAAATGGGATCAAGAAAAGGTGTCCAGGGTGCTTCTGTTTGAGGGGTTTGATTTACATCATTATTACACTTCCATGGCTCCGAATGTGGATATCATCATGCCCTTAAGGTTTTGGCTGCAAGATTATTGTGCTAATTCATTCTTCAGCGTTTAGTGGTCAGATAGAATTAGACTCCTGCTGGGAAACATACCTTGTAACCCTGTGTGTCCTCGTTTGTATGGCTAGGGCAGCAGTCTCCTTTGGGTGAAAGCTAGGAGCCTTTTATCTTCTCTCCTACCTCGTATCCTTGATTCCACTGTTGAACGTCTTGGCATTGACAATTTTGGAAAGACTAATGCTTCTATTGACAGGGCTTGTGAATCAAGGCTGCAGCTGGGTCTCCCTGCACAGCAATTGTCTTATCATTAGAAGCAGTTTGCCTGCCAGTTTTTGCGTGCCATTTACAGCTTTCCTAATATTGGTCAAAATGCAAGTTTGGAATTCTGCCCACTGGGAATTTCACTTGGTTTGGGCAGTCTGCTGTAGGAAGCCAGACTGGAGCTCAGGTAGGAGCATGTATTCATGGACTGCAGTGCAAATGGATCCGAAAATTAGAGTAAGAGACATGGCTGCTGTGAAAGGAAACATCACCATCGCTCTTCATTAAGGCAGTTCAGGGACACAGATGAGTCCTGCTTACCACATCATGATGTTATAAAAAAGTCCTGATATGAAATTAAAGGTCTGTAATTGTAAAATCCATCTGATTGTTACCTGCATGCAGCAATGCCCTTTATTACTGTCCTGTTCCACCACGGCCGCAGCACAGAGCCTTTGCTCCATCTTTGAGCGAGCTAATAGGGCTCGCACATGGAGCTGGAAAACCTCTGTGCTGTTTGGTACGCACCAAAAAATGATCAGCTGTCTCCAATTGAAATATATTCTGTCCTTCAGGCTGGGAAAGAGCCTGACAGAAGCAAGAATCGTGGGAGGTTCCCAGCGTCCCAGTGGTGCTTTCATCCTTTCTCCGTAGGGTGAAGACCAAGGGATGGTAGTGAAAGTGAAACTGTGGGGTTTTGTCTCTTTCTGCATAGCTGAAATACAGTTGACTTCAGGGAGGGTAAGGTGGGCTTTACTGTTTAGCATGTCTCGGTGTGAAGACTGCTCTGCTCTGACTGTTCTGGAACAGCGCTTGATGCTCAGTCAGACTGGGTAATAATTTTCCTTGGTCTTCTCAAGCTAGCGTTTGCATGAGCTGATAGCAGAGTACCTAGGCCATCTGTTGACTTGTCGAGAGCAGTGTAGGATTGCTGANTATTTGTAGAATTTATTGTGATTGTGCAACTGCATATACCTGCATCTGTTACTACCAGTACTGGGGGAAATAAAAAAAAAAACCAACAGAAAAACCAACCCAAACAGGGTTGCGTTGGCTGCAGATGGTTCATCCAACGCTGTAAGTAGAAAAAGCAGGTGTTGCTGCAGCCTTGGCCCAGAGGTAACCCAGCTCTGTTGCTGGCACAGTTTCAAAGAGCTGTTGGAGATGCTGTCAGGCAGATTGATAGTGCAATCCATGTTGAAATGTTTTCTGATAAATGAAACAGCCTACTCCTGTCTCCTCCAAAGACACACCATGAGTTCTGGGACTGTGCATCAGAACTTTATACTCTTTCCTCCTCAGCTGGAGCAATTTGGGAGCCTTTGGTTGCTGCAGATGCTGCGAGTTGGTTAAAGGTCACTACACTTGCTGCACTGCATTGCACCAGCATTTCACACAGCTCAAGACAAAGGAACAGACAGCAATGCCAACCAAGTTGAAGGAGACATCTCTAAGAACAAGCTCGCTCACCATTTAGGTAAAAAGACTAGCAGAGGCATCTTCCGAGCCATCAAATGATATCCAAGAAACCATGCGTGTATATGTACCGCTGCTCTGGCTTGTAGGAGGTTTTGGCTTGGAGATCAGCTTGTGATTCAGTTCTCTAATGAAGCAGATGTGTCAACGAAACATATGTATTAGAATTTTGAAATGAAAATGAAAAATGGTGTCAGATACTCATTCCTTTTCTTACTGTTGTCACTTGGTCCTTTCACACCTGAATGTTTGAGAGTCTCCACATCCAGGATCATGGTTTGCATATTGTAACAAATTCAGTCTGACAAAATCAGCTGGCGAAACTTGATCATTCTTATGACCTTATCGGTAGTGCTTGGGAGATGAATGGGATGTTACATAGAAACAGAACAGTTTGTGTATGCTTTTTTTCCTCTTCTGTTTGTGCCTCTTAGTTGTCCACAGGATCTCAGCTATGTTGAACATCCTCAAAACTTAGTTCAGTATACTAGTCTTGGGGATTTTTTGCCATAGTATAGTCTCTGTTACTCTACCATCCTGTTGCTAGTGATTGTGGAATTCAGCAGATGGTGTCTTCAGAGCTTGCAAAGCCATCAATCACCCAAGGTGTGTGGAAGTCACAAAGTGAGTGTGTTGAAGGTGCGTTCTCGTACTAAATCCAAACCACAGCACTACACCAGATACTAGGAAGAAAACTAACTCTATCCCAGCCGAAACCAGGACAGTCTTTTATTCCTTCCTCTGTCTCCATGAGGAGGAGGGGAGCTTTCTCAGACTGTGCCAAGCAGTTACTAGGCCCTCTGCCTTCCCTTCCTCACTATGCAAAGCACCTTTCTCTCCCCTTGATAATGAGGTGATTAGCTAGATCTTGGGGTGATATGGTTTTTGCCCTATACCTGGAACATAAAGCCCAAAGCAGTGGTTGGGTCTAGGGTTAAGCCTTGCAAACGAAGGGATGATGTGTTCCCCACTTGAAGTTAGAAGGTGGTGCTAACTCGTCTCTGCTGGCTCCTCTGACTACTTACCAATTCCCATCTGTCTTTTATGGGAGTCCTGATACGCCATATCTAGCGTAAAAGAGTAGTAGTCCAGTGGTGCTTCTGCCTGGCATCCAATATGTCACAGCACTCAACACCCAGTGTGCTGGACAGTAACACAGAGGAGTCAAATAGCTTGTGTCCAGGGACAGGTTCTTCCTAACTCGCATGTTGGGGCTGTGTCATTTTCTGAGTTATGACTTCTCTATTCCTGTCTCATTTTCCCCCAGCTAATAAAAGTGGCTATTTTCTCATCCATTTGAACATTCCTTTCTCCTTTAAGCCCTGCTGAAATCTTGGCACTGTAGCACATTGGGATGAGTCAGTCATTAGTGAATCTTTTTTCCCCTGCAAGTTCCCCTTAGTTGCACTGTTTTGTAGTTCCCCACCTAAAGACTGACTGTTGTGTTTGGAAGGAGGGATTTAAAGGGCTGGGGATTTCTTTGCCCGTTATCAACATGATGTGTTCTCCTTAGGGCTCGATATAGCGTGATATCTAGGCATGAGATCACAGAAAGAGATGCTGACAATCCATGTGTTTATCCAGTGATGGGAACATGGGTTCTGGCTGTGTTGCAAATGCATCTTATATTTACAGCCTTTCTGTGAAGCTTTTTGCCACAGTATCTAGTATCACCACACAGCTCTCTTAAATTAACATCTCACCAGCCTTTGGCAACAGGGAAAATGCAGTCATCCCAGGTTATGAGGTGGGAGAATGGACATGAAGGCCAAAGAGATTAAATACCTTGCCCAAGGATGCTCAGAGGGTGAGTACCAACGTCTCGCTCTGTTCTCCTGGGCTTTGTCTTATAACCACAGGGCGCCTTTCCTCACCGATGTTATCTTGACTGCTCTGGCAGAGCCCCAGAGACTTTCACCAGTTGAGCAGAGAGGGGAATTTACAGGTTTACAACAGGAATCAGAATCTGGCCAGGGATCCTGACCTGGTGTACTTTTCCTGGTGTGCTGTCACTGCAGACTGTTGCTGTTGCCTGTGGCTCTTCCATCTCGTGGTTAAACAGGCCCTTTGACAGCTGCTTTTCTTCTCTCAGTGATCAGCATAGGGTCCACAGCACAGCTCCGTTGATTTTTGTGGGCCTGGTTAGAGGGAGAAACCTCCCTTTTCCCTGCATCCTTGCTTTTCTCTGTACAGCTGATCACCACAGCAGGGTGTATTGATTTACTAATTGGGCAATGATTTCATCTGATTGATAATAAAGTGTTGGACAACCTCCCTGCTGAGCTGAAACTCAGCCTGGCAGCTACTGGTGGATTACTTGTCCTTTTGCAGTAGGTAGTTCCCTGTTGTTAAGTAAACTGATCTGTTGCTTGGTAACCCTTGAATTACTGTAGTAAATGCTTGGAGACACAATGAAAGTGTCAAATAGAAACTTTATCAAGTGATGGAGGGGACTGAGCAGAGGATGCAGCTGCACTACAAAGTTTTTGCAGCAGCGCTGGGCTGGTTGAGGGCACACCTTGGCCTGGCGCTGTGCGTGCACCCACAAGCATCTCTCCTGCTGCTGTGGTTTGTGCGTTCAGGAAAGCAGGCTGACAAGGCACGTCTGTTGCGGAGGTACTGCAGGTACCGCTTTACCGACGGCACGTTTGCTTCATTAGCTGTACGGTCGCTTTCGAGTTGATTCTGTCTTTTTGCCTTACTTCCTGTGGGTTCAAACCAGGTGGTGGCTGTGCATCTTACTTCTCCGGTATGTTTGGTCTCTAGCCCTTCTGCGAACGCAGAGCTTGAATGTTTAATTAGTGTGAGAATGGAGACTACACCAAAGGTAGCATAGTCTTCTCACCTGTGTCTTCCAGGCTTTCCCTTCTAGGGGAAAACCGTCTTTCAGTGGTAATCACGTCATCCTTCTTGTCATTCTGATCCATCCTTCCAAACCCACTCCAGCCATGAAACCTACACAGGGATGGAAAACAAGCTGTGGAAAAGGGGGCAAGCAAATACCCCAGACAGCCAAGAGTTTGCTTCCCTTTCCTTCCTTGTGTGTTAGGCCTAATGAATGGATTGATCTGTTCACTGCAGCGAAAAATGCTTCCTTCTCCTGCAATCCCCAACACGGTTCTGGACACCTGACGGCACTAGGAGAGGCAGTGCTATAAGGCTGCAACTTTTAGGACTGCTGAGGTCCATGTATTGTCATAAATGCATGCTGGCATGGATGTGGGGCTTCCATCCCATTCCCTTGTTGTACTTAGAGGGACTGATAGATTTCTGTTCACTTCTCTGGAAATTTTTGAGATCTGTTACTGGTGTTTATTATACAGAGGAGAATGGGATGCACAGTTGTGCCCAGGACCATGGGAACATGGTAGGGAACGATGGGTCCTGCACCAAAGAGACTGCAGTTTAAACAGATAAGCAAGGGTGATAGCAGCAACAAGGATGAGATTTGCCCAAGGTCATAGAGCAGGACAGTGGCAGAACTTGTGGTGGAAAAATGCTGAGTGGGTTTTTATATTTATAGCTGGCAGTTTAGGGCTACAGGGAGATCCACATTGAGTGGCTGGGCAGAATGCAGCTACCTTTGCAAAAGCCGGTCTCTGGAGAGGGAGGCTGTAAGGTGCATGTGATGTCTTTAGGACACTGCAAGAAAAGAGTCTGTTGGGTTTAAACTCCTGACATTTTTTTTTCTTCGCTTGTTTGTCTGGGTTTTTTGTGTTTTCAAGCTCTGGATTTAAGCTCTGTTTATAAAATGTTTCCATTGTTCAATGTCTTAAGGCTGTTAGGGTTTTTTTTATTATTATTATAATTTTCAAACTGCTGTGTCACCTAATTCATCAGTCTTCAGCGCACAAACTTCCCTCCTTCTCACCACCACCCCTGCAAGAGCATTTGTACAGAACAAAGGCTTGCTTTTAAAAACGGCATGATATTTTGCCACCTTTGTGAAAACCTGTCACAACAATATCTAATTTTGCATGAGACAGAATTTCAAATCAAGCCTCAAGAAAAGGAAGCTGTTCTTCTGCTAATGCACAAATGTCACTTTCCACAGCTGTAAAATAAGTAACCCACCTAGCAGCATTTCAGAGAGAAGGAAATCTAATTCCTCTTCTCTTCCCTCTGCCCAGGTCTGACCTTCTCAAGAAGACCCACGGCAAACATCGCCTTGCTGAGATCCTGCGATCTGAATATTCCAGTGGGATGGACACTGGTGTATCCAAGGTCAAGAAGAAGAAAAAACAGAGAAAACCTGGCAACCAGCAGATTCCAACATAAGCCGGGACCTTCCCATCATTGGCTGCAAAACCTGCTTGAGCGCCTCAGCTGGGGGTCAGGGTGACCTGCCAAATCAACTGAGGAGTGTTTCAGTTTATCAGGCAAATATGGGAGGGATCTTGGGGATCTTGGCCTCCTCCCCCTCGTTCCATAGGTCCAAATAGAATTGAATCCAGGCATGCCCTGTTGCACTGCTGCAATTAATTGTGGCTTCCTGAAGATGCACCGCGTTTCTAAGGTGGTTTTTGCAAGAAAAATAAAAAAGGTTAAATATGGTTTTCAGAGAAATGTGATGTCTATACAGCATGAAAGTGAGACAAGCGTACTCAGACAGGAGGTGCTTTCCTGTTTAAAAGACCTGTAGAAACACTCCACAATCTGTTTGCTTGCTTATTTTTAACCAGATAAACAGTAGTGGCAGAGGAGGTGTTCCAGGAGCACGCTTAAGAGGAGAGGGGAAGCTGCCCTTTCCCCTGTCATTCTACAGGGGGGCACTTCTGCTCCTGTCTCTGGTAACGCAGCCATGTTGCTGCCACCTTCTCTTCTGTCCTTTGTGCACTGGGGCAAGGTCTGCCCCTGGACACCGCTCGTTAGTCAGATATTGCCACCTGTAAGGTGTCTTCTCGATTTCAGTGCAAGTGGTAGGATTGTGAAGAGCTCTTCAGTGTAATGACACATGGTCCCTCTGGGGCAGAGCTCATGGGCACAAAACTTCATGTCAAAACTCCTGAATTTGGGAACAAACGTTGTCACTGTGGGAAGGAGCCAACGTGGAATCCAGCAATCTCCAAACTTCTCCTTGCCTGCAGCGTATTGTCATATCTAATTATATAATGCAGAGTATGTATGAAATGTCTCACCTCTCTGAACGTTAAAGCCTTTGCCAGCTCTTGCTAGCTCTTGCCAGTAGTCACCCTGGCTTTCGGGGTTCTCTCTGCTTTGGCTAGGCCTTTTTTGAGTACGTCCCAAGCACATGGATTTCGCTTCTTGCTTTTCCCATTTGCCTTTTTTCTCGTTCTTCTTTCTCATCAGAGAATTGGGACTGCTGAGAAAAGGGACCCAGTATGGCCCCAAACGTGCCGAGGCTGGCACGCGCTCACCATTGACCAGCGTGTGAAATGGGACCCGAGCTCTAGTGAAGTCCGTGACAAAACTCCCCTTAGAGTTGGTGAGGCGTGGGGGCTGCGTGGGGGAGAGCGGGTGCTCTCCAAGGCCTGTGGGAGACTGACGAACTCCCGCAGGACCTACAGGTGAGCACCCACCTCCATCTCCGTATCTTCCTCGCTGTGCTTCTTCCAGCACCTCCTGTAACACAAGTGTCAAGCAGTACACATTTGAAAACAGTGCAAAACCCTACCAAAACACAACTTTCTGCTGCCTGCGTGTGTCTTCCTCGAGGAAAGAGATGAGGAAGAGCAACCCACCCGTGACCCAAGCCGGGCATGTTGTTTAACGCAGGACCAGAAAGTGCTCAAATCCAGTGGCAATTTCAGGTACTGGAAGGGAAAAAAGTACTGAAAAAGGAGTATAACCAGATGAAAATGATAGCCACTTTGTGAGTACAGAATTGAGGGCACCTACTTTGGGCTATAGTGAGTCATACTAAGGACTGTAGGAGGGAAGCAAGCAGCCCAAGAGTTTAATTTCTGAAGTGAATGTAACTTTTGAGAACCAAGATTTTTTTTTTTTTTCCTACCAGGCAATTACCAAACATGGTGATTTTACAGCAATACTTTTCTGAAGACTTAAGAAAGATGTTAAGAAGGCTCCAGTATAAAATTAACCATGTTTTTGCAGAGAGAATGAAGGTACTAACATTTATTAGATGAAGGTAAAATAATGACAAAGCCCATCTGATTTTGATTACTGTTTGGAAGAGCAATCAGGTTTAAGGCAAATGTCAACTTAAACAGCAAAGAAACCCCTGAGGATGAAAATGACTCAGAGAGAGGGATGCAGAGAGCATAAGTTTGGGAGGAACGGATCTTGTGCACGAGGGGAAAATATATGACCTTCTCCTGGCTGACTGTCACGTATGAATTAATAGGGACTATTGGCAAACTCATAATAATAGGAATAAAGGCCAACAGCACATCAGTGGGAGACTTCAGGAAATCTCATTGCCGTCTGTATTAACTGGGCATGTAGTGTTACAAAGAGTTATGATGGATAATGTGATTTAAAAAAAAAAAAAAAGCCGCCTTTCAGCTTCACCATCTTTTAGCAGATAGCTCTGGATTACTTGTGTGATTAGGGAAGAGGAGATTGTTAAACAAGAGAGAGAAATTGTTAAATGCACACACACCTGAAGCTAAGCTGAGTTTGCTCTTAATAAACTTGAAGGCCAATGTGCAAAATGTGGTTGAATTGTAGCTGGGTCAGCAGGAACCAAATTCTGCCCTTATTTACGCTTTGGCAGCTCTAGGTTAGCTCTGAGCTGGCTTTATCCTTGTGCATCACTCAATTCAGGAAGAACCTGGTAGGTGTGGAGTTAATTTGTACTCAACTCAAAGCATCTCTTCATCAAGGCAGGACAGGGTGTGGTGCTTGCCGTGGAGCAGGGGTGGCCAAGCTGCAGAGCTTCATCAGCTGCAGCAGGAACGGGGCGTTGTGGGTGCAGAAGCTCCCAGGTTGCTTGAGCACCTGAATGCTGGAGGAGCTGCTGGGGGTCACGGTGGGTTCCCTTGGCACAGCCTTGGCATGGGGCAGGTGGACGTCACCCTGAACTGCTCCAGAATTTGCCCCCTCTTGCTCTGAGGTACGTGGTGTCTGTTGCAAGGATCTTGGCTGGGTCGAGCTGCCTATACAGCTTGTAAGGGTGGGGAGATGGGCTCCTGGCAGTGTTTGGTGAAACTGCAGCTTCGTTTGACTGCACTGGCGTTCACTTTGGGCATGTTTGCTTTGTCGTCTTAATTGTGGTGAATGGTAGAGGCCTTGCTGCCCTGCAGCTTGAAGTTTCTGCGTTTGGTCTGGAAATAGTGGCGCTATGGAGTTTTTATGTAAAGCTGCCTGTGAGTCGGACCTGGACTTGGTTTGGGTTTGCCTGCCTTCCTGCTCCTTCGCTCCCTGCTCCCACGCCTGGAGTCCTCTCCCTCCCAGGAGACGCTCTTGTGCCTTTTCTCTGCTCTCTTCTGGCTCCGTGTCCTTTGCCAGGAATAGGAGCCCACATCCTCCTCTCCTCTGCAGCTGGAACATCTCGAGTTTACACTTCGAGGCTTTGGCATAGGAAAAAGCAAGGAGGTCACCTTGGTACAAGGGTCGCAGTTGAACACCTGCTTTCAGTGTCTAGGTCAAACACAAGACACCTTAGCGCCGGTAGCCCACCACTGAGAAGCACCCATAATGAAGCAGGATAGAAAGCAACAGATCTTCCCTGTTTACAACAATTTATTTTCTCCACAAGCCTGAGGAGAGGACAGGAAAAGCACCGATTGTTCTGGGCTTTCCATTCTGGCATAATTTTGTTTGGTGTTCAGATGAAACCATGAAGTATCTCAGCGAGAAACAATTCTGCTGGTTTCACTGGATTTGTGTGTGTTGGCATGTTCAGAGGAGCAGCTTTCATTCTTTGTCTGTTCCCAGGGTGGTGGTCCTGGTTAAAGCTGTGTCGGGAGGGGAGGAAGATGGCCCTCAAGCTGCGTAAAAGCCCAGAAGGGGCTTGAGAGCCAGGATTGTGTTTGGTCCTGGCAAACCCACCGCACTGCCTGGTTTGTGTCTTGGATCCAGAGCCTGGAGCTGACAGAACCCAGCCACCAGCAGCCTGTCTGTTGGAGTCTCTGTACCCCGGCAGAAATCAGTGGAGCAGAACTGGTGCAATACTCCAAAGGTTTCCTTAATGGGACTGGTGCTCCTTCTCAACTGTGCCATTTTTACTGCTTCGTCTAATTTCAACGCAGCGCAGCCTGTCCTACCCCTGAGGACTTGCCAGGATCATGCCCGCCTGGCACCAGCCTCTGGAAATAAGTAGAGTTTCCAGCCCGGTCTGGGGCTGCTATAGGTGCAGGACCAGTGCTGGTGGGTTCCACTGTTGGACAGCGGGGTCCCGTCTCAGTCCCTACACACAAGCTGGAGGTGAGGCTGGTCCTTCAGCAGCTTCGGGGCTGCTGAGATCTTCCTGCACAAGATGCTGTTCATGTGGCAAGCGCGGTGCTCTCTGACCAGAGCCTACAGCATGGGGTGTCTTCCCTAAACTGATTTATTTTGAAGCTTGCCTTGCTTGAGATGTCCCTGGAGGAGACAGCTCCAGCCCTCACTTCCCCTCTGGTCTCCTTCCTTCCCAGCCAGACCCAGCGCGGCCGTTCCCCCTTCCCGGAGCGGAGGTTTCCTCGGGGCTCTGCCCCGCTCTCTCCTACCGTCCTTGTAACGCAGACCGGACCCTGCCGCCGTGTTGCGGCACTGGCTCAGGCGCGCTGTTACAGAGGGGTTTCCAGCCTCTTCCAGATGTGAAATGGCAAATTTAAATATTGCAATTACAGACGTGTAACGAAGCCTTGTACTTCATTAATGTAAGAGGAGGAATCTGCTATGGCTACAAGGACAATTAAATATTAGAGAATGTCTTTGATTCACATTCCTGCTGTGTAAATGGGAGGAAGGTTGCTGTATGCTCCTTGCCTTTGCGCTCACAAAATGAAAAGCACACCCACTGCAAGTTGTCCTTTGATAGATTTTTAATATGATTTTAAAGAGTTTTGTTTGGCCTCATTCTTATTCAATGAGATTAATTTAAAGCACTTATCCCCTGGGTTTAAGTCAATCCATGTAGGATTTGGGACGGGGGTTTGTTGCCCGGGGAGGGGGGGTTGTTTGCAGGCCTCTCTGAAAGACTCCTTTCCCACTTCATTAACCCCGGGCTGGGAGCGACCCCCCTTCCTCCTCCTCCTCCTCCTCCTCCTCCTTCTCCTCGCCCCAGCCGAGGCCCGGGGATTTACCAAACTCCCCCATTCACATGCAAAGGAACAGCCCGGTCCACAAAGGCCGGGGGCTCTCGCCTCCAGGCGTGGCTGTGCATTTGGTCGAGCCGACAATAACCCTCCCCGCGGGG
>WAAD01032972.1:59214-99639 GCA_013389945.1 Fregata magnificens | reverse complement strand
ACTGATCTAAATCAGAAAGAGGTACAATGCTGTATACATTTACACAATATGCATATGCAATTATAGAGACTGGAATAAAAGAAATAGTATAGCCAAGGAGAGTCAAAATACAACCTAGTCAAAATGCCACTTGCATTGATAGCTTCTGTCTAGATACTTGTAAGTTTAAAAACCACTGAGGAATTTATTTTACCTTTTTTCTCCCCCAAGATCAAACTTTTATAGGTGAAAGTAACATTTAAAATTTAAAAAGCCAAGAAATAGTCTTCTAATTACTACTACTGAGCAAAGCCCAATAGAAAAATAGCTACATAAAGTTCTTACAAACACACTATAATTTAATCACATACAGAAATTCCCACCTTCTTCCCAGTTCATTAACTTGATTTCACAACAGACCAAAGGTGCTCCCACTCTTCCTGTAGTGTAGTCCCAAACTAGAATTTAAAAAAGAGCATTTTTCAGAAAAAAAATTTTACCAAAACCGATCAGAAAAATCTTTGTTGTCATGCATCTTATTTAGTGAAAATTAACTGCTATTTATTTCTGAACTTTAATTCATAGAACAGAACTTCCGAGAAAAACAATGTCTCTGTCAACGTAATGCAGATAAAATCCTTAACCTGCAAAGAGAACAGATGGCTGTATTTACAGATACCTCCAGTCATATCAGTGCAGCTTTGATAGTAAGCTGTCCATGTGGGATCATGCTTCAGAAGCAGCACAACAACTTTAAATAGTGTTTGCTGGACTCTGAAATAAGTAGCAATGTTTTGTAACAATTCAGGGATTCTATATTTTGATTCACTTTCCTGAAGTCTCAATCGCAAACACTTCTGCATCTGGCCACCTTCCCAAAAGAGCACCACGGGAGACTACATCCTTTGTATTACAATTGCACTGGTTTTTTCCAAGCTACTGAAGAAGCCATTTCCAAAGACCTCTTGGAATAAGAAACACATCACAGCAGTTTGTGGATCACCAAGGAACATAATACATGTTCTACAATCTGGCATAATCTAGCAATGAACCTTAGATACTCCTCATATGGTTCCTAGGTAGCTCACACCATTGCCAAAAAAACAGCAGCTCTGACTCTTTCTGCCACCACTGAATATGAATGAAATTTTAGGATTAAAAGGCAACTGAAACCATTAAGTTCTGTTATATGAAACTTAAATCTGGTGCAGGCTTTTGCATTCCATTTCTTATTTTCCTAACATCTCAATATACTCACCAAAATTAGAAATAATTTATTCGGTTCAACCGATAAGTGCAATAATACCAAGATCCCATTCGCACTGTTACAGGTTTCTCTATCATAAATGAGAACATTCGTTTTATACGTAGGTCACCAGCTTTAGCACAATGTTTCAAAGTTAGCACTCCTACTGGTTTATACATTTATGATTACAAGTAATTCCCAGGATTCCCCAATTGTGTTTGGTGGCATACACCAAATGAATAGACTGTCAAAGATGATACATGCAGAGCGCTCAGCACCAATCATAGCACTCAGTAGGATGCACCGACACCGACCTTCCGTGATTGTTCCAGCTCCAGCTGATTCAGTTAGTCCATACCCCTGTCCTACAGGGCAACAGAAACAAATGTTCATAAACCGCTGAGTTGCTGCAGAGAGTGGAGCTCCTCCACAAAGCAAGATGCGAATTTTTCCACCTAGCAGCATTCGTACTTTCCGGAAAATAAGGCTAAAATGCAAAGATAAGAGTATATATTTGTTGCTTAAAAACAAAACAAGAAAGTGCCTAATTTTTTTATCTGAACTGAAAGTTTCCACCATCTTCAAATAAACTTATGGCATTCACGGAAAACTCTGAAGGAACACATTTAAATTTTCAAAAACACAGGCAGAGGTATCTAAGCCTGTTTCCACATTCTAATTTGAAGATGGGTTAAATGTTTTGAGAACATAGATTTAGTAAGACAGTAAAGTCCTGTGATTTTCTCCTCAAAAATAATTTAAAGAAGCTGTATAAATTTTGCAATTATATTATCTTTTAGTCTCACTGAAGTTGGGAGTTGGACTCGATGATCCTTATGGGTTCCTTCCAACTTGAGATATTCTATGATTCACTTCCGTGAAAATGCAAAGACTACAGTTATCTGTAGGAATAGACTTCCCATCTTACCCAAGAATTGTATAAACCCATTATTAAAGTCCTGATGAAAATAATGCTATTAATATAAATCTCCAATCAGTTTCAAGTTAAATAACACTCACTTAAATTATATCAGTAAATATTTAAAACCATCACACAAACTACTGATGTGTTGTTTCAATGTACACTGAATTACAGACTTGTCATGTTCAAACCATGAACACTGAAACAAAGAAAAGCACAAAAAAATCAGATACTGCTCATGTGGTAAGACTTTGATAATAATTTTTTTTATGCCATTAAAAATAAAATTAAAATTACCTATCGCAGAGCGGGGTAGTGTAACCCTTAGAAATCTGTTCCATTTTGTAGTTGTACGCCAATATAAATAGATTCCGCTGGAAACTAGTCATTTCATTCACTTTATTCATGACATTTTTGTAGATCCGATCCATAATTTCCTAGTTACATAAAAAGATTAACTCAAAGAATCAGAAATCCTAAATTCAGTACAACAAAAAGGAAACATGATCTAGAAATTCTAGTATGTTTCGGATGAAAACCCACTCCCAGGTTGCTTCCTCTTCCATTGCTAAGAGATAGCAAGATGTTCACAGAAACAAGGAAAGCAAACATCTGAGCAGGAGCACTAGTTAACCCCAAGCTGCCTGCTGCCAACTACCTTTATTCCATTCATTTGCTATGATGAACAATAGATGACTAATTAAAATGGCAATCTAATCCCCACAGCTATTTAAAGAAAAATGTTGACACTCGTATGATATTTATCCCCAACATACAAATAAATACCAAAAATATTATTTTAAGCTAGCTTAACATCAAAGGTTCTACCTGTTTTATTTAAATTATCATTGCATTAATCTTGTTGTTAAAAATTTGAATTATGAATTATAATTTTAAAATAATTTTAAAAATTATTTATCCTTCAGTTACTTACTGGGACAGCTGCCATTAGGGTTGGCTTAAGTGTAGTAACATCACCTTTGCTTCCTTTCTTTATTTTAGAGGACTAAAGTGAAGAACAAGTTTACTAGCAGACACATTCAAGATTTTTAACATGAGAAACAAAACGACATAGCACATCTTTCAAACAATCATTTTCATTTAAATTATATTTTAACAATTAAAACTAGTCAAGACTACCAATCACAACCACCAATACCCTGTTTCATGAATTGCAGAAAAGAAGATTTGTTGTAATATTTTTAAAGAAATATTACAAAGATCTGAGTAATTTTTTTTTTTTTTTCCACCATAGGGGCTTACATCTACAACATACCTGGTCAGCTAATGTCTGAGGTGAAGAGTAACCAATGCGGCATCCATGAGACAGACACACAAGTTCAGCACTCAGCTCCAGAACGTGGGCTAGAGGCAAATAGCCAATATAGATGTCTTTTTCCCTGTAAAAAATTTTTAAAAGATAGGTTTGTGTTGTACCATTAGAGTCCTCAGATAAGTCATTAAGCTAAATTTACACAGAGCTTACTGCAGAAATAGAGAAAGTGGAAAAATGCCTTTCAGCTTGAGAACATATTTCAAATAATATGGGTTTTGTTTCAAAAGTTGCGTACTACATACCGTAGGTTTAAGGCATGAACAAAGTGTGATGTTGACTCATCCCAAGACAATTAACCATGTGTTATGATTGCAAAGGCAACTCTGTGGACAAGATTAAAAACTGCACCAAACAGAAAGAAACCACAGAATTTAAACACTAACCAAAGGAAGTACTGCTTAGGGAAGCTTTCAACCACTCTAGTGCAAGGCGGCCTCACAGGCTTTTGTGTCCCGGTCTTGCCCACATACAGAAGACGAGAGAACAAACAGCACATGAAGTAGTCATGTCATTTAATGCAGTACTGGAAGATGCTCAGACATCAGTGCACAGTATGACGTGTCACAGACAAAGCAATATACCACAGTTAATATTTTACACAGTAATTAATCTAAAATTATATGCAACTACATGACTTCTTTATTTGCTGGTAAGTAACTGTTGGTACACACCCCAGATTTGGAATTCTCTCAGCCATTCCAGTTATGCCAGCAATTATGTTGCAATGGGAGATCATAACTCCTTTGGGAACTCCTGTGGATCCACTTGTGTACATGATCACTGCGATATCCGAGGGCACAGGCCTGGCCTGCTGTCTGTTTCCTGTAATTTGTGTTAAAAAATAGAATGTATAGAAGACTGGGAGATCTGATATACTAACATATTCCAGCAGCCATTCCAATATAACACTACATGACTATTGCTATTACATTTTGCTTTTGGTTAAAAGGATTGTGGTCAAGCTTAAGTGCCTTCACAAAGAGTAGGAACTTCTTTGTATTAGCTGAGCAATACTTTGAGTAATTGTCCTAGTCTACCATGACAACACTTTTTCTGTTAATGTTTCCCATATTCCTGCAGAGGAGAGAAAAATGGGCAGAGCTTTGGCTTCTCCAAAACGCCACCGAGCTTCACGTCCTTAGGAAGGTATGCTGCACTGGTTTCATGCTGCCGCAGGGCCAACCGCCATTTGCAAAGCTACTTTCTTATGCGCTCCCCAGCCGGGGAGCAACACACTGTCTCATTTGCAACACCTGCAGCAGGGCACTGCTGAGCCAACATGAGGTCCAGTTTCTATAAATATATAAAGGACATTCAATAGCTTTAATACGAATAAAGTGTTTTCTAAATACTTGCACTGAGAGCGAGAAAATACAAAAACAATTGTGTTTATTCAGAGGAAAAACGGCATAATGCACAATACATGTGGCGCAACATACATGCTGAATGAGAAGAGTGAAAGCATATTTAATAATTTCCCACTGACTGAATCCTGTCTATCCTGCACAATGAAAAACACAGAGAAAAAAACATAAGCAGCAGCTCATGTACTTTAATATCATATTAATTGAACGTGCTTGACCATAAACAATTCATTGTAGTATTCCACAATTTATGAATGGTTAACTTGACAAAGATAATGTTCCTTTTATTATAGCGTATAGTTTGTAATATTTAAAAGACTGAAGAAAGAAGGATTAGACACCTTTTTTCATAGCACATAGATTAACAAATCTCAAGGAGCTAATGAATTATAGCCATAACTTCTTCTGTTCGTGTAGTCTGAAACAGTTTTAATAGTACATAAAACTGGTACATCAAAAACGGAAAACCATCTTTCAAAGAAATTGAGAGGTCGTGATGTTGGGAGCAAACCTGCCATTCCCCTGAACATCAACAGCAGATGGATTAACCACCCACCCTACTCCTAAAACAAAATTAAATCCAACATTCATGTGCCTTCAGTGGTTAAAAGAGTCTGAAAACACAAAGAATAAGAACAGAAGAAAGCAACTACTGAATATAATGAAACCTTAAGATACTAGGTTTAGCAGCTCTTCAGAGCCAAGAGTAAGAATTTGTCATGATAACAGTTAAAACATATTCTGAAATTCTGAATTCTAATTCTAAAAACGTTACATAGATTGGAAATAGATTTCAAGACATTTACGTAGTAGATTGATACTTTCAGAAATGCAATAAAAGTGACCAAGTTCTATCAGATTTAAATGGCTATTTTACATTTTGTTATTCTTGAATTTAACAAAACTTAATGGTAACGAATTACTGATGTCTTTTGCTATAAAATGCACAACAATTTTCTCTGTGTGCTCTGAATAACCTGGTTTTAATATGTCTGATCATAAGAATGCTTTCTAAGCTTCTATCCTGACCTAAATGCTTATCCTAAAAATTGTTCTTCAACATGTGACACTTGCTGTGGAGAAAACAGTTTTTATTAAAAGCATTTTACTCTGTTGAAAAACAAAACAAAACCCCACACCCCAAAATTCAACCACAACGAAACCAAAAAACCCCACAGATTTTATTTCAAGAAAAAGCAGGTTAATCACTGCATGATTTTTTGAGATCTGCAATTTCCCCAAGTTTACTCAACAGGGTCAAAGTAAGACAACAAATGAGACGATCCAAATAGAAAGAAGACATAACCTACCAGTATCTGCCTTGGCCCCCATAGCTTGCACAGAAGCCATAGTGTGAACAATGACACCCTTGGGAAACTCTGACCATGTTGTTGGTTTGCCATCCACTGTAATAATATGTCGCAGCAGTGGAACTTGAGAAACAATTTCCTGTGGAAATGAACATGTGTTCAGAAATCAAACATGAGATTTCTGCCAAAGAGAAGGGGGGGGGAATCCATCTACTGTATACATTAAAAAAAAAGGCACATTGACATAAAATATCTGAGGATTTAAAATATCAGAGGATAAACTTATCTAGCTCAAACAGGTACAAAGCTTGAAACTTTCCACGTTTAGATTTGCAGGACTAATTGAACTTTCCACTTACAAGTCCAAAAACTTTTCCAACCATTTACTGATCTGGGTCTTATTTCAAGAAAAGTCCACAAATAAGACTGCAAAGACTTGTAGAGATAATTGACTTTCCACTCTCATAGAGCACTGAGAAGAAAAGGTCCTGAGCAGCTGGTGAGACTGAGTTCACAATAATTCTTATGCTGCTCCTTGATTACTAGGCTACTTAAAATAAGCAACAGGTAGCAAAAATACAGAAAATTATTAGTTAAGCACTAGTTAAGCATTTCAAACAAAATGTGAGTTCTAAAACAATTATCAGTGTTATAGTGGAAGAAGAGATGATTATCATCTCTAGCAGAAGGAATTCATTCTCTTACTGCAAGCTAAAATAAATGTGCATTGTATATATACTGTCATTCTAGTAACTTAAAAAAAGAAAAAAGGTTTGAGAAATTCTCATTCAAAATGCAGCAATAGCGCACAGTTTTTAATTAAAATAATTCCCTTATGTGAAAGGTCTAGTTCCCCCAAAACACATCATGATGAAACTCATGCAGATTAGTTGTTCCACTTGTGTACTCGATCTGGGTCAGTAAGTCAAAAAAGTTTTTTGACTGTTCTCAATGTTTAATAAGCTTTCCCCCGCACTGGAAAACAGCTCTAACTATTTGAGCACCCGTCTTTAGATCTAAGAGCCATTCTCTGCTGACAATAAGTCAGGAGGATGATCACATTTAGCTATTTAGTTCATACATTTTTCTGTTCTTCCCATTTGCTTCAACTGTTAAATTTATGGGCACTAAATCCATCCAGAAACCATAGCAGTTTCTTGTAAAGGTGTTGTTCCAGGCAGCACTGCAGCCCTTTAATAGTGCAAATTGCTCAACTTGTTCTCCAAAGTCATTGAGGAGCCTAAATCCCACTGAAGGCTAACTATGTTTTTTTCTGTACATGAAGACAGGTACATAAATCTTATTCTAAAAGAAGTGTCTGCCCTATAGAAAGGCAATAAATCATTCTTCTGCACAATGGCACCAGGCCTTTTAACAATAGTGAACAGACACACTGGAAAGAGATAGACAAAGAAGAGTTTTCTGACCTTCAATTTTGTTTGCATCAATTCTTTACTAGTAATGATGGTGGTCACCTCTGTTTCATTTAGCCCATGTACTATTGCTGGGCCTCCCAGAGTAGCATACAGAGTAACAACTGAAACAGAAAATGAAGGGAAAAAAATGTTGAATCTCTATTTTACACTTTCAAGTATAGTTTACAATAAAGGGCTGAGATTAACCTAATCTAAGTTAGGCAAAACAGCAAAAATATTTGTCAACTAATATAAAGGTTGTACAGTGTTGTGATTTAAAAAAAAAAAAAAACCAACATATTACATGGATTTAAATACAGCATAATTTTCAGTTACTCCTAGAAAGAATAAAGAACAACCATTGTCTATGTGACTGTTTACTATTTTTCAACCATTTTTCAGACCATTTTCAAGGTCTAACTAGAGATACCAAAACCACATTACCCTATGTAATTCTTTTCTAGATCTACTCTTGTACCTTCATGGCTTTTACCATTTTAAAAGTAGGCATCTGTTCTCAGTTTAATACACTGTTTAACAGTCCTCTTGTACACAGGAAAGAAACAGCTTTCATCTATGTGACTTCTCTTTTCAGAACTCACATGCTCTGTTACTAGCCTTTTACAATTGACTGCTAATAAGAAATTATTATAACATTGCAATACACCTCATCAGCAGATTAAGTCTCACACTCAGTACTAAATCTGTGACAACATTATAAAGGTTTAACCATCACAATCATTAGACATTGGACTGACATCATGAGAATACAGAACAGCAAGAAAATAAAATATTTAGGACATGGACTATTAGAAACACTGTTTCCTCTATTTAAGGACAGCTCATTAGCTATAGAGCGTTAAACCACAACTATCTCACATTAACAATTTAAAAATTATATTTCATTTCCTGCAATTTCTATGGGAACTGCATGAGAAAAGACAGGAAGAGACTGGAGAAGAAAAAGGCAGCTCAAAAAGGTAGAGACGTATTGCTCTCAAAAAAAAATTTCCTATTTTCCAAGCAGAACGCTAAACAGGGGCATCTCAAAAAAGTTGTAAGGTCAATCAACACAATCATTAGTAATTACAACATTAGTGCTGGAAGTTTTGTTCACATTAGGTATCTGAATTTCTTTTGTATTCTTAGTCTGGATTTAGCTGACTACTTCAACAACGTAATTATTAAAACAAGACACCCCATTGTATGTTAGGGCTGCAACTATACTATGTTCACTGCAGGAAAAATAAAAACTAAAAATGAAATAAAATCAAACTCTGTTGTATTCTAAGATTTGAAATCCAGGGAGTTACTAACCCAGTGCAGCATCCTAAGGATGAACTCAAAAGCAGTTTTCTTACACAGAAAAGTAAATAGTTGACCTCTACTTATTTTTCCCTTGTTAAAACAGTCCATCATAGTTCAGAACTGTTGCAGGGCAAATGCACATGCACTGTGTTTTCTTTAATTTGGTGGGAGCAAAGTCCAGAAGAGTGCCTCTACTAGTTCCCACGAGCTCTCTCTACTTACTGCAGTGACCCCTGTTATATAAACATCTAGCAGAAAATTCAGTTTCCCGAAGCCAACAAGCACAACCGAGACAACACACCGCCCGGAAAGAAAAGTATAATTTCCAAAATAACCATTTATGTAGTTAATTACTCATCTACAAATAAGTACATCAAGGACAACTTAGAGCTATATGACAGAGCCAAAAAGAAAGAGCGATATAGCACTTATATCATTTTGTACTGATGTCATGGAGAAAAAAATACCTGAGCAATGACTCTGATCTGTGAAATTCTCACTTCTCCACATTGGCACCTAAAACTTTTTCAGGCAAATCTGAAAGTTTAGGTAATTTTTCTTCTCTCCTTTTTCTCTTGATGACATACCGAGAAGGGATTATCTTTTGTGTTCATCTTTATACATGCAATAGTACAAGTGAGTCTTTCATGTCTGGACTTCTGCTAGGAATACTGCTCAAAGTCTGACAAAAAGAAAAATCTCACCACCACTAAATTTGCCAGCTAATATACAAGAACAAAGCCTTGCCCTAAAGAAACAAGAACTTTTGCCATTTATTTCAATGTAACTGAAACGTTAAACTGAGTATTCCAGTATCCATCATACATAAAAAATAAAAAGCAAAGTATAACTTTAAAGGCTTCAGCCAAATAAATTCTGACAAAACCACTTCTGCTCAAGCTTCAGGAAGGCATGATTGAAAAATGAAACATAACCTTTCCTATTTATTTCATTATTTGGTTATACACTCAGGTGTTTTATCTGCCCACGCTGGTGAAGAGCTCATCACACAGATGAAGAGGACATACTTTGAAAGAAAATCTGTTTTCATGTTAGTACTTCTTTTTTCCCCTCCATTTTTTGAACTAGCAATCCCACTCCACCTCCTGCCAATATAAGACTTAGCTAGCTTCAAACAATGTAAAATTTACAATCAAGCAAGTATTTCTCATCATAAAACCACTTGTTTGAGTGAGTAATCTGTAACATAAAAATTACTTTCCCCATTTTAATTCTGTAATACAAAAGGCATTCTCTCCAACACTGGGTATGAAGCACATGAACCTGCTCTCTTGGCATTAGTTCTGGGCATGTAGCATCAGATTTAATACATTTCACATTTGGAAAGAATGTCACAACTCTACCACAGAAGTCAGCTCTTGTGAAACTTGTAAACTGAAAAATGCTAATGTTATTTAGCAATATCTTGCCACATGACTTCTTCAACATCATCTGAATGTTATAATTCATTCAGCAAACCGACTACGTGAATACTGCATGATAATATCATCATCCCCCAACACACAAGCCAGCCAAGTTCACCTAAGATGACATACAGCTTAGATGCCAAGTACCACGTCAGACAGTGTGCTGAAGCACGTCTCAATAAGGGAATTTAAAACATTAATTCAACAAAACCAAAAACACATGCATACCATTGTACACACAACATCCATCCACTATCTCAGTTGTTTCTTTTTTTTTTTTTTCTTTCCTCGAATTACAAAAAATCTTCCTAGGATTTTTAAGTGTACTTCACTTCCAAAGAAAAAATAATTGATACAAGCCTTTGTATTTTATTCCCAGGAGAGTCACTAGGAATCTAACAGATCCCAAAAGTGGTAAAAGGGAACTGACACAGTATATTATGAGACATGTAGTTTAAAAGCAACACAGACATCTCATCTGAGAACAGCCTATGCAGATCTCTGCTCTGGCAGGTAAGTTAGCAGCAGTCACTCACTGAAGAAAAGACCAAAAATATCACTGAATTTAGGCCGGAAGACACCTGGGAAGATTACCTGCACAAAACAGTTCATTAGAGCAGAGTGCTCAGGGCCATGGCCAGTCTGGTTTTAAGTATCTCCAAGGATGGATATTTCACAACCGTTCTAGCCTCCTGCTCTGGTATTTAACTACCCTCACAATGAAGACATTTGTCCCAACATCTAATCAAATTTTCCTGTTTCAACTTGTGCCTGTTGCCTTCAGTCTTACCAAAACACACCGTTGAGCAGAGTCTGTCTTCACCCTCTCTGTACACTCCCATTAGATAGTTTTAGACAGCCGCAAGATCTCAACTCACTCATCTTAATGCTGAACAGACCCTGCTCTATCAGCCTCTTCTTGTATGCCACGTTCTCCAACCGCTTCAGCATCTTGGCAGCCCTCCACTGGACTCACTCCAGTAATGTCAGGGTCTTTTTTTCTACTGGGAAGCCCAAAACTGGGCACAGTACTCTAGATGTGATCTCACCAGCATCCAAATGCAGAAGGACCTGGACCTACCTGCTACACTCAGTTACTACCACCCAGGACGCTGCTGGCCTTCACTGCAAGAAAGCACTGCGTACTCATGGTTGCCTCACTATCCACCAGGACCCCCAGGTCCTTTTCTGCAAAGCTGCTCTCTATCCAGCTGTCCCCCAGCCTATACTGGTGCATGAGGTTATTCCAGCGCACACACAGGAATTTGTAATTGCCTTTGTTGAACTCCATGAGCCTCCCAACAGCCCACTTTTCCAGCTAACAGGCCCCTCTGAACAACAGCCCTGCCCTCCAGCGTACTGGCTGCTCCCACCACCTTGCTACGGGCTGTGACCTGCTGTGTTTACACTGTCTCATCATCCAGATGTTCAATAAACACATTAAACAGTATTGGACTCGTTATCAGTCCCCGATGGCTGGCAGCTAACTTTGTCCTGCTGATCACAATTCTTTCAGCCAATGGACCAATGAATTTTCCATCCATCTTACCAGCTACTTATCCAGTCTCTATCTAGTTTGGATGTACAGATACTACAAGAGACCATCTCAAAGGCCTTGCTGAAGTCACATTGTACAACATCTACTCTCTCGTTGTCCGCAGAGCCAGCCATCATACAAGGCAAGCAGGGTGATTTTGAGACAGCATGGGCTAGGGCAGTACATCTTCTAACCAACTCCACCCTTAAAACCGAGGGAATAATACAGCGTAAGGGTATATACAAAACAACCACACAGACCCACAGTAAAGACTTATTTAAATGAAAACTCATAAACATATGCCTTCTCAAACTGAAACAGACTCGTGCTTAGAGCAGAGAGGGACCATTTAAGACACAATTTTCTTGTTAGGCTTGCTTCCAAAAATCTGAAAAAAGTCTAACTGATACACATCTTTGGTGTAGGTAGGTAGTAAATCAGGAATTTCTGCACATCTTGCTTTTACAGCCCATCTCTTATTGAAGGAGGGTAAATGGGAGAGAAGTGGCCAAAGCCTGTGAGGAACAGCAGCTTCTAGAGTGCCCTGTGGGAAAATGAGAAATGTCCCCCCTGAGAACATCACAGAACCCAGCCAGACTGGGCTTACAGTTAGGTGAATGACATATTAGGGAGTGATGATTTGACATAGACATTTGAAAACAATTCCTATACGAAGTTGAGAGCAGCACTCAATAGGTTTCTCAGCAAGGAAAACAGGCCTAGAGCTCCTATGCATATCCTTCTGCCTAGGCTCAGACTAGGTTAGGGTATTCAGCAGGCTTTCCACCATGGCAGAGATGTACCTCGGACACAGCTGTGGCCCTGTACATAACTTGAGTGAAAGGGGAGCAGCCTTGGCTTTGCATTTGTCTCTGCCCTGTGCTGTGAAGTGAAGCTGTGCAAGGACACCTCCAGCCAGTCTGTCCTATGCTGCCACTCCTCAAAGGCACCTCCAACACAGCCTGCAACTGCCCAGTGTACACATCCTGTCAAGAAAGCACCTTCCCCTCCTTGAGCAGACTCAGCCCTACCCCAACAGTTAGTGGTCTCCACAATAAAACAGCAGAAGACTAAAGGATAAGTAACTAGAAGTTACAGAATGGGACTAAGACTGTCATCAGACAGAAGACCCCAAAAGACACTTCTCTTACAGTCACCCCATGAGAAAATGAGGAGTATCGTCCAGGTCAGAGAACCTAGTCTCAGTCCACTGCCAGGGTTAAGGATCCAGTTAGCGCATGATTAAACCAGATAGTATGAATGAGAGTGAGACTGACTTTAGATAGCTCACCAAAACTAAACACAGTCTTAAGGTTTCTGAAGCAATAACTAGGACTCAAGCTTGTCCTTGAGCATAGTCTCAAATTGGCATTCAGGTTAAATTAGGATGTATTAAATGACATGCAATAGACTATGAGAAAGTCAAGAGGCAGAGAGAAGAAAGAAAAATCTAAAAATATAAAAAAATATTTCAAACTCAGCCTAAGGTTGGAGTTAAGGAATGACTTACAGTTTGGTAAAGGAGTTACTAAGCAAGCAACTTTGAAAGAGCTGTCCAAAATAAGTTCAGGACTTACTCATTCCTTTTCACTTTTTAGAGATAACAATACAATAAACTCTAACCAAAATCAAAATTAAAGAGTTGACAAAGTATCCAGTTAAAACAAAACTTACAGGCGCAGATGATGGTTTGACATCAACTCCTGAAACTGAGTCAATGAATTAATGTGTGATTTTTGTTTGTTTGTTTTCAGAAACTTAGGAGTCTGTACTGATTTGAGATTAAAAGAAAATAAACCTCTCAAATTCATTGAGCAAGATATACCTACGAAACCTTACTCCAACTGCAGACAGATACACATTTGTCCATTCAATAAGGCAAAACACTACAAAGTGCACAGTCTCTACCTTATGCAGTATTTTTTATTTGTACTTTTAAACACTCCATATAAACTTTATATAAAGTTTTCTTAGTGTGTAAAGTGAAGTAAGGAAAAGGTTTGTTTTCAGATTGTGGTGTAAGATCAAAAGACATAAATATTTTAGGAAAGACGCATACTTACGCTGGTAGTTGCACATAAAGCAGGCCTGTGCTGCAATCATCCACTCAGCTCTAGTCTCACAAAAGATAGCAATGTTAGTCTTTGGTTGCTGACCCAATACTGCTAAGCCGTTTCCAAAATTAACAGCTTTGATGTATACATCTTCATATGAAAGCCAGGTGTACTTGCCAAGGATGACCTAGTAAGAATAATAAATTCAATTTAGAAAACAAAAATCCTTAACACATCTCCTACTACATCTTTATCCACATGAAGCCACAGATGTTTGAAGTAAAAGTTGCTTAAATTCTAAAAGCAGTTTATTCAAGATAATGAATAATATTCTTGCCAAAAACTACAGGGACTGTGGAAGTTCCAAAACAAATACTGCTGTATGTCCACGCATGTTATCACCTCAGTTTCTGTTTTCAAATTAGGAAAGCACACAATTCCCACCATATTTTGTAGCTTCAGAAGACCTCCGAAAGGCCGCAGTTATCTGACCCATATGCCTTTAGATTTTTTACAAAGGTTTGTTTTATTTTAAATAAATGGTGACAAGCACTAGCTAGTAAAATACATACTCTATATTTGCTTTCTTGGATATTTGGGCTATGATTCTCCTATACAAATATGATACTTAGCTGTTCGTTCTTATAAAAAAAAAAAAACCAAAACATCAAAAAAACAGGGAAACTGGAATCCAGAAGGCAGTATATCAATGGGTCCTCAGCCAGAAATTGTGAAATCCCCCTCCCTTTGTTCTGAAAGAAATGTCAGGGGGAAGAGGAGTAATCTTTTTGCCCTTTTTTATTGCTAAACAAAAGTGGGACAGAAGACTGGACTGGACATTACTGACAAATCTCAGTACTGAAAAGTCACGTGGAAAAAGTTAAGCAATCTCACTTTTCTTCTATATGGGAAAGCTGGTGCACAGTAAAATTGGATTTGAATTTACAGTTCACTATCTGTCATACATTTCTGTGTGTGCACTTGCACCTTACAGTACTATTTTCTCACTGAGTGATAGGTTATTTCTTTGACAACATCCTAGAAATTTTCATATACAGATATACTACAAAGAAGATGTTTTGCACTAAAAAAACAGACTCAAATTATTATACCTTACCTGTCTAGTTACACAAGCACCTTGACAATTTTGAAAGCTAATTTTTATTAGTCAAGTATTTTGAACATTTCCTTTGGCTGCACAGCATTAGTAATAAATACAAGGGAACAATTAAAAAAAAAAGGCTAGAAGAACAAACTTCTCCCTCCTGCCTCCATTCTGTTTTCCAGATTTCATTTATCAACTTTAACTACATTTCAAACTCGTGGGCTGTAAAATCTAACAACTTTTTGGCACATAACTACATTTCTAATGAGTCTGTATTTCCACATACACTTCCTTAATAAAATGAATTTGAAAATGCCTCTCAAACTCTAATAGAAAAATAAAGTCTATAGATTTCTTTTATCAAAACACTTTTTCAAACTGCTGAAGTTTACTATTGGGTAACTGAGTTGTACCTAGTACAGCCTTGCTGCATATTGCTCATTAACCTACTTGTTGAGCAGGACAAACCTTTCTTAACTCAGGACAGGTATACGTGCAGCTGCTTGGACACGTCACAAATGTTTTCATGGGAAAAGATCATTTAACAAAACCAAAAAACCAATACATGGCAACAGTAGCAATACTTAGCAATTTCACCAGAAAATAAACATTTCTCACACCAATTATCTGCTCAGGTTTTCCTGTTGTATTTAACAGAAACTCAGCTTCATTGGCAAAGAGGCTGTTACAGAGCCAAAAACCTTACTGGAAAAGAAAGATCACATTGAATTTCTCTGCTGTAACCGGTGACAGAATCACAGCAGAATTGCTGCCTGACCACATCCACAGCACTGCAGGCCAGATGGCTCACACGCTACCTGCGCTCAGAGGTATGGGCCCCACAAGGAGAAGGACCTGGGAGTTCCTTTCTGTTTCAACACACCAAGATATCTCTGGTGTGGAAAATTTTTACTGCATCCAATGAAAATATTGCACCTCTTCCTGTCCCTCCAAATTCCAGTAATTTGGAATTTTAATTCCAATTTGGGACATTCTTCCCCTAAACACAGTATTTTTGGCAGACTTGGAAATTCTTGACAAGCTCATCAGTTGAAAACAATTTACAGAAATTAATCAGGTGACACCCTTTCTACCATTATACTCTACCTACAGTGTGGCCTCAGGGGTGCTGCTCTCAAACAATTAGGCCAAGACAGACAAGCAGATTATTGTTACTGTTTCTGGTAAGTTTCCCAATCCGTAAATCAACAGGTTTTGGTAATTCCTACAATTCACAACATAACTCACTAAAGTTGAAATAATAAATAATTATAGGGTCAAAAATGGATCTTTCTGAATAACACTTGTGATTCTGATTTTTTCCCTTATTTTATTCTCTTAAATAATTTATCCTCATTGCTTAAACAAGTTTGAGAAAAAGTAGTGAAAGAAGGCCTTAGCGGCGCTTTCCTTTCTTAAGAGCTTAGAAAACCCAGAGAAAGGAAGCATAGCACTGTTAGTTATAGTTATTTTTATATATATAGAAATATAGTTATATTTCTGAAGAACACTGATGTGTGACAACAGATGAGAAGACCTTTTTCAATGCAGCTATTTTGAGTTTTACTTTTCCTACTTCCTTCCATATATTCATATTCCCATGTTCCCTTCCTCCCCATGCCCAGCGTTTCTTCTCTATTCCCTCTCTATGACATATTAATATACTGTCTCTGTCCGTATGTCCCTTTCTTCTGCATTTCCCTACATGCTTCTTTTGCAGCACACAGAGCAGGTTATAGTTTCTCTCATCCTTCCTTATGTTTGAGTATGTCTCCAAATCCATCTCCCTTCTTGGCCCTTCCCTCAGTAGCTTTTGCTAATATTTTCCAATGTACAGTTTCTACTGTAAACAGCTGTTAAGACTGATGTTAAGTGCCATAACCTTTTAAACGTTCACACACATTTAATTTTAAAACTTTCAGAACTTATTTCTGCTTGATAACTACTTACACATGTAAAGAAAGTAACTGTCCAAGAGTTTGCAAGAGAAGGGCCCAAGAAGTCAAGATTATTGAGAATTGATTAAACAGGCACATAAAACGAAACACTAGATCAGAAGAGACAGCACCTCTGAATGTCTACTTTGAAATAGCACATTAAATAGAAAAATACTGCCCTCTAGTGCACCAGATTTTAAACATACTTAAACTGCAAGTTATTAAAAATATCTGAGTTACCTATTTAATGCATTGGAAAACACTATTAAATATCAGTACTGTATTAATATTTGGAAATCCAGCAAAGTATAGAGACTAAATACTTGCTGCACAGTGTACATTTCTTTAATCTGGATTTTAGGACAACGATAATCAAATTTTTAACATGAAGGTGCCATAAAACGTTCTCAAAAAAGCTGCAGGCACAGGTAGAGTCATTAAACTACCTGATCTCAGTCACCTTTCAAGGTCTTCCTAAAAGCAGCTTATAAGGCTTGAAGAACCTGGACTACAATTTGGAAACCAGTGACCATGAATTAAACACATTTCCTTGTAGAATGTATATTAAAAAAATCATACGATCATATTTGAAAAGTCCATTTTTGGCCTTTTTCACATGAAAACATGCATTGCAGCTAAACACTTCTGAAAAACCCCACCCTAAAATATTATTTATATAGCACCCTATGATTTACTTACTATGTTTCCATTAATTCTGTTCTTGGTTACAAACCCTTTTTAAACCAGAACAAAACAACCAACCAACCCCCAAAACAACCAACCTACCCCCAACACAACAGAAGAACACACACACACAAAGCAAAATCCACATACCAACATATATAAAAGCAAGCACATGACAATATAACCTATAACTAAGATGACATAAAATAATCAACCAGCAGAATAAAGTTCATCTTTTGAGCATCATAAAATTTAAGCTCTGCTTAAATTAGTTAATTTTTCCAATTAATTACATCTTAATCTCTGAAGTACTTTCAACATTATTTTATCCTGACTTAAATACATATTTGATGAAATTAATATTAGGTATGGTCTCCAATCCATGTATTAAAGGACACTACAGAAAGGAACAGAAAAACTAACTACATATGAAATATTATAAAATGCAACAAAGTGAGCAGAAGCAAGTATTTGTATTTTATTAACATCCATTAATTTCTCCTACTTTGGCAACTACACTAGGATAAATAAATCTTTTGAACAATATAATATAATAAAAATTCAAGAAATTACAGATTATTTGGGATATCATTGTTCTCAGAAGAAATTAATGTAGTATCTGATCTTAAAGCTGTTAAATATCTAGCTTTAAATAATTTTAGCTAGAAGTGTGAGCACACTTAGTTCTCCTAAGAATCAGAATCTTAATATTTTACTTTGAGATATAAATTTACCCCATTAATGAATCATTAATTAGGCTAATCTAGCCCATTGCAATTTGCAGAGACACATCTTCTAATAGGTAATGCAATCCAGTACACAGACTCATGATCTACATTCAGATCTGCCCCTGATTTGCAGATAACCTCAGAAAAATGCATCAATCATTCCCACCACTGTGTTCAATTTCTGAAAGGGAAAAAATAATTAGCAAGTTTTGCAACTCCTGTAAGGTATAGAAATTATATGCATTATATCTAAGAATTAAAATTATCATGCACCTTTTCAAAAAGTTGCACCAAATAAACCTCAATAAGTTGCCTTTACTAAAGGGAACCATGCAATAAAAAGATGCATGTTATGGAAGACAAAAATCAAAGGAAAAGAACCCCTGTCATTTAGAATCAACAAGGTATCTTGTGAAATTTTCTGATTTTCCTCACTTGCTAAAACATGTTATGAGTTATTAAGAAACACTGTATTCCCGAATGGAAAAAAAATTTAAAAGTAGACTTATGTGATAATGCCACAACTTAGAACAAAATACCACGAGGGCAAGTATGGCAATCGACCATAATGAACTGTTGTGTCAAGCTTAGACAAAATTACCCAACTTAGGTAATTTCTAAGTCTAAATACTTAAAAACAAGTAATTTAAGTAGGTCAACACCAACATTCTTCAGCTTTCCAATATTCAGAACACTTTGCTTGCATAATGGAAAAGGCTAAAACTCCTAAGTTCTTAAGCCTTACATTACTAATTATGTTTAAAAAACAGAGCACAGATCATGGGCAGTCAAAATTCTGATTTGTGCTCAGAAGCCCACTTTGTACAACGTGAACTTTCTGTTTCTTTATAGGGCAATGAGGCAGCAAAATGTGCATCAAGAAAGATTATATGTACCCATATGTCCCAGCATTTCCTTCATACAGAAAAATTAACTTCATAGCTAGAAGGAAGTTTCACTAACAATTAAAGCTTCTATGAAGACTTTAACAGAACTAAACTTTGCCATGTATTGTACTATTAATCAAATTCTACTTTAAAGATTATACTCCCATATCACAATTAAAACTAGCAAATATTTAAGGAATCCTTTATTATATGAAGAGATCAATTTTTCTTCTGCAAGAAAACTAATCTTAACTAAAAATTGTCTTTATAATGTGTAGCTAACAACTTCTAATACAGAAGTGCAGACCTTTAACACGTATCTGCACATATATGCATATCCTGTTAATGGTATCTTGACTTGCTTCTTCAGGCAAAACCGCATTTTTAAATGCCTCTGAACAAATACAAAGCAGCAACTGACAATACAGGCCTGAACTTAAAAGACTACAAAAAGTAAGTCCCTTGATTGAAACAACAGAGTTTTATACTGAAATTACATCTCCCACAGATACCATAATTTCAGATTAGCAGAGAAGTAGGACACCTTAAAGGAGACTGAAAGAAAGAAAAAAAGAAAAAAAAAAAAAGACTCTTCCAATTAAAGTCTGTGCAATCCTTTTCCAAACAAAAATTTCTTTTAAGCCCTGAGTTCACAAGGCAAAACAGTAAATCCTTAAGTTAGCATTAAGTTTACTGGAAAGGCACATCTGAGTACAGGCATCTAGTAATTTTTCTATATTTTTCTGATTATAGTTCAGAATAACAAAGGGAGACTTTTTTTTTAATTCACCTAAAAGGAAAACTTTAAAGCCAGTTACATCATCAGCTAAATATTAAAAACAAACACCTAAAACACATTTGCATTTTTTCTTTGGCTGAAACCATAAAAAAAGGATATCTACTCAAGAATGCAAAAAGAAGGTTTAGATTTGTTTTAAATGCTGAGTAATGAAAGGTTGGGAATTAGATAATTTAACTCTTTTCACGACTACTTAATCGAAGTAGAGAAACTTATTTTTTGCCCCAATTTGCTTTACTGGACTAGAAGTGTTACAAAAGAAAACGCACTTTGAAAAAAATCTTGAAGGCAGACTGCAAAAAGACTTACCTTTTTAAAAACTTTTCCTGATGGCTGGATTTCATCTTCCTCTTTTAGGATTTCACGTGTTCCCAAGAGTTTTTTGTCCTTAAATTTAGTCTTAGCGTATTTAAAAACTTTGTCAAGTGTATCACATCCAGGATATAAAACTGAAGCTAAGCAATGTAGACTGTTAACAGATCTGTATGCACCGCCAGGCTTGTTATTCACAGGTTTAGCTTTAACCTGCTTGGCTTTTGCTATAGCCTGCCTTGATCCTGAAAATATGTACCACGGAATGTATGTTACAAAGGAGTACACCAAGATTATAAAGTTTATAAACTGTAGAAGAACAGGGTTGATGTTATGCTTCAACTTCATTGTAGCTGCTTGCGAAGGTTACAAGGAAGAGTTTAGAAACATGGATCAATTAGACAGGGATCCAAAAAGATCTGAAAAGAAAAAAGAAAATGTTAGTGGTAAACCCTATAGCTGTTGGCAAGGGGGTTATTTTTAAACATATTATTACAATCCATATCAAAGTAGGTCTTTTTATGCAGAAATTAGGTTAAAAATCTCAACCCCTAACACAAACAAAACAAGACACCAATACATGAGGAAACACTCTTCCATTCCCATTTAACAGACTGCAGTACTTACAGTGGACGCTACAGAACACAAACACAGAACCTAAAGAATTCAGGACCTGGATTTTTAATTAAATAACATGTGAATGGCATATATTTATCTGAAAATGTTATGTGATTATACAATTTAAAAGATCCTCTCTAACCACATCAGAATACCTACACACATATCTTCACTGCAATCTTTATGACTTTTGACTGTAAATCATCAACCTCCACACAAGCCCTAAGAACACAAGTAATGCCACCGCTCTGTACATGGGAACCCTGATCACTATGTTTGTTGAAATACTTTCCGAACGTTATACAGACTGGGACATCTATGTAAGAGAAGGAAACTGTAACCTTGCTCCATGAAGGCCCTGTATGCAACACAACATTGCTGGTTCTTTTATTCCTAGGGACTTTCCATCAGTCCTACGATCTCAGCCTCAATACCAGTATGCAATGGGCACACTTGTTATATAAACAAATACGACAATAAGTTAACTAATATTCGGTGAATGCTGGAAAATGGCTTAGAAATATCCCCAAAATCCTAGCAACAGCAATATGAAGAGATGTGAACTTTTTCCAGGGTCCCTAACGATGCCAGGATATTCACTTTGACCTTTTTTTTAAAGCATCATTTATCCTATCGAAAGAACACAATGATGCAGCTTTCTAATGTATTCTACTGTGAAGGCAAGAAATTATGCCATCTATCTAAAACATTAAAAAAAAATCAACAAAATAATTAAAATCATTCTGGAAAACAGGGACATTTGTCATAATGGCTGAAGATGAATTTCTGCAATGGTGAATGAGCTACCAGTTATAAAAAAAATCAGTGTTTTGTGCATAAAAGCAAAATTAACTACAAATACACTACACTCAGTTCACTTTTCAAATATATTGATACAAGTGTATTAAAAACAATACCATAAATCAAGCAACTAATAATGACATGTACATAAGATGCACAACTTTGATAATTCTTTCTAAATTAAGTAAATTTTCATTCATAAGATACAGTGCCAATACTGCATTATTCTTTGCTGATGTCTTATGTTCACTGACTCTTTGAAAACACTAATGAAAAGAAATTTTAGTTGAAAAAGTACTGTTTAAATTGTGTCAGATCCTTCAGTAGTAATGGAAAGAAACCTTGCTTCATGAATCTTAGATTTATAGGTCCTTTGGGGAACAGATCAATCCAATATCCTTCATTTGTAGGATGAGATTAATTCCATCTTTCCCTAAACCATACAATTTCTTAAAACTCCAAGCAAAACTACTTCACCATCAACTTCTTCCCTAACAAGCTACTCTAACCTCATTAACACTGCGTCTTTACAAGCAGTTTGAAGGAACCAAGCAACATCAAGGTCTATTCTGCAAAGCACCCAGAGACACATATTCAAATAAAGCACAGGAGCTCTTCACAGTAGGAACTTACTGAATCAAGCAACAGAAGGGGAAGGGATTTAAAATTTAATAAAAAAAAAAATTAAGTGTATATATTTTCATTTTCAGATCAAAGGCAAAAAGCGATGACAAATAAAAAACCCCCACAACTTAAATAGGCTAAAGGGCAAATTCAGTAATCGTTTGAAGAGACTTATGTTCTTAGGCTGTCACTGAAGGATACTTAATGGAAATAATCATGTGCCAGATAATAAGCTACTGCAGTCCAGAAAAATCATGCTGTTGTTGATAGCAGCATGGAACATGATGTTTTAAAGCTGAATCCACAGTTCACACAACAAAAGTCTACCCATTTTTGAAAAAGTTATACATTGTACTACAATTTTGGCTGGCCCAATTGGGTGCGATGACAGACAACACACCTTTTTTTTCTCCTTATAAAGCCAGAGAACTTCTCTGTGCCTACAAAGTAGAAACAGAATTTACCCAAACACTGTTACAAGCAAAAATGAAGGCAACTGATTTAATACCTTTTGTAAAATTGTTCTCCAAAGACCCTCCCTGTCTGACAAACAACTGAGCCTGTCCAAAAATATTCTCTCTGGGTTTCATAACTTTCCTTGGTTAGAGAGGCACTGAGCCCTTCTAGAATAGCAGATTCCCATTTGATTTTGCAGTTATCCCAACAGCTTTATTCCCACCTCAGAAGGAGAGAGGAACCTTTTCCACCATTTTTAAAATAACCACGCCAAGGTCTCATGTCAAGCTCTCTCTTCTGGCTTACCTGAAGACTTGCACATAACCCCCAAACGTGGAAATGTTTGCATTGAATTGCAAATCATAAATTGTGCTATGCCCACCGTTTCGTGAAGGCTGCATTGCAAGAAAGGGTCTAAGGAACACTCCAACAGGACAGACTAAGGGGAAGTATTTTGGAACGTCACCCTGGTTCAGAAAAGTAAGTGTCCAGCTCTAGAACTCTATTCTGATGTACATCTGTTACCCTGAGTAAATTGCTAATTATTTCAGTTTCTCCTTCAGTAAAGTGAGGCTGTTACAAGTCATCTATTTCAAACAGTTTTCTTCAAAAATTAACACTTACAAAAATATTTTTTCACTTAAAATGAGATTTTTTAAGGATTAAAACGTATCTTTTGAAAATGCAGTTTCTTGCCTTAAAGGCCAAATAAGACTCCATTTTTCTCTCTTTAAAATCTTATACTTAGGAGATAGCAAACTTCAGCAAGAAAGAGTGTTCCTGTGCCAGTCTCTAACAATTTGGCAATTGATTTCAGATTGTGATATTTACAGAGCATCTATGCTTGTTACAATTGTAATTACGATTACAATTAACTAATTACCATTGTAATTGGGACTGGGAAAAGTGCATTTCCTTTTTGAACAAGCAAGAAAATTATATTCTAGTATTCTCATTAGAAGGGTAAGTTCCAATATATTTGTAGGGTGATGGTTCTAAAGAGAGCTGAGCCACGACACAAAGGAAGTTTCCTTGTATAACTGAAGAACACAAGATGCATTTTAACTCATTTCATTTGTTTGCTGTGTTGCTGAAGAGAAAAATTCAAGCAAGCAAAGGAGATGCATTGTTTTGGTTTAAAATGCCTTCATCCAAGATTTATCATTGCCATTCCCAGCAGAAGAGCATCAAAGTCAGCTAAATGGATCACTAAGCATCCAATAAAAAACACATTTTGATGACAATGTAGAAGCAAAACTTAAACCTAACTTGTGACTGGAGTGCTAGCAGTAAGATAACTATCTTTTTCTTTTACTGCAAGCAAAACCAATGCAGCCAAACATGACAGTACATTTTTGGTTTGATTTGGGTTTTTTTGGTTTTGTTGGTTTGGTTTTTTTGGGTGTTTTTTTTTTTTTTTAATAAAAGGTCATTTAACCTCCCCCCAAAAAGCTAGTTTTAATGACATTGTGAAAGAAGGTTGTTTTCATTAAGATACAATGTTTGTACATGCATTTTTCTCTATAACAATGGCTATTTTGAACCTTTAGCGTATGGTATTTTAAAAACTCAAAATGAAAATACATAATTAATAATCAATTTGCAGAACTAATTTGAAAATGAAAAGTTTTAGGGACATTTTCAAGGTTATATAAAATTTGAAAGGCTTGAAATGGATACACTGTTTGCTGTTTAATATTCTGCCTTTAAAAACTACCAAACAAAAAAAAAACCCCTCTGAAAGACTTAGTGAAATACTATACTGGGACTTCAACATTTCATTGAAATACAATTTGTGGTCACCTCGTTAATTTTGGAAGCACATGACTGCTTTTGACCATAAAAAGAGGGTAAGTAAACCCAACATTTTGGGGCACGGAATGGAAAGCAGAGGACAACAGGATCCTAAGCAGTTTTAGTAAGTATTAGTTAGACTACAACACTATGAGAAAGTCCACTGCCTTTCCAATACCGGAATTTTGTTCTTAGGTAACTCCTGCTTAATCACTGACAAATAAAAATACATGCCACATGAAAATATCTTTAACTTAGTGGTTCTGTCTGCAGATCAGCTGTAAACACTCAGGAACATGGATCCATTCTGGTTTCACTTAATCCTGTTGGGGTTTTTGGGGAATCAGTATTCAAACCCTGACTAGTGATGCAGGAGAGGTTGGCAGATTAAATCCTGGAGGAAAGAGCTGCTAATTTATGCAAGAATATAACTTATAGAAAAACCGTGCAAGCAAATGTTTCTGCACACACGTAATAGCTGTTCAGTTTATACGTAATTCTGTTTCATGAGGTAGTCACCAAACAGAAAAGGGTAAGACCACAAGTAAAAAGTTATACACTTTTTTCCAACAGCAAAGAGAAGAAGCAACCAGCACACTCATTCACGAGTCTGGAGAAGCAAACCGGCAGTTTTCAGGACTGATCCTGCTTAATACATAATCAGTGATTTGGCCTGATATACTACTTATACTAATACTGTTACACCCTTTAGTTTTAGAAAAAAACTTTTGTTAAATGAGAAAAAAAAATCCTTAAAGGAATGTGTTTACTAATTGACCTGCTTATAATAATTACACTACCATAAAAGCATGAATTAACAGGAAAAAGAAACCTTATGCAACTTGTCATCGTGGCAGGTACAGGTACAACAGCCAATACAAGATGTTCCCGTCTCAGTTTACTCAACAGGAGCTGTCACAGGCAACTGCGCGAAACCTAAAAAAGGAAAATCCCCATTAAATATGGCAATTATAAAATGCATCCTCTGTTCTTTCACTTGTTTTTTATAATAAACAAACACTTTTGCTCACCTAATACTGCACTATATGACATTGGAGAGCCTAGGCCCACTACATTTAAGTTAAAATAAAGCCAACTGTAACACACAACATAGGCATGGTTCGTACTCAAGTCCAGTATAATCAAGGTGGCTGGAAGAGCATTAGTTAAATTCAGTAGCTCATGCTACTTGGCTCCCTGACAAACTCTAAGTCCCCAGTGTCTTTCAGTGTAACACTGGTTCTACCATCCTCAGGGGGGGAAAAAATGTACCTATCTTTTTATATCTGTCTATGCAGAGAATACATTTCAGCCTGAGTAATAAATATGCCTGGACACTTTCTAAAAAGACTACATAAAACAGTAATCATTACATTTATTGACTTTGCTCTACTATACATCAAGGTTTTATTTATTGTTCTTTGCAGAAAGAAGTCTTAAACACCTGTGCCAGCAATTCACATGCAGCAAATGTAAACATTTCATACCTACTACCTGTCTGCAAACATTATTACTTACACACCTATTCAGTTCTTACGCAGGTGATCTTTTTCAAAAATCAGTTTCAGTGGATTGACTATTTGCTGCTTGAGGTAAGTACCCAGGGTGCTCACTGCCCCATTTCTTGACTCCCATAATTTCACACGTACTAATTAAACAAAACCAAACTCAAACCCAGAGATTCCAAGATACCCTTCAAAAAAAAAACAAAACCAAAAACATTTTCATCAACAATTTATAGTCACAGGAACACCTATCAGATTTCTCTTTATCAGTGAATCTTGCAAAAAGACCGATTTGCTGACATTCACAGAAAGGATAAAAAGGTTTTTTACAGAGTTAGGCTTTATTGGACAAAATAACTGAGTATCTTCATGTATTGCCTGATATCTTCATTATAAAAACTAACAAACCAAGTACTCAAGACAATATAACAAAGCCCATAATATAGAATTTTAATTGTATCAGAAATTAGCCTCTACTAGTTTACATTTGGACTTAAAAAGCAACATTAACAACCTTAAGGAGACAGGTTTTTTACTACATCTGGAATTCACTATTAAAGCCGCCAGCAAAAACATTTATTTGCTGTCATTCAGCAAGTGATCTTTTCTTTTACAAAAAGAAGACATCTAAAAAAAAACAAATTATTATTATTCATTTATAAATACTCATGTACTCATCTATATAAAAGTAGAAAAGTAAACCAAATGTACTCAGAAGCAACAGCCTATGCTTCACAAGGAAACTCCCTTGACTGTGAAGGGAGGTAGAGCCTGAGGTAATGAATGGTGCCGAGGAAAAAAAAGCTAAATGTATAGCCATATAAGCAGAAGATCTGTTTTGCAATATGGATTTAAGACATAGTTATATTTGAAAACAGATGTTCCTCACAGCTACAGCAGAAGTGTTTCCATACATTTCTTGAAACGGAGAGGACGGAAATCCCAACAAGCCCTGAAGAATGGTGGAAATGATGCTTTGGTCCCCAGAGAAGAGTTGGTGCTCAGCTCGTTTTCCAGAATTTGAAGCAACTGCAGAGCAAGCGCAAGGACCCACCTCAGCTCCCCAGCTCACCCTCCCTGCTGCTTTCCTCAGCAAATCTCTCCTCCCCACCACCTCCTGCATCCCCAGAGAGCCGCTGCCCCGGGACCTGTGCCTCTCCCCTGGGCCCAGCTCCCGCCAAGCCACCCTGGTGGTCCCCTCTCTCCCAAGCCCAGTAGCTGTTTCCATGCAAGCACAAACGCTGTCCTTGTCCCCTGCTTGCTTATTCTCCAGCCTTTCCATCCCTCCAATGCCACCCTCCCCCAGGCTGGTGCCTGGGTCTCAGCATCACTTCTAGAGCAAGGGAGATTTTCCACATGCCTCTCAAACATCCACAAAGCCCTTCACCAGGCAGACCTGAAACCCTGTTCCAAAATGGACTGCCTCTATAGAGTCAAGTTGGGAACAGATCCGCAGCTCTGTCCAAAAGGACATCTGCTTGCAACAGGGAGGAAAAAAATGCTCGGTGCACCAACCCTTCAGTTACCACCACCCACTGGAAACAAACCTACCTCAACAGCTCTACCTGACCATGCAGGGCTTGTTATGGTTATTAAAAAGCCTTTGCTAAAGAAAGATCTAGGAGAACAGGACTGCCTGGCTGTAACAGTCTGACCCTCACTCGGCTAGAGGTTTTCATGAAACTTTTTCAAGTAGGCAGACCCAGAATGAACTTAATGCCCACATCATCTCCAGTCCTTGATTTCTCACTCCAAGTCCTGAATGAGAGGTATCTGTCTCTCCCCTGGACTTTGCCCTCCTTGCTGCTACACGTTGTAAACTGCTATTAGCTTGCACAGAAAGAAGTATAGTGGGAGACCAAAATAGCTACTGATTATGGCTTTTCTCTCAAAAGGACACATTTTCTGGATGTGGGGAGACTACTCTGCATGCACATCTAGAGTAGTTTTGAACACTGTTGCTCAGATCATCCTGGATCCTCCAGCTGTAAGCCACTTCTCACAGAACCCTGGTGAATACTCAGGCTCTTTAAATGCTTCCAGTTGCTCTGCTGGGGATCACAAACACATGCAAGCAGATTCCCGCAAGCAGATTCCTGGAGCCACCTAAAGCACTCCCCCTCCTGCTCACACAACTTGCCCCCCCCCCCCCGGGAGGCTTCAGCATAAGCAAATCCACAACTGAACTCCAGTCCTGAGGGCAACTCAGGCACTTCTGTGCATGCTTCTGTGCACGACTGTGTTTCTGAAAAGTACACGAGGGCACAAACATGACCTGGAACAAACCAGTTTCCAAGATAAGTGTTTAACAGACTGCTGGGGCAGCCAAGGTTGCTCATGAAGTGCATGGCCTGAGGGTATGGTTTCGGTTTGGCTCAAGCAGATTTAGTGCTGGGCTGCTAATAAAAACAGACTGTTGATCTCCAAAACGTAATCCAGCTCCTTCCCTCCATTGTACCAACACCCGAGTGCCTGTGTGGCTAGGAGCGAGTCAGATCAGCTTGCTGATCCAGTTTAAACCCTCCCCTTCTCAGGGCAGAATCAACTTTGGTACTTACTTGAGCCTAGGGTAAGTCATTGCAGGCACCTAAATCAACAGAAAATTAGCACTACAAAAGAAGTTATTCTTCTGCTATCTTGAACTGGATAACCATGAATAGACAGGCGTTAATGCCACCGCAAACAGGGAACACACAGCTGGAGGAGGACAAGGAAAAAGCCTGGCAGTCACACTGTAAATCAAACCTCCACTCGGCTGTTGGAGAACCAAGATCAGTGCAGACAGATACGCAAAATGCCTTGTGACTTGGTCGTCACCAGTACAATGTGGGATCACAGAAGAGCTGTGGTCTAGAGGATTAACCTTCTGCTCTCACTACTAATGATGTCACTACTTACTTTTTTTGGAGCTCACCCTTGGTAGTTTCAAGTGCTACAGCCTAAGTACCTTTAAACTTTGGATGTAGGCTACTGAACATTCGTATAAATACAAAGGGGTTTAATTTATGTCCTTCCCATCTCAACGCTACAGTTGTAAAATGATACTCCTATTTCCTTAGGAGGCAGCCAGAAGGCACGTATTATTATGTACTTGTTAGACAGCAAGATACTGTAACGGTAGGAATTACATGAACCAAAGAAGTCCTTTACCCTAAGGAGAGACTTTCTACTATATTAACTAAATCTTGAGACAAAGGAAATAGGTTTTTTATCTAGAAAAGTTTGCAAAACATCAACAATTTCTTTTCCTCCTAGTAGGCCCATTTACACCAAGGTGGGGAGGGGGAATCACACCTAGTGGTGGCAGACAACAGGGAGACAAATGTGGTAGCACAGAACTAAATTAGAAGCCGCTGACATTTCTTGAGGGCAAAGACCTGGCTTTCTCTTAAATAGATCCTTGGTATATCCAGTATTTCTGAAAAGGTAGTGGTAAGTGGGTGTTAAAAACATCCATTTGCCATCAACCTCTCATACCTACTTCTACGCCCCACTTGTATGAAATATCACTGCATGTTGCAGGAGAGTGAGAGGCTCAGGTTCATAAATCTATCCTCTGCTTTCTAACGAAACAAAGACAATAATATTTATGAGGACCTGAAAGCTAAAGTGACAATCACAAAGCAGACAAAACAGCTTTATTTTTCCCAAAAAACTACAGGACTTTCAATGCACAGTCTGACTGCATGGGCTACAAACTGAAGTTTAAACCTTTGTTACAGGTGAAAAGTAAAACAAAACCAAAATGGATTCAGCACTAATTCAGGAGGAACACTTACACAAGCACTCCTAAAGCTACCGCTACCTACGACACAAATACCCTTCCAAGATGCTCAAAACGCAACCCCCCTTGCAATTCTACATCTTAGAAATTTTCCTACTCAAAACATTTTAAAACTTATTTTCCTTAAATAAGTTAATTTTTTAACTTATACAAGACAGATTAAATATTTAATGGATTGACGAATACATCTTCTATTAATAAGAGTAATAAAACACAGCTCTAAGGTAACAATTGTTGTCAGCAAACCTGAAAGCACTTCCCAAGAAGTTAATGTCACTGTTACTACTAATACAGAGAAGAAAACAGCGTGATAAAAGCATTTATTCAAAGTCATTCAGCAAAGTAACAGCTATGCCAGGAACACAATCCAGTGCTGCCACCTCTTTGTCTCCTTTTCTTCCCACTACATAATACTGCTTCATGGCAAACAAGTGTCTTACTCGGTTCAGGCACTTTGATTTATCAGATATTGTCAATACATTTCTTCCATTCCTTCTCATAAGCAGTTATTAGAGCATTTAAGAGATGTATTTAATGCCAAACTAAATTAAATGTTTTCATGTTTGTGTCAGAGAAACAAAGAAATTAATGGACAAAGTACCTTACCACTGGAGAAGACCTCACAGTAACTTTGGTATCTACAAATTAACTGTCAAAAGACAGACAAAACCACCAATTTCCCAAGCATACTGTTAGATTCTTAAACCACAGACACAAATTAAACATGGAAGAGCGCTTAAACAAGAACACCAATACCACTGCACACAGTATGAAAAAAGTCTGCATAAAAATAAACCAGAAGCTTCATCACTCCCCACCACCTTTGGCTACTGTAGGAGTAACAGCCCAGTTATCACTGCCAGTTCATCACTGCCCAAATTCCTGTAATCATTTTCCAATTGTTTAAGACAATTCTCCCAAGTACTTCCACTGGGAGGCAGACTCTGCTTTGCATTTGAGTGGAAGGGAACGACCAGAATAGTTTGATATGCCATTTTCTACTACCAAATAGAGCCTTAGATCAGTTCTCTAATTTCTGGGAAATCTGAAATGCTAAGAAGTGAACAGGTCTGGTTTGTTTGTTTCTTAAAAATCAAAACAGAAATAGATGTTCTGTTGCCATATACTCAATCTGGTTGTGTGCTGCATTCTAGTCATGTATTTGTCAGATCAGAACAAAAATCTAACATAATGATACCAGAGATTTTTAGCAGTAAAGGTGCTTCTGTTTTTTTGTCTAGTAGAAGCTATACATGCATAAAAATGTTCTCATTTACTTTTAGATGAATTAGAGTCCGTGTAGTGTGACAGTAAAAATTATTACTCCTTAACCTATATTCATTTTTTAAAAAATACCAGGTGGACAGCTCCAAAATCTGGTAAGCCCATATATTTATATTGTCTTTGCCTTCTTTCTGTAACATTTCTTCTTTCTTTGATGAGCTTTCATCAGGGATAACCTCAAGCCAGAACCTCTTTAAAGAGCAAGCAGCGGATGAATACACTCAAGCAACAAAGCAAATATGAGAGAACAAAATGATGATGTAGTGACGTATACTGATGATGATATAGTAAAGGATTTATTCCAAGTCTTTAGAGAAGTTCCTCACAAGAAAAACATCAGCCAAATGAACAATACTTTCAAGAGGAATTTTACAATACATTTCAAAGGAATAAGGACATCCACAGCATGTTCAAAGCTATCAAAGTGATAGAGTGGGATGTTTCACCACTTAATTTGAAAGGCTGAGCTGTTGACATTTTCAATACACTTTCTCTTTTGAAGGATAAATACATTTTCAGGTTCCAATTGCTTGGGTTTTGGTGTGTTTGGTTTTGGGTGTTTTTAACATCATTGTGTCCAGTCATCTAGAGGGATTTACTACCAAAAAAAAATTTAGTTAAGAAGTTCCCACAGGAACATCTGCTTTTCTCCCCCACCACTTTCTGCTGTGGTGACTGCATCTCCAGAACAGGAGCAATCCCTCTCCTCTGGCCAGTGATGGAAGTCACAAGTCTCTCAGAGGGGATCGCGACCTTTTCAAGGAAAGACTACGTCTCCCAAGCCCACCTGCATGCCTCAGACTGTGTTTTGTAACATTCACTCTCAATATAATGAAGAGATCTCTCCCAAGCCACACAGCAGAAAAGCAACAGGAATGCAATTTATACAAATCACAGACCCAGGAAGCGTTGCCTCAAGCCAACACTTGCACAAGGCTCAGTGGGTGTTTCACACCTCGTGAAGTGAACCTCACAAGGACTAAGCGAGACATCTCGAAAGCAGTACTTCACTCCAGCAGAAAATAACTTGTGGAGCTTTTCCAGAGCACAAATAGAAAGGGAGAAATGAAATTCGCTCAAAGTTCTGTGAATATGCAATTTTCAAGTACACTTTTAGTAATCTTACCTTGCCAATACAAGTTATAAATCTATTCTCAAAAAGAGTCTTCTGTTTCTTAGACTGCTTACATTAGTATCTGTGAAATCCCACCTTCTAAACACACAGGTTTACAGATTATTACCCTTGACTCCTAAGCTGTATTAACAGAAATACTCCATTTAAGATTAGTCATATTTGAACATATACCCCAATTGTACTGCAATGCACAGAAACTGCCTTTCTCCTAGCATTTTTCAGAACCTAACGCTAAAAAATTACTTGGTTTATTTAACTCCAGATTTCAAAAAGTCTCAAACTAAACCAAACTGTGATTTATAAGACACTAGGAATGCTGCACACACAGCCAATCAGTAGAAATCGGACTTAAACAAATGTTTCCTGTGGATATAAGCACGACGCTATAAATGCCAAGTTGCTAAAAGGAATGTCACCTGGAAGCCACTTACTTAGTAACTTTTCTGCCTTTGTCACAGATGCAGTCCTGTTCTCTGCAATATCAAAGCTGGCCAGAACGGTTCCTGAACTAAGCACTTTATGAAGTCCAGGGAAGGGTACCACAGAAGCAGGTTTCAGCTGTTACTGCTTCAACCTCATTCCCCCATGTATTTATGGGCAGTCAGCACTCTTTCTTTGCACTCAAGAAGTGGGGCATCACCCACAGGGAGTCACACAAAAGCTTAAGTTACAAAAAGACTAGCAGGCTGTTTTACTGCAAACCACTTTAAAAGGTTTTTATTTCTCTTGGCTGCTCTGAAATTCTAGGGTCAGTGGGGAATACAATATTACAAAAGAAAGAAATAGCAAAGGAAAAAGAAAATGTTTCAAAATCAGTGTTTTCCTAAAGAGCTACTTTATCTAGGTTTTATATCTATACTGCTTGGGGAAATTACTCCTTTGTTCAAAATCCAGCACTGGATTTTATTTAAGTATGGCATAAGGATGCCTACCCTGCCCATTTGAGTTATCATCCTATTTTCTAACCTTAGAAGTAACGGAGTATCAGGACAACCTCTCTCCTCCATGACACTGGAACGAATATCGTTTTCTCTCTTTTTATTATTCTCTCTCTTTTTTGTAAGCAAAGCAAGGCAGGATCAGTTATGAACATGCCCAACAATTGCATAACATGAAACAAACACAAAGCAAGGACTTATTAAATTAGAGGCCATTTTATTCTATGTGAAGCAGCATTAAAGTAGCATGGTCCTCAGCTCCAAGTCCTTATGTGTCACCCTTTAAAAATAAAGCTTACAAACGCAGAGGACAGAGGACAACATTGAGTGCCCACAGATATGGACTGGAGGCGATGAAGGTGAGGAGGTAACTAAGTCTTCACAAGAGATAATTCAAGTCAGTAGTTCAGAATCAGTATACAAATACTATGTAGGTAGATGGAGTTTTTGGCAAAAGGGAATCCTGTTTTTCTATTCAGGGAAAAAACACACCCTTAGACTCTGATTATGTAAACATGCCCAAATCATTGAAGTACCTGGCTCAGTAGAGCCTTCACCGCTAAGTTTTTAAAACAAAAACATTGACCTTTTTGAAAAACAAAGGTGCCATAGTACCAACGGCGTTTGCAGGAATTTGGTGAATATTCTCAGGCAAAATTATTTTGCCTGTGTTACAGATGGTCAGATTAGACTAATACAAGTTGACAAGTTGGAATTCCAGAATAAACTATTAAATATTTCTAGAAGAACAACATAAATAAAATATTTCATCTGTTCCATGAGCCAGTAACATTTCAAAAACCAAAAGAATTACATCTTGCATTTAAAAAAAATCCCTGACAGAATCATGAAAGATTAAGCTAATAATGTAATTAAAATATATACAATTTCAACCACCGTACTCTTAGACTCTGTTATCTTAGATGTATACACATCTACAGATGCATAGAAAAAAAAAGTCAGGCTAGCAGATCTCTCCGTTCTTTCACAGCCTGGACCTGGCCACAACTGTATATGTGAATGCATAACACAGGATGTGGACAGCCTCCCCCCCCCCCCCAATTTATTTTATCGGTAAATGACAGATTTTTGAAACCAAAAGTTGTCACAAGTTTCTTTATGAAAGCCTATTTTAGTTAGTGTTCCTGATCAAAACCCCTCACATCACCTTCCAACCCCCACTAACAGCCTTGGCTTTGTGGCTAGGACACTACACACTAGCTCAGAGCCCTGCTACGCTTGATTGGGAAGTGGATTTGTACCTTGTTCTTGAAAGTATTGGATGTTATCAGGTTAAACTATTTGTGCAGATTGTAAGAGAACAAGACAAAAATCTCCATTAGCATCTTCCCCCCGCCAAGGGTGACGGTGGGGGAAATCTACACAGTTATCAGCACTGCAGAACCGGAAAATATTTTCTAGACATCTCAAAGCTGTCCATTAGGAAAATCATTTCTCTATTCACAGCTTCCCTAGAATAATACAGTGGAGCAATACTTCATCAGAACAATTAAACTGCAGCTACAAACGACTGACAAGCCCTGTCAACAGAACTTTCCAAGTAGTTTGTGGACCTACTGCTGTGGAACAGATTGAACCCACATTTTGCCACAGAGACAATCAAGCTCCCCGCCTGAGCATTACTGGGACCACTGTCTCCCTCCTATGCCTGTTGCCTTACCTCTCTCCTCTTCAGCACTCACCAAACATATAAACCTTTACAAAATCTGCAGACAAAAAAAAAGCAGATGCATCTCTCTACATAACCACTTTAGTCTTCCTGCAAAGCCGTCACCTCCTGCTTCTCCTGTTCCCTTCTGCCTTTCTCCATACTCACATACTTAAAAACACAGACTACAAACATCCTCTTTACCAAACACAAATTACACAAACATCTAACTTTTCAAAACTAACCACAGATGCTCCACTTTCCACATTTTTCATAGGTTTTCAGAGAATGAGACCACAAGCTTTGAGTTTAGTAATGGTTTGGTGAAACAATCGCAGACCATGCTCCACTGTTTCACAGACTATAGTCTGATACTGTCTTAAAAACTTTGGTTGGTAGAAATCATACTGTATGTCCGATCCAACAAACCTTATGTCATCATACACACTGATGTATGATACTGCACTAATTGCTCTGGAGACTTCTAGTCAAGGAGCAAAGAACCCACGCAAAACCTTCCTACAGATGGTTGAGGTTTCTCACATGTCTCGGTAGTCAATCTGAAAAAAATGAGGCACGTTCCATACCCTGTCCTTGACAGCAGTAAGGGAAAGTAAGAAGAGTCCTTCCTCTAAAGATGCAGAAAAACTGTTTTTATATAGTTTTCAGTTCACAGTATCCTTATGAGTTTATCACAGGAGGAGAGAATGTTCTACACGGACAGTAACGTAACACAGCAAATAGATGGGGAACTGGATCTGGCAGTGCAGTACTACTGCTATTCTGCTGCTTAATCTTCAGCAAGTCACTTCTATCTTTATTATCTATTTTCCCCTTCCAGGTCTCATACTGGTTTCATCTAGTAGATAAAAACATTCAGGGTAAGGATGATATTTACAAAGTACCTAAAAAAACCAAGCACTAGGTTTCCAATTAAGTGAAATGGGAGAAGGCTTGCCATTTGTTATTGCTGTTTTCCACTATCAACAGTGAAAATTCATAAGTCAATAACTTTCAATAATCCTATCTTCCCTGCTTTTCAGGAAACTCATAAAACTGAGAAGCCAGCTTGTTCCATTTCAGATATTGTAATTAACTAGCACATCTTCATAATTAACAAGATTCATGAACACTGAGAGAAACATGACTTCACAATGCATGTGTTGACAAACTGCCACCACCGCCACCTCCTCCTTCGGGATTACAGACATGAAGTCAGCACCTTGACTTCTTGTGAGCTGCAGGCTCACTTAAGGAACAAGAGGACACACGTGTGAGTAATTCCTTCCCAAATATCAGTAAAGACTGTTTCAAGTTTTGAAACGGGCCGATTCTAAAAGCGCTTTGAATTTTGAACAACTTCTCTCTAATTGATTTAGAAGGCAATACAGAATAAGACTTGAGCTTCCTTCAGAGACCTACACTTCCCCCCCCCCCCATAGTCCTGGATTTAGTAATAGCCATTCAGGAGGTGTGATTAGGATATGGCCTTGTCCAGGAGATTTCCTTCAACAGCCTCAAAATCGTTAGATCCCAAACTGTAACTCAAAGCAGAGTACTGAAACGTTTGAGCGCCCTTCGGGCCTTACTACATGGCAAACCCTTATGTAGAGCAGGATCTCACAATGAAGAGCAGTTCTTCCAACTCTAACTGCATAATTAAACAAATAAAGTCCTGCCATTTGAGAGCTGCTTAAGATTGGCTTGAGTGCTTGCTATATTCCTCCAAGTACGATGAGTAAACCTGCATTGCCAGACCGCATGCAATCCTAAATAAGCTGGCTCAGAAACTTCCACTGCAACTGCTCTGTGGGCAGAAACTAAATAGAGCCACGGGATAATTCAGGTGGGAAAGGACCTCAGGGGGCTTCTGGTTCAAGCTCCAGCTCAAAGCAGGGTCACCCATGAGATCACACCTGCTTTCTCAGGGCTTTATCCAGTTGGATTTTGAAAACCTCCATGGAAAGAGACTGCACAACCTCTCTGGGCAGCGAGTCCTACTGCTCGACTGACCTCACGGTGAAAAATGCCTTACAGACACGGGCCCCTCTGATGCCAATTCACACCTGCTGTCTCTTGTCCTCCCACCACGCACCACTGTGGAGAGCCTGGCTTCACTCTCTTGAAAAGTTCCCCACAGGTGCTGGAAGAGCCCCCCAAGCCTTCTCTTCTTCAGGCTCAACAACAAGCACAGTTCCTCTGCCTTTCCTCACAAAACAAAAGCTCACACCTTAAGGCAATCTTGGTAGCTCTCCACTGAAGTCAACCCAGTTTATCAACATTTCCCTTGTCCAGGGCGGCAGTACAACTGGATGCTGTATTCTGGATATGGTCTAATGAGTGCCGAGTGGAAGGGGATAATCGCTTCACTTGACCTACTGGCTGTGCTCCTGTTAATACAGGGCACATGGCTGCCTCATGCTCGGCTTGCTGTCCACCATGACCCCCACGGCCTTCTCAGCAGAGCTGTTCCCCAGCCAGGCTGGCCCCAGGCTGTGCTGGTGCAACGTGTTACTCCTGCCAGGAAACAAAGCCAGGAACCCCCCACCCTTAAATAGCTGTTTAAATGGTAAATTTGCTTAGTAATCAGCAGCAGACGAAATGGATAGAAATCGAAGCCAAGTCTTCTTAGTGTTAATACACCTTACTTAGTAGTACTAAGTCGCATCTTAGGGCCATATTCAGATGGCCTAAATTCCACATAAATCCTTCTGCCTCCTATTTCTTATTAGCTGGCTTTCAGGCAGTTCCCCATTCAGCATCTTACGTAAATTCTCTGAATTGCTCTCCAAAACCACCTAGATTTCTCCATTGACTTAGAAAGGGGCTTGAGTGGAATTCAGGCCACCTGAACTCAGCCTTTAAGGTCTGATAACACTGCAGCATCAGACTGCATTACTCCTTCAGTTTTGTCACCGTGGCAGTAAGTAGCAGCTTGTTTGTCAGGACAGCTTTTATTTTAGTTACTCTTCCACTGGAACATGTATTTTTAAAGAAAATGTAGATTTCTAAACAATTCAGGATTCAGTTCTTCCTGCTACCTTCTGGAAATTTACTCCATAGCTGGATCTCCTTGAACAAGGATGCTTTATCCATAGTTGTCTCACATTTTGTCCTGAGCCATGTGTGCTGCTTTGTTCCAGATGTCTTGATGATTCACTGATAAAAATTTGGTCTTTAGTATGATTGTGGCTCAAACCATTCACTGGTCTACAGAAAGGAGGAATAAAAGCCCTACATTGGCACTAAATGTCAGCTGGGGGAATCAATGGCTTAAATGCTCACCAGCTCAGCGAGAGCACACCATGCTTTAAGTCAAGCATGAAGACATTTCCTCTAGTCCTTCAAAGACTATCAGTCTTCCAATAAATACCATTCTGATTTTCTTAGGCTTCAGGCTGAACCAGATCGCTTGATCTGAGAAATTATTTCTCATAGGCATTATGGTTTTATAGCAGTGTCATAAATTGAAAAGTTACACATACCAGCATACTCAGCCCAACATGCTCTACTCAGTGGCCTCACGTAATCAGGATCCTCCAAGCAAGAGAGATGGAGCAGGGAAGGTGGGAACTACCCATCAACACTTCTGAAAAGAGGAACCAGATTCAACACACCACAGTCCTGACACCTCGCTTCAGGACATTAAGAGTGCTTTTGCCAAAGCCCTAGAGCACTCCAGATGCACAGGTATGGACAGCCTACCCTTGTCCACAGCTGTAAGCTAGATCTCTCTCAGAACATCACAGTATACCAACAGATAGATGACTCTGAAACGTACAGAATAATACTGAGGCTGAAGTTTATTATCTTCACGATTACTTTGAGTGGCATGGGATACCTGGAGGTGGCACTCATTCAGAACCAAGTAACAGCTTATTGAGGATCAAACAGGCTATTTTAGAATAAATTCAGTAGGTTTGCTTCTCAACAAGGGATTCTGTTTCCACTAGTAAGAAGCTTGCCTTCCTGACCAGCCCACAGGGACTGGATCCATACCGCAGGCTGAAGGTGTTAATGTGTTTCAGAAGTCTTGACCACATAGATCAGCAGATCCATCAGATTCACTCAAGTTTGTCAGCCAGCCATCAAAACTGAACATACAAAGCCTGAAATTTGGACCTACCTCCTGTTTCTAGGGACTAACAATAACAAACATGCTGAACAACTACAAAGAAAACTAAGTTTTTCAGTCACAATGTTTAGCTTCAACCGTCCCTGAAGCATAAATCTACAGAACAAGGCAGAATTACCAGGCTTAACAATGTCTTTCCATAATTTTTCAAGGCACACAAGACAGGCAAATACAGTAAGATGTGATTGCTCTCTCAGTGGTGCAGACGGTTATGAGTATAAAGTGTTAGGAGTGCACCCAGATGATTATCTTTCTAAGACCTGATAACGCACCTACCATTTCTGACTTTTACTTTTTACCCCCAGAGGGGGAAAAAAAAAAAAAAAAAAATTATGCCACAACGAATTTTTGCACCGTGAAATGCTAAGTCCACTCTGGAGAAAGACACCTTCTACAGCAGAACATAACCAGACAAAAATCCCATTAAGCCTTTTTTGTTTCATTCTGTGCTTTTTCTTTGCGTGATGCTTAGAACAATATAATTAAAAACTTCATGTCGACTCAAATATTCCTTAAGACTTCTATAATATTCTAAAATATTTTGAGTGAAAGTGAGCCCCCTTACCTTTAACAGACTTTTAAAAGTACTCAAAATGATTTATCATTGGTTTTGCGCTTTTTCACAAACTCTGCACTGATAACAGCACTTTTAAAGTCAGAGAGTGAGCCTATTTAAACACAATTTCACATTTGGTGTTACCAAATCCATTTCATAGGCCAAAAAAAGCCATGTTCTAGAATCTGCTACCTCTAAACAAAATGCAGTACTTCTCATTTTAAAAAAATCATATACCAGCTGTTGTAGATAATTGTTACATGTTTTGTGAGAGTTATTTCTTCAGCAAGTTTAAAAAAAAAACCTAGCAGTGCTCATAAACTACCTTACAACTATTTTTATTCAACTCACCGTTTTAATTTTTCTCAAGGTTACCGTTTGCTTATTTCCCAAAGATTTTTGTATGGGTCCCACAAACTAAACCTCATGCTGTTCATGGAACTATCTGAAATAATCTTTTAACGCTTGCTCCTCTCCCATACATACGCTTCGAGTGAAGAATGTTCCTCTGCTATCTTTCCCGAGCAAGTCCACGAAGGGAACGTACCTCAGCAGTAAATCTAGCATCAAACCCCTAGAAATCAGAACGAAAATACTAAAGTATCACTGGAAATTCTGATCCGTACCTCTTTCAACGGTGCTGGTTTCACATTACAGGCGCTTACAGACCACAAGCTGCACGTCGAGACTGAAGACTACGCGCAAACGCACCTTCGGTACCAAAAGCCAAGATTCGGGATATTCCAACTAAGCGGCTGGGACGCGGAGCCCCCCCA
>WAAD01032972.1:7863-53468 GCA_013389945.1 Fregata magnificens | reverse complement strand
TGCTGGAGCGTGTCCAGAGAAGGGCAGCGAGGCTGGTGAAGGGTCTAGAAAACAAGTCTTATGAGGAGCGGCTGAGAGAACTGGGGCTGTTTAGCTTGGAGAAGAGGAGGCTGAGGAGAGACCTTATCGCTCTCTACAACTCCCTGAAAGGAGGTTGTAGTGAAGCAGGTGTTGGACTCTTCTCCCAAGTAACTAGTGATAGAACGAGAGGAAATGGCCTCAAGTTGTGTCAGGGGAGGTTTAGATTGGACATCAGGAAGAATTTCTTTACTAAAAGAGTGGTTAGGCATTGGAACAGGCTGCCCAGAGAGGTGGTGGACTCGTCAACCCTGGAGGCGTTCAAAAAAGGTATAGACGTGGCACTCCAGGGCCTAGTTTAGGAGTCATGGTGGTGTTGGTTGATGGTTGGACTTGATGACCTTGGACGTCTTTTCCAACCTTAATGATTTTATGATTCTATGATTCTAAAAAGAATGTAACTTTTTAAACTGTTTGCTTAGAACTTATTTTGCTTTAGCTACAAACAATAATCAGTTCAACAAAGGGACTCATATCCCTGGACATTTTTAATTAAACAGCCAAACTGGCATTGTAATATTGTATTTCTAAAGATATCCTGGTAGTGTGGCATTTTGAATGCCCTCTTAAAACGTAGAGAGGGCTGAGCTAATACTGAGGGATGCAGGTGCTGGCAGCAGAAACAGCTTGTGTTCCTGAAGTGATCATTTCCAGAACTGTTAATTTTGGGGTGTTGTTTTAAAAGATGGAAAAACATTTCTAGAGTAAGCAGCAGGAGGTTTCAATGCTAAATAGTCTCCACATGCATATCAGTACATTTGACTCATTTTTATCCGTGAAGCTTTTTGTTTCCAAATAAAGGAACAAATGAGTAAGTTGCTAAGATGAAATTGGAAAGCAGCAAACTCTGGCAACATGCCCCAAATGATTAATTATTTAGTAGAACATTTGGTAATATGGGCATGCCCAGAGCCACTTTTCACAGAGAGAGATTGATGACATTAATAACAAGGTGATCAAGGGTATAGTGTAAAATTTATCACCACTTGACACAGTTCAGCTTTGTTAATGCTTGAGTACTTCTTTAAATTCCTCTCTTGTATTTTCTCATACCACAGATGTGTTGCCAACCTACTGCAATAAATCAGAGTGCCATTCAGGTATTAATTGTATAATAACCCCCCAGAACTGAAATTTCCAGCTAGGGGAAAGCATGTAAATGGGTTAGGATCTGTAAAACAAGCTGCAAGGCATGCTCTGCAACACTGCCGCACCCTGGAACCACCACACCATGAGAAATTGTATCGCCCACGGAAAATCAGAGGCAGGATTAAAAATAGAATATATTTCTGCTCTTGAACTTTCTTGCTCAAAAGCCGCCTGTCGTTTTCTAGGCCAACGAAACATTACAGTGGAGCTGACAGCGTCAAAGGCAGCCAAGAGGAATCAAAAGCATCAAATGATGAACAGTGACTCAAGGTGATCCTTATGGGCTCCAAAGACAGCGATGTCCTGAGTGACCGGTGTCTTATAATACAATTTAATCATCAAGTAGACCATAAAAACATCCACACCCAGGTCCGAGTCCACGCCTGAGCCCTCCACACTGCTTGTTCACCAGCGGCCGCCCAGCCCAGGCTCCCTGGCACCTTGCTGTGCACCCAGGCTTTGCCCCGTGGGCATGGATGCTTTGGGCATGCTGCAGCCCTGTCCACCGACACCCCTTCCCACCTTGGGTCTCCTGGGCACAGCACAGATTTAAGATTGCTTCTGCATTAAAGCACCACCGACCACGGAGCCCTTTTGCTTTTTAAACCATCATAGTAAGACTCACCAGATTTGTCTGGATTACCCTGTGTCCACCTGATATTTGAGAAGGAAGAAGGAAAAAAGCCACTTCCCAGGACAGACTTGCTTTCTTCTGCAATTCAGAATAAATAAACACGGTAAAGAAGTAGGGTTACAGATAGAGCTGCTAGGTGTAAACCCTGTAATGCGACAGTGAGTGGCTAAAACAATGCAAGAGCGCTTTCCTGCTGTAGCAGCTGAACGCTGCAAAGGCTTCTGATAGTTTGCTTTTATTTAATGGGTTTTGTTTAGTCAACTACTGTGCAATGTTTTCATAAAACAAAACCATTTTACAGTCTAAGACTTCAACCAGGAAACAAACATGGCCAAGGGTTTGCAAAACAGAAGCTCAAATTTGGGCTTTTGTGCAAGTTGGATGTTTAGGATTATTTGAGAAAATTGAGGTAAACTACCAAGTATTTGGCAGTTTGGGGAACACTATGACTTAATTAGGTGCCTGAATATACCCAAGATGTGTTCTGGGAAAAGGTCCCCCATTTGACTGTCTCCTGTGCAAACTGCAGTCATGGTGGAACTTCTCCCTCACATTTGCAATGCGCTTTTTTTGTCTTGAGAGGGTCTAAGGCTGTTTAACAATTTCATGAAATAAGTCACTACTACCCCATCATATTTGTATAACATTACTTCCAACATTTAAATCTGAGAAACTTAACCAGTAGGAAAAGTTCCAAGCTGAAAAGCAGAAAGAGGGTGAATGAATGCGTTTTCTTTCTCTGGGATATTAGGTGGAGCTAAATAACAAGGATGTTTCAGAGCAGACCAAATTTCAGACACAAAGTTGTGACTAAGTGTAACAGTGCTGAATTAATTTATACTGAACCTGGTTATACTGGAAATTAATAAAGAATTATAAAGGTAGGAGTGAAAGGATTTAGAGTCCTGCCTAAACTATGAAGAAAGCTGTGAAATCGTTCAAGCAATGGATCAGTACACTGCAGGTTCATCAGAGGATGAACATCTAACTATAGAGAAGTTATTCCTAGGAAAAGCAAAGGTGAATTCTGTATACAAACAGGAATTTGCACTGTCTATCTTGTGATGTGTAAGAACCCAAAGTATAGTATACATTTTGAAAAAGAAAGCTATTGCAATAAGTCCCAGGCCTGGTGTGTAAAAATCAAGTGTTTTGTGACTCACAGACGTGGAGGTGCTGTTGATCAATACACTCAAAGTCTGATTATTCAAACTGCATTATGCATTCATACATGAAATTGATTTTGAATCCGGGGTTTCGTGGTTCCGGGGTTGTTTGAATCCTAACACCTGCATCTGATTTCATTTTGGCATAACAAGTCAATCATTTTAATACCTGTGAAATTTAGTCTGCAAAAATTAGAACACACTTGGATTTCCTTTGTAGTGAAGTATGGGAATGCTTCAATAAAATTGTGGAACTTCAAAAGAATGGCTTTCAGTGTGCTTTGTATAGGAGGGAACAACTCCTTTCCCCCTGCCAGAGATAGGGAAAGGAAGTCATCCCACTGATTTCACTAAGCTCAAAGAGGGAATCCTTCAAAAAGTTAGGGATATAGCAGAGGTGTCCAGTTTTGCAGGCTGTGCTGATCACTGTCAGGCTGTCTGCTGCTTGACACCTGCAAGGCAATGGTTTATTTTATTTAGTGCAGTTTGTCCATCACACTTCTGCAGAGCACTTTGGAGACGCTGCAGCTATGCAGCAGTGGAGTAGTAGACCTGAGACATGCTGGTAGTGGATGGGAGGGGAAAAAAAGTTAACTATTTTCTTAAAGCCTCATTTATGACATTTGTACATGTGTGAAAACAGGGATTATTCAGGGGCTTCTATGTCCTTGGGTTCTTCTGGGCAATGCTGAGCAGAATGTCAGATCTGCTCAATTATACATTTACATTGTTCCTTACTGATTGCATCAGACAATCCATACAACCTACTGCTTAAGGAACCTTCGCTCTTCAAGTTATACCTCAGTAATGATAAGAGGAGGTTTATTTAAGTTTTGACCGATGGACATACTCCTTTGCTGCATAGCAATTAGTTAGATATCAAAAATTGGTATCAGAAACAGCAGCCAATGAAATAGAACTTCTCTAGCAGCTAGATTTTATATGCCTAATAAAGAGTAATTGCAAAATTCAATACATTTTAAGGCTGCCTCTCTGCAATACCAGAGAAAAGGATCACTGGTTTAAACCCAAAGTAAAATAAATTCTAAATCAAATACTAATACTTAAATACACACTAACATTCTATTCTGTATTCTGAAAGCATATTAGGAAACAGAAAGCATAAAAAGCATATAGAAAGCATTAGAAACCATATAGACCTGAGCGCTCACAGTTACAAGTAAAATCAGAAAATAAAAAGAAAATATGCAGAGAATAAAGACAGGATGATTTAAGAGAAAGGTCTCATTCAAGAATTCATAGCTGAAGGTGCAATAATGAAAGTATGATTTTATAATCCTGCTACATCTTGGCATTATTCTGAAGTAAATCTAAGAAGGCATAAATAGCTGAAGACAGTATGATCTCTTTGATGAGTAAAGTGATGCAATACTCTGAGTTCAGATATAGGGTCGTTTGCGTTTAGGGAAAATAGGCCGGTAAGATCTGGGAGCACAGGAAGCATTCATCCTCACCTGACACAGGAAAGGTCTAAGGATTAGAAGGATTAAGATTAGGAAGACAGTTCATGCGTGAGGAAGACTACAACCATGCTTGCTTAACAGCACAAAAAGAGGACATCTGTGTACCATGATCTGCATCACTGCAAAATGTTTGCTTCATCAGCTAATGGATCATATGCATGTTCTTCAAAGTACTGCATTCCATACCTCTTCTTTCCTCTGATATTTCTAAGACGTGAACATTTCTAAGAAATGAAAGTAGAATATATGCAAATGTCTATAAAAATGAGAAAAAACAAATACTTTGTATGTGCAGTGAATATTTTTTAGGGATTGTTCCTTAAATCTTTCCCTTAGGAGACCAAAAATCTATTACATTTGCAGGAGAACATCGTAACTCAAAGAAATCTTAAGTCCTGAAAGGATGATCCAGCTTAAACATGAGCAGTATTTCCTCCTGAATACTGTATGCTGGACCTTTCTGGAGACAACCAATGCAAGTTCTAACCCCAGTCCAAATATCCATTGCCTTTGCAAGAGGACAATGAACATGAATTTATCCTCTTAAACTGTAAATAACTCACAAAATACATTTTGGGCTTGTCTGTGCTAGCCAATTAAACACGGGAAGGACAGAATATGCTCAGTACTCAGTGCGGACAAGGACCATTGCATTCCTGTGCAGCCAGCTGGAAGCCAACAACACGATAGTGCAGGTATTCACAGAGACCTTCCGTAAACAAAAAAATGTGTGGTTTTAATGTACAAAGCTTTCATGCTTATGCCAGCTTGGGAAAAAAATGGACATACTTTAGCTAGTGATCACCTAGTTACTCACTGTAAAATTTTTAAGCTGTATCTGCACTTTGTTCAGTGTTATTCGGGTTGTTTTTAAAGGCATTTTGTTTCATCTATTTCTCTAGTTGAGACAAAAGCCTGGAATTTTAAATGATAGTCATTAGCACAGCTCACCAAGGTCATGTTCTCACATAACCTGTTTTGCTCTTGGGAGACAGTTCTGAGAGCTCAATTGCGCATACTGAGTCAGCTCCCTTTTCTTCCAAAATAGGATGTTAACACAGGCAACAGCATTATTTTTGCTTGCAGTAAGGTATTGCTGTTTACCATGGGAGGGTCTGGCAATAATTGCTTCTTATGTAAACAAGTTGAAATGAACAATGTTTTCTGGAGGCCTAAATTAAAGTCTTGTTAATTTATTGAAAATATGCATAGATGTAAAATCTTGCACCTGATAAATATTAAGTCATTATACACTTAAAGTTCTATTTCATCTTGTAAGTTAAAGCAATAAGCACAATTAGTTTTGTAGCACACTGATGTGTTAGAAAAATCTGCAAACTATAGGACTGGTTTAGCATACAGTATTCTTAGAATAAATCAGAGCACTATATTTTCAAGATTTTAAGTCTGTAATAGACAACTAGACTACTCTGGTGATACTGTAATTAACAGTGATGCAAATGTAATAGTGAATAATGAATGTAGTTACTGAAAGTATATTGTGGAATATCTAACCTATGTGTGAAATCTGGATGCCTTTAGGATATGATCAACTAGAAGAACTGTCATTAGGTGTCATTTGCTTTGTTCCTGCCGAGGCAAAGAAAGCATGATGCTTGCATCAGGAATAGTGTGACCAGCAGGAGTAGGGAAGTGATCGTGCCCCTGTACTCAGCACTGGTGAGGCCGCACCTCAAATACTGTGTTCAGTTTTGGGCCCCTCAGTACAAGAAGGACATGGAGGTGCTGGAGCGCGTCCAGAGAAGGGCAACGAAGCTGGTGAAGGGACTAGAAAACAAGTCTTATGACGAGCGGCTGAGAGAACTGGGGTTGTTTAGTCTGGAGAAGAGGAGGCTGAGGGGAGACCTTATCGCTCTCTACAACTACCTGAAAGGAGGTTGTAGTGAAGCGGGTGTTGGACTCTTCTCCCAAGTAACAAGTGATAGGACGAGAGGAAATGGCCTCAAGTTGCGTCAGGGGAGGTTTAGACTGGATATCAGGAAAAATTTCTTTACTAAAAGAGTGGTTAAGCATTGGAACAGGCTCCCCAGAGAGGTGGTGGAGTCATCATCCCTGGAGGCGTTCAAAAAAGGTATAGACGTGGCACTCCAGGGCCTGGTTTAGGAGTCATGGTGGTGTTGGTTGACGGTTGGACTTGATGATCTTAGAGGTCTTTTCCAACCTTAATGATTCTAGGATTCTAGGATTCTATGATACAAACCATTGAGAACTAATATTTCTTAAGAAACTTATTTTAAAAAGGTTTAAACTCTCCTTATTACCTCCTTATTTTTCTTCTGCAAGAAATACCAGGTTTTATAGCAATATTAAGTTTCCTCTGACTATCTCAAAGAACAAAACTCCTGTCAACAAAAATCCTAGTTTGATATTATATTTAGTAATATCTATTACCTGGAGGAATACTAAATAGCCACACTTTTAATTCTAAGGCACCAAATGATCTCCCAACCTGCTGAAAAGCACTGCTCCCAAAGCACTTCTAGCCCTCACAGTCAGCCTTGGGGGAACCTGTGGTTTTCCTACGTTTCATTTACCAGAGTCAAGTACAAAAGAAAAACTAGTCTTCATCTAAAAAAACCCCAGCAAATAAGGCATCAGTGCTTGTATAAACAAAGTCTGAAATCTTGACAGGCTCCGAATCCAGAATGCAAAGGATGCAATCTTAGATTTGCTATTTTTTAGATTTTCTGTGGCGCGAGTAAAGATTTTTTAAAAAAATTTTAGGCTTACAGTGTGGCTTTTGAGAGACACTTATTGCCTACTGAACCCAGTCCTTGATTTAGGAAATATATATATATGCTATGTTAGCCAATTCCCATGATATGTAAGTCCCAAAGAAGTCATGTTTGAAGTGCCAGCTGCGGAGCAGCCCAGCTGGAAATGCAGGCAGGAGAACTGCCACTGCCATTTCAAGAAGGTGTTACATTTCAACAATAGCTCTTTTAAAAGAGCACAACAAAACCGGTGCCAGGGAAGGAGGGGCCAACACACAGGTAATCCTCCTGTTTAACTGAACTTTTGGGGTCCCTTGAAAATTCTGATTTTTTCCCTCCTGCAAGAACTGTTGTCCTCATGAACAACTTTATCTGGAGCAGGCTGTTCCCAGGACATAACTCAAATGCTCCAACTCAGCTGCTGTAACCCCTGCCCTCCATCACCTTTGCTTTTTTCCTTTGTCTTCATCGCTTGTTGTGATACATGGAACACAGCCCTTGATCTTACAGCAGTTGCACTAGGCTAGGATCAAAGTTTAGAGGCTGGCAAATTAGCGTAGGAGACTCCAGCCACAAGGAAAGGGCCTTTTCATACTTGAAAAACAACATGCATACTTCTGCTGCCATGTAACTAAAAACATAGTTATGGTTAGACACATGATGATGAGTAACAAGGATACAGATCACTAGCTCTTGAGTGCATGGAGATGTGTTCACGCCATCCAAAATGCTGACAGTGCCAGGATTCATCACTTGCTTTTAGTGACGCCTCCCCTACATGCTTTTATTTTTCCATCATGAGCTAAAATTTCAAAATGTGACAGTAAGAGCTAGTTATGGATGTCCTGAACTGACAAACAAGTGGTTATCCACAGAAAGCCGGATATATTTAAAAAACAATGGGAAGCTCATGTGTCCATATCTCGTCGGCACTAATTGTGGTAATAGCCCCTCTTCATGACAGGTTTAATGATCACCTCTCAGGGGCTGCATTCCTTGCCCCTTAGCTTGGCTAACCGGTGGCTGACCCCTTGTGCTGAAATGAGACAGGGAGGGGAGTTAAAACCAAGTCCGGTTCTCCAGCTCTTGGTGGCTCAGAGCAGCTCTTGCTGTTGGTTTTCATTCGGTCCTTCAATGGGTGACAGAAGAGACAGGATAGTGGGCCTTTGATGTCATTCTCAGTGGTAATTGTGGGACCTGCAGCCAGTGCTGGCAGGAGGACAATTCTCACTGGGATCAGTGGAGGCACTGCTGCTCCCCAAAGCCAGTTATTTTAAGTCACATCTAAGCAAGGAATTATCAGATTAAGATCAGCCTTTCTCCCCTGCAGCAGGTTCAATTAGGTGCAATACTTGGTAACTAAAAAGCAAAATTACATCCCTCTTGCTTGGGCCAGACTCCTGTTGGCTTTGGTGGGCGTTGGCTCCTGCTGAACTGAAGAATTCACAGCCTGGCCGTAGGTATGTGGGTAAATACCTGGGAGGGTGACGTGCCCTGTGCGCCTGTTTGCATAGCTGGATACCAGCCGCGGAGGCACAGCAGCCTCATTTCAGACACTACTCTGCGTGCTAATTACTGACATCCTTGCCTGCAGGAGCGCAGGTGACTCTGCACCATTTCTTGTACCACCTGCCTGGCACGACCTTGCTTTCAGGTGGTAGTTATTTGCCTGCTCTCTAGCTCATCCCCTGAGCAAAAATAAACAAACACACCAACAAAAACTATCACCGGACTTTTAACACTTCACAGCCTGCCCCATGCACGCTCATTTCCCTCCTTGCTGCCCATACCCTGCATTTTCAGTGGGTATTTGCTGCTCCAGGCATCGTGTATTTAGTGGCAGCATATCTGCACCAGCAGTTTGCATCAGGTACGCTGCTATAATCCAAGCAGAGGCTAAAAGCCCATTGCAGACAAGGTCTTAGAAATATGAAGAGGCTTGCAATAAGAAAAGGAAAACAAAAGAAAAATGCTCTTAACACATCTGTAGTTTTCTTCTATAAAGCTATTTTATGGGTTTTTTCTTTAATCCATCACTAGGTCACCTATTCAGTATTTTTGCCCATTAAATAAAAAGATTTACGTACCAAAACAAAAAGACCTATTGTATTTGCTAACAACCAAATCCCAACATCTTTATTTTTGCCAGGCCCAGCTCAGGAAACCTCTTGCTGGGCTGAACAGCTAAGCACCAACCAGGGCCCCCAGCAGACATTTATAGTGGAGATCATAGAATCATGGAGTGGTTTGGGTTAGAAGGCACCTTTAGAGGTCCTCTACTCCAACCCCCCTGCAATGAGCAGGGACATCTTCAACTAGATCATGTTGCTCAGAGCCTCGTCCAACCTGATGCCAGCGGATGGTGATGGCCAGCTCCAAAGAGTGAAGCTAGGCCCTCCTTTTCTCACTGCTGAATTCAAAAAAGCATGAGTAAATCCCCTTCCCCCACAAGTCAGAGCATTTCTATTAACACCAGTTTGATGAAGGCTTCACTCTATATGCAAATACCTCAGGAGTTCAGGCGGGTGCAGATCCAGGGGTGACACTCATGTCTTATTGACATCCATGATATTGCTCCTCAGCTTCCGTGCAGCTTTACCAGCCCACATCTAAGGCTGCGGCTCCACTGAGCATCTCCTCTGGCAAGGGGTGCTCACCCGGAGCCCCCTTCTCAGCCCCGGATAACCCTCTCAGCTCCTCCAGGTCACTCTGGGTATGTCTGTCTTCTCGGCCAGATTTCTGAAATGATTCAGTTTAGGAAATAAACAAAATGGAGCTTCCTCCCAGGGGAGAGGCATGAACAACAGGTGAGCAGCGAGAATACCAGCAACATGCCGTCACAGCCTAAGACTGTCATTACCTTACATTGCGTATAATTAAGGCCACGATTTAGCCTCGCTGAATTAATTTGTTCAGTCCTCATTCACTTGCTTTTATTGGAGGGGAATGATCTGAAAGCAGCTGAAATCACAGCATAGGGTCACCGCATTCAACTACACATGGACTTCGGCCGTGAAGTCAGGTTCAAGATTTGCACTCTTCAAACTTAAAACCAGAAAATTCCCGTCCACACTCCCCTCTAGTTCTTTGTGCCTATTTCTTTAGTTGCAAAGATTTGTTTGAAATTGATGATGAATCACGAAACTTTTGAAGAATCCAACCAGAACAGAAATCCAGGCGAATTTTGTGTACATATACATTTTGAAAGATTTCACTTTATTTCATCGATATTGTTGTACTAAGCACAATACTTTTGAGAATCCAGGTATGCACTTCACATAAAAAGGTGGAACGAGCCCAGGACTGATGATGAGAGTGCTGGTGGAACTAATTCACATTTAAAACATAAAACCCTTCCCTTCAGTATTAGTCAATTTGATCTGGGATGTAGTAGAGCAATGGCAACCCTCAGATTGCATTATACACCAGTGAGTTCGCTTCAAGTGCTTTATGAGGGAACTAGGAAAGCTCATGAAAGAAAAGCCATCACTCAAAATTTCTAAGAGCTATTAGGAATGGAAATTAGCTACAGAAAGTTCTATCATTTTATTACATACATGTACACTCATGTATAGATAGATATATATGGAACTGCTTATTTACTCATAAATTAACTTTTTACTCCCATTCATGGTAACTGCTTTGCTGCGAGCCCCTAACCAGAACTTAGGGGTGGCTGCAAAGCCCTTTTCAAACATTAACAGGACCCAGACATTATGTTCTAATGCTTTTTATTTCAAATGTTTATAAATTATTAAAATAGGAGATCTAGCTAACCGTGCTGCAGAGAAATCATGTTTTACCTAAGCTCAACCTGCTCTTCTAACAATACCACTTATTTCAATAGCTGATAAGTTAAAATGTATTGCCAAAAGCTGTTTTTCTGTTGAAAATTTAATTGAAAGTTATCCCAAGTAATAATGAAAAACCATAGCAGCACTGGCATTACATCAGTCGTCAGTCCTGGTGCATTAAAAATGTACCTCTGTACCGTTTGTGATGAGAGAAAAGATTAAACAATACAGAGGGCCGGCTGGTGGCTTTTTAATAAGTTCTGGCAACCGGGTTACAACTCTGGACAGTGGCCAAGAGTATAGTTTTCACGTGCAATTGAGGCTACAGCTTAAAACGGAGAAGGAATCAAATCCCCCTCTGCAGTCAGGGCTGGAGAGGGAACAAGTCAGCAGGTGGTCATGGTGGAGCCGAGGAACCATAACTGGGAACGGTTGTACGTTTTCATTTTCATATATTTTTTTAATGCAAGCGATTAAAAACACAGCTGTCCATCTGCACTCCCCGATGACAGCTGGTTTTGCCTTCTCACAGATTATGTAAAGCCAGTCAGTGTCTGCAACCCATTGAGACCACTGCCCATTGATGTCAGTGCCTGGTTCAGCCCCGTTGTCACTCCACCCATTGACTGTGAGCAGCAGGTGACTCCAGTGGGACATCACCATGGCAAGTGCAATCTAGACGCCTTCGTAGATAGGCCAAGCTGGGGAGCCTGTGCCTGGCTGCTTCTCAACCACCGTGGGCAGAGCAGCCCTCCCGTTGCGTAGATGGGGTCAGGAGTGGCATCAAGCCGAACAGGAATTGTGAATGAAGCTGAAAACATCGTACCCAACAGCCTCGCCTTTGAGGAGCATCTCAAATCTCAGCACACAGCTGAAATTATGCACTTTTACAAATACCACTTTGCATTAAGCAAGGAAGTTGCATTTATATCACAAGGGGTCACAAGAGCCCTGCAATACAAACCTTCATTGGAAGCAGAATCAGATTTTTTTGATGCAACTGTGCAAAAAGTACAAGGGCATGTGATTAGCAATTTTACATGAAAAGAGCCAATTTCATGCTCTTCTCTATTTTTTCTAGCTCTTACATCTTGCACTGTGAAATCCTACATAGCAATATAGTCAAGCAATATTAGAAGAATATCCTTCCAATACTGAAAAGAATACATCACATACAATGTTAGCAAAATTGGTAGTAATGCCATATAAATATTAAGCATGTCAACGTTAACATCCAGCTGCAACCAAGGACTGTAGACAAATAGTGTGATAAATATTTTTAAAACTGGGGATTTCCATGCAGGTATGCAAACCAGTAACCTTTTTGCCAAAGGTTTAGAGTGCCAGGCTATCGTCATACAAAATCAGGCGAAGAGATTCTTGTAGAAACGAGACATGGGGTTTAGGATTCCAGTTTGTAAAACAATTAGTTGAACTTCAAAGTCATTTTATGTTGTTACATTCATGCTTTTGGTTTTGTTCTTTCAAGTGTGGATCATTTTCTTATGTACTTTGTTTTTTACTAATGGTTTCACTGTAAATAATGTGTCCGTTTCATTTTCCCATCTCTTATAGAAAAGATCAATCATGGAGTTTATACCAGCTTTTTCAAACAAAAAGTATTGTCTAAAGGAGGAATCTAGGAACTGTCTCTTCTATGAAGGTAAACTTCAATGCTTAAAAAAAAAGACCCAAGTTGATGACAATATCACTTACTAGTTTTACCTCCACTGACAGCATGCCCGGACTGAGATAAGAATCAGAGCTTTTCACACCCACAAGTGGTTTTCTTCAGAGGAAGATGAGCTTCTCAAGATACTCTTGTTAGGGCTACTCACCTTGCAGCGAGGGTCAGGTTTTCAGCACTGGATTTTGAGAGACAAGGAAATTTCGTGTTCACTGGGATCAGGCCACTAAAATACCTTATTCTCTTCTACTTTTTACACCAGTGTTTGTACAGACTGGTTATTAGAAGTGGGGGTCCCAGGTGCTGCAGGGGGAGCAGCCTGTGATACAGCCGTAGCCACCAGTGAGTGCCAGCAGGCTTTGGTATCTAGCTACACTTTTAGCAGTTTGCAGCAGCAGATGCCTGGGAAGCAGTAATGATGCTGTGGCCAAAGAGGTAAACCAAGGCACAGAGGACAAGGGCCCGGTCCGAATCCCAAGGCAATCAATTAATGAACTCTGATTTGTTTATTACAAAATGGTCAGCCCTTTGTGAACCTGTTCCCTGTTTGCCAACCCACTGTCCTGACTTCTGGACCACATTCAGACTACTGGATGAGACCCACTTTTACCTGGTTAAAAGGACTGAGAAGCCAGCAGAAGATCAATTTTCCCATTTGAATTTAGTTTTAAATGCATGAACAAAGTTGTTGCACCGTCAGTACCTGTAAGAGGAATTCTCTTGAGCTGATTATCCATTGGTGCAAGTAACTTCTCCCAAGGTTACTATGAGTTTTTAACACTGAATTAGGACTCTCTGAAGTGCTTCATTCCCATAGAGTTTGTGGCATAGCGCTGAAGTCCATCATACCTAAGGTTTCTGTTTACTTCAGCAGTACGCATTTTCTCAACGGCTCCCAAGACATCTGGAGTGGTATGGGACTATCCGGGAGATGAGAAAACTTCAAGTGCTTTGCTCTGAAATGTCCAGTCTCCAAAGACAACACCTCCTGAAAGGCAAAAAGGTCTTGAGAACACATTTGTGCGAGGCTCGCAAGAGGACCCTGAGTCTGAAAGTCAAACAAACAAGAAACCCACATGGTCTACAAGGCAGACTGGATCAGCCCGTTTTCCTTGAGCCCTACAAATTTCAGATGACCTGCTGGTGACTCCTAACTTTTGCATCACGTAAAACTGAAACAAGCCTTGCACATAAGACTCAGGATAACACACTATCTACTGGGGGAGGGAAATCTTCTCAAGTTTTCCTGCTGACTTCAAGACCTTTCACCTGGCACCATATGTTTTCAAAGAAAGAGAAAATGCTACAGTCAAATGCATTTTAGCGTTTCCTGCTGCTCGACTGATTCAAAGCAGATCTGAATTAGCTGCATCAGATATATTTAAGGGTTGCCATACACCAGTGAATAGACACGTTGCTTTGCACTTATTTCTGTAGTGCTTCTCAGGATGGATGCCTTAAAGGCTACAAGATGCTTGGTCACTGAGCAGAGTCCAGAACCTGAGGATAGCGGCTGGGGGAAATTATTGACATGTCTACATTAGAATTTTAGTTCAGCTTAGGGATGCGCATTTGAACTGAATCTCCCAAGCATAACAGTAGGAATTAGTTAGAGGTATGATTCCTGATGAGTAAACAATATAAAACTCTAGGACTAAATTCCTATGTACGACTTCACTTCTCACCCGGGAATAACACTTAACATAGGGTTGGAAATGGAGCCATTTCTTCCATAGTTGTTTGGATTCAGTGAGAACGGTGCCCATACTGCCTTTTCAACACACCTGTAAGATATTCAGCATACCTTGACTCCTCAAAACCAACAATGGTTATTTGGGCTTGGCTGTGTGCATTTTCTCTCTCCCTCTCACTGTTGGTTGCAGCTGAAATTTCAGCTTCATTTTCTTCTCCCCAACTTCTCCCCAGCTTCCCACCCTACAGAGGTTCTGCACCACAATATACAGGACACACTGCAATTCAAAGGCCAAAAGTTGCTAAAGCGCTTATGCTAGTTAATTACTGTGCCTGTTTAATCCCACATAATGCAGATTAGCGCTGTCAGCTACTGTTTGGAGAGCAGTTGATGTAACTGGCCTGTCAGCAGGGAAACCGCTCTCTTCAAGAGCGGCAGAGTTGCTTCAAGGGAGGAAACACTGACCAGCACCGGGAACAGAAACCTCTCATGCTGTTCCCCGGTTGCTGTCAGGATGTAGGAGGCAGACACAAAAGCTAGATATGACAAACAGGCAGGTTTAAAGAAGGTATCGCACCCCTCATTTCAAGAGAAAATTGTCAGCTTTGACCCCTTGCCCCACTTTTGCATGTTCAGGTGAAAAACTTCTAAGTTTCAGAGAATTGTCCCATGAAAGACATCCTTACGTCAAGACATGAGCCAGAATGAAGTCAAGCCACGACCCACTATTTTCATATCACACTAAAAATCCTAATACATGTTTCTATCAAAATGAATACTGATGGGCCAAAGACAGCCGTCCAGTTTGAACAGCCAGTCATCCCTATGGGCAGGAGAAGGTGGAAGGGTGAAGGGCTTCCTGGGAACTTCAGCTTCTCACAACTTGAGTCCAATCTAATTGGATTAATTTACAGTCATTACTCAGGTAAAATGCCCTTTGACATCAACGTGTGTTTCCATAGGGCCTGCTTATTCCCCCAAAAGAGTGCAAATGCAATGTGTTCAGATGGGCAATTCCAGAAATTAATGGCATGTAACATTTCAGGATTTCCAACAATGCTTTTCCTGTTCTGGAGGGGTAAATAATACCAGTTATCTTGATTTGTAAGTGGTAGCCAGGACTATAGCATTTCATACGACACCATTGGTAACCGAGCTATGGTAATAACACCCATTTCCTCCACCCATGCATTATATGACAGTTAAGCAAATATTTTCCACCTCAGCAGATTTTATGGTCAAATTATAGACTTTTCTCTCTCTGGTTCACAGCTGACAAAACTTCGTTTGATGGAGGTAATAATGACAGAATATGTGATAAGGCCTGTCTACTGCTGGCTGAGAGTCAAGGCATGGGATACTAAAATTCCACGTTTTTAGAAGTCTTTCTTATTCCACATGACTTGTAGATGCAGTAAAATTGAAACATTATTTTTAAAAAAAGGGTAATATAAATCACATCAATGCTTTTTTTACATTAGAAATCTAAGTCTTTTGTAGTCTAAACCCCAAGATTTTGCAAACTAAAGAGATGTGAGATTAAAAGATGAACAAGTGTCTAGAAATTTTTAACCTTGCACAGCATGCTTCAGCTGTTAGCCCCAATGCCTGAGGATGGACAAAAGTTTCTCTTAAACCTGCAGCCATCTACCTCAAGCTGAAGCTGGTTCCCTTAAAATCTGCCAGCTGGGACCCCCCATGTGTGGCATCGCAGTGATGCTCTCCCGGGATGATGCTCACAGGTTGAGTGTGCACAAGTCTTGGCGGCAGCCAGAGACGTTCCTGCCCACACCTGCCTCTTCCTCACGTCTCTGCCAGTTGCTGCCAGCCTGAGTTTCGGTGATAGCTTGAGGTAAGATGCCAGGCTGAGATGTGGACGCACATCTTGTCCTACCAGCTCTGCTAAGGGAGTGCTGACGTCCATCAGGGAGATGGGGCAGGCAGCAGAGGGGTGACGTCTCAGCCACCACAGCAAGACCTGCAGCAGCTCATGTACCAGACACCCCACTTCTCTCTGCTTGTCCCCAAGGACAGTGAGTACCCAAAGAAAGAGGGGAGGTTACCTCTGACTTTGCAGGAAGAGAAAGAAGGCAAACATATCAGTCAATCATTAGCCAAGCCACTCATTTCACATAGCACTGGAACAGAAAGTTGCAAACGAGGAAGGCAAAAGCATCCCACAGAGGCAACGTGGCAAGTACAGCACAGCAGAGTGGGGCTGGGCAGAGAGGCTCAAAAGGATGAACACACTGAAAAATAAGCCCTGCTATAATGTAAACAAGTTTCTAATTTAAGAATATTAAATATTTTTTCACAGGGTCTTTTTTTCTTTTTGCTGAAGATCAAAAAGTGATGATATATTTCAAATAGCTTCCAGAGCAACAACAGTTGTGTTACCTTTTCCCAGCCTCAGGAAAAAAATGTCAAGCTACAAAGTCATATATATGAGAGGAGTTTTTCAGGTGAAACACTGAACCGGAATGAAAAAAGGTGGAAGAAGATGAGACAGTAGCAGGGAATGAGCAGCAGCACCTTCCTCAGCACAGGAATGCAAACATGCAAAGTCCTGAGCACTCAGGAGGCAAAGAGTGTGTGCACTAAGCTCCATAAAGCTTGAGCAAGCATCAGCCCCGTTGTCCCCCCAAGCAGGAACAGCCAGACAAATTCACCTCCTCTGCTGTTCCCTCTCATCACACCTGCCTTGGCCTCCTGCTCTGGAAGCGGGGAGAACCGGGAGCCACTCCGCAGCCACACGCTGCAGAGCACACGCATGCAGCGTGGCAGGGAGCCCTGCCTGGGCACCGTTTCGTCCCGCTTTAGAAGTGTGAGTGAGTACGTGCCTTAATCTTGGTACCCAGGGACAGATGCTCAAGAACATCCCACCCTCTCCTGTCCCTTGGTACTGAGGACTGGTCGTTGGCTAGTCTCAAATACTTTTTTGTGACTCTAGTGACCAGGTTAAAAACAAAATTCAGCACCATTTTGAAAAATTGTTCATTGATGTTGGAAAAACCACAAAGCTGGGCTCTTAAGAAAAGCCTGACTTCTAGGTCTCAATTTTCCCAGACTGTGAGGAGTGACACTTGATACTGGCTTCTCTTGGACCTTTTTGCAGTGAGCACTTCTGAAAATCTGCCTCGCACACACCTCTAAAAATACATGCAGGCGAAAGACAGCTGAGAAGCGGACCCCTCGGTAAGGCCAGTTAAGGGCAGCACCTTAATCCTCCTCCGGCAGCTCCAGCCTTGCGTTTCTGCCAGAGCACCCACCTCCGAGTGAGCTGCTGAGTGCCTGAGAAGGGATGTGCGTCTATACTTAACTGCCTGAAATGTTTATATGTCTAGGAAATCCATGGCTTTGATGCCTGCTGCGAGTTGTCAGAGGCACGGGCGTGCAAACGTCAAGCTTCCCTACGGCGCACCCGGCGAAGAGACCCGCCACCCCGGGATGACAGGCTCCTCGCCGTAACTCGCCGCCTGCGGAAGGGGCCGGCGCTGCCCGCACACCTCCGTGCAGCCCTCACGGGCCGGCGGGCGGCGNCCCCGCGCGCTCCCGCCGTGCCCCGGTAGCAGCGGGCTCCGGTCTCTCTCTCCGGTGTCTCTCCCCGGCCTCTCCCGCCGCAGCCTGTCCCCGCCGCTCCCCTACAGACGCTGCGGGGACCGGCGGGCCCTCACAGAGCCGCCGGGGCAGCTCCTTCCCTGGCTGTCAAGGGTTTCCTACTTTTCCTGGAACTGCTAAAAAGGTCAGTGCTCTGTGACTTACGAAAAAAAGCTACTTTTAATGGTTGAGCCTTAGGCCTTCACTTAACAAAACACACGCATCTAGCTCATCAGTCGAAGCACATGCGTATTCACGTGGGGAGGGGGCAGGGTAAGGTTCGCCACGCGCCAGCCGTGAAGCTGAGCCCTCTCCTGCAGCCAAAGCCACTCCAGCACCCAGCTGCTCTGCTCCGGCTACCGGCTTCCCCTCAGGGTCAAGCCCCTGGGGTAGTGAGTAACGTCCTCACCTGAAACGTGTTTTTCCAGAGCTGAACCGAGGTCACACGTAAGTACCAACTACCGCTGGTAAGTGATGTTCTGCGCAAGCAAACAGGCACGGTTCAGCCCAGCCTGTCTCATCTTCTGCAAGAACTACAGTGGTACAGGGTACACAGGCTGCCCTGTTTTAACTGGACTCTTTGTTTAAATAGGCCTCTACTGGGCAGGAGTGATTTGGGAAAAATCATGAAAAAAATGCTTGCTTTAAATAGAAAAATTAGGTTTTACTTTGTACATATGCAGCAAACAAATTTAGAGAAACAGCACAAATTTTAGCAACAAATAAAATACCTAGGTTCTGTTTTAATGTGGACTTTTACTTCAATGCATTTTAAAGTGCATGTATGTCCGTATTATTATGTCTAAGAATTAGTCCTAAGCAATTTCCCCAGGAAAACACTATAATTCATGTCTCTACAGGACAGTCTCTGCCCCGCAAATAGTGAGAGAGAATGCCAGTTTTCCAGTCAACAGACCTATTCTCTATATTTAAATACTGCTTGCTGACTGCAGAAGGAAAAGATTAGACCACTGTCGATTCACATTAGCCAAGAAAAGCTCCCAGCCAACGTGAGCTCGCTCTTTGTCCGTTTATTAAATTTCATCATAGCGATTCAATAAGGAACAGGGCTCCATTCACGTCAGTACGAAATTTAACCGAAAATAAATTGCACAAACAGAAGGTGTCATTTGGCTGACAGTTGTAATTGTTACTACTGTCCAAGATGGAAAAGAACCCAGGTTAGATGTTGGCCAAACCAAGCATACAAAGGCAACAAGTATTTCTTGATCCCAGCACGCTTTAAGTGAACCTCTTCCTCTATGCACTGCAAAAGGCTCTTCCCAAGCTTCTGCTATTCGTGAAACTTACTGTTAGGTTATGGGAGCCAACCGTAAAGGATATGGTTCCTCACCTTCTTTTAGTTACTCTTCAGATGGATGTATTTCTCCAGCATATGAATACATTAAGCAAACGAATTTTCTCCTTTTTCTCTTGTCGTCTTCCTTTTCTACAGCTCTATTCTGTCTGTTAAACTGAGAAAAGACAGGGGACTGATGGGGTCTGCGATACAGGCAGTGCTCCAGCACTTCAGCTGACATGAAATTGATACCAATCTTAAGAAACATCAGCTGAAAAACCATCTACATGCTTCAGTCCACCCGATTCCCTTCACAGTCAACTACTTGGGTATGGAGGTAAGGTCACTTACCTATCACAAGCAGTCATGATCAGGATTAGTGTTGCTGCAGCACTTTGAGAAGTGTGAAGATTCAGTTGCTCTCCATTCCTCATTTTCCTCCATTTCTTGCTTTACAGGTATAACTTGCTTCTTTTTAGTATTTCAGCAAAAACAGGATGTGATGTTGATCCATTGATAAACCATGACACACATCCCATTTATACACACGCGGGTATAATGAGACTACTTCAAAGCAATCCAAGGCCACTTTACTTTTTATCCCTTTTTCCCCTTTATAGTATACTGAGATGCAAGGTGGGATCGTTCCATAAAGAAAGTATTAAAACAGTAACAAAACACAATTAGCCTTTCCCAGGCTTGGGAATTCATACTTGTCACTGCAGCTGTTAGTATAAAACATTGCCATACTTTTAAAACACCCTAAAATACATCACTGTTTTAAGGTGGCTGGTTTTCCTCTTCCCAACAGATAAATGCAACACTTTTTTACTCCAAGCAGTGATTTAGTTCCCCAGTTCCTAGAGTTAAGCAGAGCCTCTGCAGGGTTTGTTCTTCTTTCTAGGGTACAGATAGTAAGACTTGGACTCCTTGATGCATGTTTCATTTAAAATTCAAACATATCCTTAAACTTATGTTGAATTCAACTCCAAAAGCTATTATTTCACCAGTTCCTCAGAGGAGTCGCTCACCCTCCTGTGCTCCGGCTTCCCTGCTGCGCCCCCTTGGTGCTACATTCCTGGTTGTGGGCTGCTGCAGCCCAGCCCTTCCCTGCCATGGATCACTTCCTCCTCAGACCGTTTGGAACTGCCAGCAGGAACCTGGCTTCAGGTGATCCCTCAGGAGACTGCGGCAAGCAATCCATCCATCTTCCCTGGCCCCCTGATTTCTCAGCATGTTATGACCACAGCCTTATAGCTAGTCTAATATAACCTCTTGAGTTCAGTCAGGTTCCTAAGGTCTGAGGGATGAAGCCCTTACCCGACAGCAGTAATGCATATTTGAATTCCAGTCAACACAAGCACACTTTGGTACAAACCTTTATTATCTCACACCTCCTTGCCATAGCTATCATTGAAACAACTGACATTCATATTTCACAGGTACCATAAAAAGTTACAAAGTGTAAAGTATGCTTTGTAGTTCACAAAGTAAAAATTCTTGAGGACTGACTTTCTGTAAACAAAATTTGGCAGAGAGATGTTCACCCACAAGGGAACAGGCAGGCATTTGTCATCTGAGTGCATTGGGGAGGCAGTGTTTGCATGGTATAGAGGCAGAGTATCTATCTTGTTGATAGATGACTAGCTTCCCTGGGATTACCTGTGTTATTAAAAGGCACAAAGAGGAACACATCACAAAGCAGGTCCCAGTAAGTGCAGACATCCCACCAGAAATCTGAGTGCTACCTGATTCTTCTAATCACAGCTGGTGGAGGGGGGGGGGCGTCACCGTTCCTACTAGCTGCTTGCTCTTGCTTTGTCAAGCATGAACTGCAACTGAAGACTGCATTGATACTTACTCTACAAACATGGGAAGCCTCCTCGTGGCTGCAGCTACGGTAGGACTGGTGCCTGCACTAGCCACAGGAGCTCCCAGGGCTCTGGCTTTTAAGCTCAGTATGGCAGAGCTGGTTTACAAATCCACATCCTAACACAGAGGTAAATATTTTAGATGACACCATGCCTATCAGGTTTAGAGACTGATATTCTAATAGTCCTAGATACACTAGACAATTTGTTAATAAAAGATAGTTTGGAAGGACTGTCATAAGCAATATGCAAATTATTGAGCAATAATACATATTTAAGTAGCCTGGAGATTTTGTTTTCTTTTTTTCCCTCCATCTTCCTGTGTTACAAAGCAAGGAAAGTTTTAATAGTCAGAGTAACACAATCCCTACTTGTTCTAACTGTGCCAGTTATGGATGGTATTCGGAGCTCACAAATAATTTTCTCATGGAATTCAGAGGTAAGGCTGTTTGTAGGGTACCCTCTGGACCAGATATTGCCCCAAAATCAGTATCCGCGTATTCCCTAGAAGTTTTGGCTAATTTGATCAACAGCAATCTGTTGTTACTTCCCATCCTCAACCCAGCGCTAATGCTTTTAAACTTACATCCTGAGCTTCTATATCATTAAGGTAATGGGAAAAGAGCAGACTAAGAATGAGAGGAAATACCTCATTAGAGCAGATGATCTAGGAGAGAACTGTCTGACACAGACTCCAAATTCTTCTTTGATGAATAATCAGCACTACTCATCAAGGCAGGCAGCAAAAAAAAAAAAAACAAACCAGAACAAAACACACAAATCTGAAGGAAATTTTGCTGGCTAAGCAAAAATGACTACTCAGGGCTCATCACTTACTACAGTCCTTAGGACCCTAGAGACCTCTTCCCAGGTATCAAACCTGCCGTGTTTGACCTCCCTAGACACATGCCCTTCCAAGAGCTGAAACAATCCTGATCTTAAGCTTGTGTTAAACGTGCACAGTTGCAGTGCTTCCTCTTCTCAAGCCCTGCTCCTAAAACCAATTTCTGCTGAATGATAAGCCACCACTCAATATTTTGTATGCATGCAAAGTCCTTCAGAGATCTTAACCCAGGAAAGATGGACAGAGAATGAGGAAGTAAGATGTCTACACCACAGTGATCATCAGGCAGCAAAAGCATGGGAAGGGAGGGCAAGCACATGTAGCGCCAAGAAAGCTCAAGTACAATAGAGATGAATTGTGGGCACATAGACAGCAGTCTGCCAGGGAAGAGGGGGCTACTTCTTCAGGCATCGTGAACAGCAGCCCTGGCTCCCAGAAAGACATCTGTCGTCCTAGAGAAAGCGAGAGCAGGATTCACTGGCTCAGTGCTGGACACATCAGAAAGACAGATAGGCACTAGAAGGAACAGCCCTCCTAAGGAAACCAACTTGTGGCTGGAGGTGTTTTTTGAGCGCATCAGCTGTCTGGCAAATATTTATTCGGCTTTGGGGCTTTGGTTCATTAGGAGTCCACTCCGTAGGAGTCAAGATATTTCCACTCTTTTCTTTAAACACCTTCATCTTACTAAGACCTTTTCTTTCCAGAGATTTAACTTTTTCCCAAAGGCCCAACTGCGCTTCTTCTAAGGAGACTCCAGCCCAACAAGCACACAATGTGTCCAGTGCCTTTGTGGAGCCAGTGCTGCTATTCCTGGAGCACCCCAGATGCTGAAGTGACCCAGCTGCAGATGCCCCAGGCTGCCTGGCAAGCCTGTGAGTGTCCTGTCAGAGCACCCAACTGATGTAATATTCAGGCACCAAAACTGCTTAAAGCAAACCAAACACTTCAATAAAACCAGATCTGCAAAGTCCATGTGCAGATAGGAAGCATTTACAAATACAAGGATCTATCTCCTAAAAAAATCAATAATATACTATAATTTTCTTCACACACCATCATCTCCAAGACCTAGGCATTTTAACTGAAAAAGAGTTTGGCTAAGATTTTTTTCCTTTTCTTTTCTTAAATGGATATCCACATTTAGGATAAACTTTCTCTCAAATTCAGGCACCTAGTTTGTATACAAAGCATCCTCTTAACCTGCTGCACCCTAGAGCTGTGCTCACACTTACTTGGCAATTACAGCTGTGTCACACTGCAGCACAGCTTTCCACATACTTCCCCACATCTATCAGTGGGGAAGAAAAAGGCATATATCAAGTACGCTTTCCTTGGTGAAGTTTCAGAACGAGACTGAACAAACTGGGCTCCCCTCTGTGGAAGTGCTTGGCATATGATCATTCTTAATTTGCACAAGATGTAAAGTTCACATGAGTCCCCCACTAGCTTCCTCTGTACCCTTCTCCTGTCCTGTGCCTGCCATCTCCTCTGAGGCTGGGACTACCAAAGCTGCTTCATCTTCCAAACTGACGATCCAAAGCACAGCCTGTCCAAAAAAGTCACATCATTCAGTGCTTCCCACCACCCAGCACACAGAAAACTCAACACACTGTTCACCTCCAGAGGGTTTGCTCTGGTCCATAACTTGGACAAACCACTTTTGGCGATATCCTATTCAGGGCAGAAAGCTCCTATTTATTCTTGAATTCACATGTAAATGGCTTATAATAGCCATCTGCTGAAAATATACACCTTCATTTCTATGGAAGAGCAGCAGAGTTTTCTGATACTCAGAGAACAACCTGACGCATCTTTGATACATCCTGGTAAGTCTCTCAACTTTTAATCAAAGTCTTCTCAGGTTTATACTTTTCCTGCTTGTGATCAATTGGGGCAATTTCCTCTGCTCAAGCTATGGTTAGGTACCATGGTGGTAAGAACATCTGTGTGGAGTCTCTCACTAGCATTTCTGGTGAACCTAAAAGGACAACTCAAAACAGCACTGGCTTTGATGCTCACATCCTAAGGATTTCCCCCCCCACACACAAGAGTAAGATAAAAATCAATAAATCATATAATAATCCCTTCTTAAAATTATTCCTTACACAAGAATAATTACAGATTGCAAAATACAGATTGCAAGAAAGATATCTTTCACCATACACTGGTTTTTCTCCACGAGATTTGGAATTACAAATTGTCATTTGCTACTCGAAGATGAGAGATTTATGCTCAGGGATCCCATAATTTCTTTTGTGTTCTTCAAATAATTTTCTTAGGTTCTGTAGATACAATGCATGTAGCTGTTCAATGTCTTCAGTGGTGGGGTTCAAGTTCCGTTTTACAGGGATGGGGCTTCCCACTGTAAATCAAACACAACAGCAGCATTAGCTTCATTGATGTCTCTTTTTAAGTAGAACTGCTCTCCCTCCTGTAACAGTTCCACCACAGCTCCCAGCGAGGTGGCAGAATCAGAGCACAATTCTCTTGCCCTGGGGCCTGATCCTGCCTTTCAAAAACCTGAGCCCTGAGTCTGGTTCTCCACTTCCTTTTGCTCAAGTTCAGATAAAATGAATTTTAAAATCCCATCATTTCAGTTTGGCAGCAAAAAAGCAAATGAGAAGGGGGTTAAGCTCTAACCTGAAGAAGCAGTTTACACTTCAACATACAATCCAATGGGCTTTGTGCTGTCTTGCCATTGGGGTAATACTCCACAAGTTCAAAATAGCATTTAAAAAATGTACCTTCTCACCGTCTTCTGTTCTGATCTGAATACTAAAGGTATCCAATGTGAGGGACACGCCTAAGAGGACAGTGGTGCCCTCAACCACACAGCCACATGACCAGGACTGAAGAAAATATAGATATCTTCTGATTTATTCAAAATGGGTATCGCTGCACCAGCACCACAAATGTTGTTGGCTACCTCAGCCTAAGGAGTGGTAGCACGTAAAACTCCCAAACCCTGAAAGGTGCCTCTGAACCATCCATTGCCCACAAATGTCAACCCAACTGATTTTTTCTCCAGGCACTGCGAAAAGCCTGCTACCTGCTGTCAGAGTGAGAGTAAAAGGGGGCACGGGAGGTAATTCCACCGAAGTCCAGAGGGCAGCCTCCTCTTCTGCAAAAAGCTATAGCTAAAAAGCCTGTGATATGCTAAGAGAAGCTTCCCGTGATCTTAGTCTTCCTTGTGTTGTTCAATCACTACAGATTTTGACAGCTGTTCTTGCACTGGAGGCACTGAGATTACAGAGGAAGTCTGTAGAAAAGCAGAGACTTAAAAGCACCCCCAGGAGCTTTTACAAAGGCACCCGAAAACCCCTTTCAACAGATGTTACCACTTCAAATTGGATGGTGTTGACTAAAGGGAAGGGAAGTCTAGCCAGAACCACAGAGGGGCTGATTCTGCATTTTCATCCTGCAGCTTCAGCTGCCAACAGCTCTTGGGCCCTACACAGTGCTGAAATTCAGACTTTATGTGGCTAGGGGTGGAAACCCAGTCCTGGATTGAGCAAAACCTTAGGAGGCGTGAAGTCAATATACATCCAATACAGGATTTCCAGAAGCATGACTGGGAACACCAAACAACCTCCAAGCCCTTCTGCAGCAGTCTCTCCTCCTAAGAGTGGAGATTTCTTGTGGAATTGGAAACTACACTCATCTCTCTAATTTTCTGAGCAGCTTTAAGCAACCTGCTTAATTTGATATTTTAGAGTTGATTCTATTTCTGAAAAGCAGTAATAATTTTCAGGGAAAACAAAAGTGCTTCACTCATCAAGCCCAAAACACTCAGACTTCCCAGACCTTGGTTTTGCTGAATTGCATCTCCCTGCTTTAGGAACTACAGCCTCTGAACCAGGAGGAAACTCGCCGATACCTGGCCACATTGTCAACACGGCTAACCGGCTCGGGTGGAGCTCAACATGACTCTGCAGCTTTCAGGAGCTGAGCTAACACTTCCAAAGCCATGCTGAGCCATACTGAGACCACCCCCACCCCCTGAACAATGCAGGGACATGGTGATAGTTTTCAAACATGGAGAAACAGAGACACCAAAGGTAAGGGATTTCGTGAGATCATACAACAAGTTCTGTTGCAAGACTCTGGTCTTGCTGATTTGAAGCACTCCTGTGCTTTAGCCATGGACCACCTCTGTCCTTGCAGTAAATATTACAATGATGAAGATTTGTCTCAAAGTGAAAGACATTTTAAGCTTCAGAAGAGCCTCAATGTCATCAGCCGAAGGAAAAACTGCAGAAAATATGTTGCTCTCATTCTAATGCTTTGAAAACTTTTTGGCTTTAAAATAAGTGATATTTTTAGCCTGCCTGTGCACAATGTGGGCTTTAAAAATGAAATATTTTCTAAAACATTTAACTATATGCACTAATAAGATACAGGGCCGCATGAAATTTAACATTAAAAAGCTACATTTTTGTCTTAAACATTTTTGATTCATACTAAAATCAAATCATCCCTCCATTAAAAGGACGGCCTTCTTAAATGTCCCTTGTGGAATATCAGAAAAGCTCAATTTACTTGTCTGTAGAAATAGGCTTCATTAGTTCACCCAGTTCAGAACCTGTCTAAAAATGATTTATCCAAAATAGACAGCCAGCTATTCCCTTCGCATGATGCCCAGCACAACTTTTTTTAAAGGTGTGGTTGTCAATAGCACTAGTTAAAGCCATTAAAAAAAAAAAAAAAAAAAAAAAAAACCAAAACAAAAAACCCAAAACACATTCAGTCCTACACTCCAGTGAGAGTAGACAACCAGGGATGAAAGCTTTTGGGGGAAAAAAACTCTCTTCCAAATTGCCTGTCAACATGGCATACATGCTCTTAATTAAACATGAACAGATCTTTCCATGGGGAAAAAAAAACCAAAAAGGGAAGGAAGCACCCTAGGGGGCTGCAATGCCATCTAAGCAGCAGCCTGCTGAAGGGATGTGGCAGAGCTGCCGCAAGGTGCCCTCTCCCTTCCCTCCTCCATCTCTCCCCTGTCCCAATGAGCGCTGGGTCAGGACTGCACCAGCTCCTTCCAGTAGCCTTGCTCTGGAGCACTGCGGCGGTAGCTGTGCATCAGCTGAAACACCCAACTGCTGCTTCTCTGCAGGGCTAAGAAATGAAGGTGCTGGGCATCTTACAAAATAACTGCAGCATCCAGAATCTGCAGCAACAGCTGCAGAGCTGTGGCAGCCCTCTGGTATGGACTGGGCAACCCCTTGGGTTTCCTCGAGGATTGCTGAGGATAGAAGCCTGTGAATGACTGTGAATGAAGAATAAGATTCGGCCTGGAACAGAAAGGGGAAAGGGATAAAAGAATCCCCTCTTTTAATAGGGGGAGGACAGGAATTAAAAAGAAAAAAAAAAGGAAATATTTATTTTAAACCTCACATACTTGCTTTAGATGCACAGTAACCAATTGTTTCTGTTAGATTTATAAATTTACACAGATATTAGTAGCACACTTAGGCATTTTTAAACATTTGCAAATGCATTAAAAAAAGCACAGGGAACTTACCAACAGTATGAATAGGTTGCCTGTAAGGTATTAAGCCAAAGCTGTATTGAAATACTCCTCTAGCATGAAATAGCGGTAAAGCAAAGCCCATTATCTTCTGCAACTTCTCCTGTACATTTCTGAGCCATGAACCTTTGGGGTTTGCAACTTGCTTGAATAGTTCATTTTCACCAAAGGAAAACACCGGGACCAGATGAGCCCTGTAAAACAATGAACACACCGAGAATCCCACATCAGCCTGCACTTGCACTGCAGTTTACATCAGCAGCATGGAAATGGTTTCACAATAACCAGCACAGAAAGCTTTGGCAGCTCTAGACTTCATCAGCAACAGGCATTCAACTCTTCTGATATGCAGCTGCTTTGTTTTTTTGGGGGTTTAAAAAAACAAAAACAAAAACAAAAAAAACCCCAAAAAAACGTGATCAGCATATAAGTAGCAACTGGCTTTTGGGCAGTATTTAGCTGGTTGCTACCCGTCACAACTTTTTATGACTGTTCACAATCATAACAATGAATAATTGAATATATTGTAATTATGATTATGATCTTATCCACCACTATTTCAGCAAGTCCACCCTTGTTCCACTGCATTTTCTCCCTTGGCTAGCAAAGAAGCCTCATTGCTAACCTTATAATGCTCCCAGCTGGGTGGCATCAAAATCAGATCTTGGCTTTCCTCTGCCTTTTGACTGGAGTAATGCATGCACTTGATTTCAGCACAAAAACCATGATAAAAACCAGACATCCTTACAGTCATGAGTGCAATGCCAAATTCCTCCGCTGTCAAATTCCCAGTGAAATCCTGCTTCCTCCAGACTTCTTCGAAAACACTAGCCTTAATCCATTATTACCAGAGGTCAAATCCTACCCACAGAAATTGTACTAACTCACTTTGGCTCCTGCACAGCCTAATGAATTCTCATTCAGTTCATGAAGTGAGTTGGGAGGAAAAGCATTGACTAGCTCCTGGACAAACTACTTAGGCTGATGGAATCAGTGCAGTTGTCTCCAACGGGCAAAACCACCACTATATTTAAAACCTTGACTGCAGTATGTTTTTTGATTAATGCTTAGTTTCATTAAACAGTATTCTACACAGTTTAAAGAAAAAAGAGCAGGGTAATCCTAAGCAGTCTCTGAAGGATACAGAGCTGTTTTATTTGCTTTACTTAAGTTTTAGCTTCTATACCTTAGCTCCATTCAGGCCACACAACCTTTCCGTAAAATAGCAGCATTGCTATAATATTGTCAGGATGAATTACTGCAGAGCTCTGAATTCCTGAGTAGGATGCACTGAGGACAGAGCTGGCTGGAAAGTACTGTGGACAATCAGAAGCCACCTGTATGGAAAAAACAACTGCTTCTGCAGCTTCTCAAGCCTGAGGACCCCCAAAGACTATCATTCCCACTCCCTATTCTGACTGGTGTCTGCTCAAAGGTTCTTTCTTAAATAAAGCATATATCATCTAGCCACCTGTAAAGGAAATACCAGAAAGCCTTGTACATACTGTGGCTGTGCAAATACTCCACTTTTTACTACAACAGTAAGACAAACAGGAACATCTTGTGGTGCAATAGCACCCTGAGACTGTAGGATTTGTTTTAATCTGGTAAAGGCTTTTGCAAGATGCTCTGTAGGAGGTTGAGACAGAGAAATAAGTAACTTCTGATTGCAAAACTAAAGCTAAGTTAGCTGATTCATTGTTTGTTTCATGTCTTTAGGATTTCTTCACTTCATATCAGATATCTGTACTACCTCAGACCAAAATGTCTTTTCCAGAAGCGCAGAAGACTTTTGGTGACATATTCAGACAACATTTGACAAGTGTCTAGCTGAGGAACAACAGGTTCTCTGTCCTGGCAGTACAGGAGCCAGGGCCAGAGAGCACAGGTCTCTGCATTGCCCCTTCCCCCTGCAGATCAAAAGCACCAGAAACATATGCAGGCACTGATGGCAGGTGGTTCTTCTCATCCGCTTCCCGCAAGCCTCCCTCGCCCTTTCATTTCCACATGAGTAGGAAGCTTGTTTCACATTTTCTTATTTGTTAGAAACAAAATGTTAAAACCAGAAGCAATTACTGGATGCAGAGTCTTTGGACAAAAGCTCACGACTGCCGACAGTGCTCCAAGAGCTGTAATGGCTCGAGTCATATTGTCCCACCGTCCCACAGCCCTACTGTATAGAAATGAAGTCAGGATTCCTACGCTTCCTGTAGAAGCAGTTTTTTATGCCGGTGCTCAGATCCAGAATGACTTGTAGCCATGTGTGAGATGTAGGTTTCAAGTCACTCAGGCAGACACAGGTGTTACCACCCTAGTGGGGGGCTCTAGACAACTAAGCCTCTTTCTTAAAGAGGAGGACCATCATTTGAAACAAAGGACTTCATACGGAAAGAAGTGGCCATTCCTGTGTTTTCTAAGTGTCCTGATCTTGTTGTTGTGTGTTGGGAATGCTTTTGAAATCAAGGCCAAGAGAGGCACAGGTGTCTCTAGTTTCTCAATCCAAATCAGTTTAGATGAGAGATAAACACCAACCTTTGTGATCTGACAGATCATACATTTATGGACATGCTAAAAAAAAAAAAAAAAAAAAAAAAAGCAAAGCACCTAAATATTCTTCTAAACTTTATGGTTAAAAAATAAAAGCTACTGACAGTGTTTAGGATCCCACTGGATTAATCAGCAGTTGAGCAGAAATTGAGTAAAGACTCATTTAGGCACCAAAGTCCTAATTTAAATACACAAGTGTTGTTTCTGGGTACAAATTAGACTAAAATGTTACTTTCTATCGGACAACAGGTCCTTTACGAGACTTCTAGTGATACGCATAAGAACCCTCTTGGAATATTTTGACACAGAAGAGTTTCTAGAAAAAATGGACCTTAGCATCCTGTGTGAAAACAGAGAGCTCTTCTTCTCAGAGACCACCTTTTTTTCTAGTTAATAGCTTAAAAAACTGTTACAGATTTCTCAAGACTAATATTTTTTTCCTCATTGCTTTGCATGTCAATATATAATCCTGGGAGCTGTTCAGAAAGCTTAGCAGGAACAAGTAATTGGTTCCAATATTTCTAGTATACAAGACATCTAGACCAGTCCAGCACAAACACAATAGCTTATACTGTGTAAATCACTCAAAATATATTACCATCTCTGTTTAGTTACACACTGATGGCTGTTTGATAGTAAAAAGTAAGCTAGTTTGTCTTGATATTTTCACCAAAAATTCCCAGAAACTTACTTTTACAAGTAACAATCTTCAAAAGAAAGTCTTTAGAATAAAGGTAAAAACAAATCTTCGTAGACGACAATTTTCAGTGATTTAATAAAACAGGGCCTAGCTGTCTAATATTTTTTTTTTTGTTTGCTTAAAATGATAAGAAAATTCTATCTTAATATAACTTCAATTTACAGAACAGGAAACACAGTGTCTGCTCTACTCAGCAATAACAGCCAAGGTTTACTAATATTGTCTCATAATTCTTACTCTTTGCTAGTGCAAAAAGCAACTGAAACAAAACAGCAAGATATGCTAATAACACCTACTGCTTATAAATTATGAAAGTCAAAGGGAGATTTCAACACTCCCATATTGGATCTAGGTAGACAAACTGGCTCCTACGCCGGACACCTGCATGTTCTTAGACAAGTAACTCTTTCAAATTCTAATTATATGAGTGTACTATATATAATATGAACTATATTTAAGAATCAATCTGTATTCAAAGCATGCTTACTACAGCAGCCCAGATGGGAAACCTACCCATGTTTCAAGGCCATTTTGATAAAGCCCTTCCTCTTGAGGATGTTCAAAGTTAAACTTCCAGGATGTGCATTCAGAGATTCCTCTGCTCCTCCAATCACAATGACGGATGCGTGGCCGCCTCCTTCATTATTCAGCACGTACGAGACGCTCTCCTTGGATGCGGAAACCATTCCTTCAGGAGCATACATTTTAAGAGTGACTCACTAGATCTTTATGTACAAGTACAGTGGAATTTAAGAAATATTTTAAAATATCTAAACGATGTTTTGAAATGATTACAGCATAGGACAGGGTTCAAAGATTTGGGTTCAACCCCCTCACTCTGCAACAGATTTGGTCTTAGATAAGTCCTTTGATTTCACACTGCTGAGCTAAATGCTGTTTGCCTACCACCAGCATTGACAGATCTTCAGGGAAGAGTGTGCTCTTCTGCCAACTTAACTCCCCCTCAGAAGGGTTCTGTGCCCGAGAACAGGAGACTTGAATGGCAGCAGATACTGTTGAGAGGCAGCAGCTAAAGCCATAGAGCAGGTGCATATAAACACAGGCACAGAGGGTTTAACAGAATGAATAGAGGACTTGTTAACTCAAACATGGATCTACAGTGCCAAGCTGATCCACTTCGCTCTTTTCAAAGCTATAAAGCAGCAGCTCCGTCTAAGGCAATGGCACAACAGCGTCAGAAGAAGCAGAAAATGCTCACTTGTACCATTCCCAATGACTGCATCAGCTCATTCTCTAGTAACCAGGACCTGGCACTCATCAATCTATTTAGGCTAAAATAGCAGAATATATGAAGCTTTCCTCATCCTAATACTTCCAATCAAAGGCACACTGCTGTACAAGCCTTTACCATCGACTTAGACCTTGCTCTGAACTTGGTGCTTTGGAAAATCCCCTTTCTAACAGATATGCGTCTGACCCCTCCAGAGTTCCTTTGTGCCCCATGTTTTACTTCAATGGCTCATAGTGGTACTATTTACCCAGAAGCCACGTTTAATTATATTGTTTTGTATTAATACAGTCTAAATGACAAACTAGAGATCAAGTCTAGTTTGTGGNGGGGGGGGGGGGTTGGTTGGGTTGGTTTTTTTGTTTTGTTTTGGTTTGGTTTTTTTTACAGGGCTAGTATCAAAGCATGCTCTTTTGGACACCAAGCAAATACTTCATCTCCTGTTACCCACTTTTTTTCCCCATTAGGGACATTACAACATGGATTATAAAAATCTCACAAGAAAGGCAAGATGATCGTGATGTAGTTTTGAGAGCTGGCCACTAAGAGAAATAGCTTGCTTCTGGAGAAAGTTCAGAAACCTCAGTAAAAAGCTATTTCCATTTGCCATATATGTCTTCACAGTCACTGTTACTCTGAAAAATGCAGCTGGCCTGAGACTCACAAATAATTTGATTGATGCTTGTTCACCAGTCGGCATGCATTTTCTCTGGAAGAGAAAGCAAAAGCCACTGTCTTTCGCCAGGACAAATTTATCTCCCTGCTGAAGCAGAGATGTCAGCCTGCGTGCAGGGCACTGCTCCCTGCTCGCTCACACAGCAGCTCAGTAGTGCTGCAACTGCTCTTCCTGATGATGACAGCTGCAGCCTGGCAGGCTTTGGAGACAGGGAACAAAAGACTAGGAGATGAAACAATGTGCTAGGAGCATGGCTTTCAGTACATGGAAGATTTTGCAAGTGTTTCATGATTTGACTGATAACCTTCATTATACCAAAGGTCCCCCCTAGTTTATCAGCTACGTACCTGTGAAAAACGAGCTACAATGCTGACTATTCTTTAGCATGCTTTTTACTCAAGTTGTTTCTCATCTAGGAGGTAAATATTTGTTCCTATGGGTCAAGATGCCAAAAATGTGTAAAGCTGACTTCCAGGCTAGACAATGTTTAAAACTGTCATCTTCCACCACTGCCAATCCCTTAACTTTACAACCCTGAAAGAATATCCTCAGAAATAACATTGGCATGGAAGAGCATTCTCTAGTATGTTGAAGTATACATGGATAGGCAATTCTGATATTAATCTGAACAACATCCTAGGCATGTTTCTACGAATGGAGCAGTTGAATAGCTTATCTGAAATCACAGCGTCTGTGTTGCAGTCAGCAATGAGAGCTAGATCTCTGTCTCCTAAAGGTAGTCTTGTGCACCAGACCGTACTTACCCAAATGCTCCAGTTTAATGAATTTAAGTAAAATAACTCCCATATTAAACCACTGCAGGGGAACACTAGTCCTGGTTTCATTATACATTCTTCTGTTCCCCAAGCTTTATTGCTTGTTATTTTAATCATTTATTACTGCAGTACCAGTCATGAATATCACCCCTTTATGACAAGTGCTGCTCAGAATAAAGGAAAAAAAAGTTCCTGTCTTTAGAGTTTACATCTCCATTAAAATTACACAAATTTGCAGTATGGGGCCTCACTCAGAAGTAGGTAATTAACTTCTGACTAGAAAAATATTTGTAATGAGTAGGACTTTAAGCCCTTCAGGTAAGAGATTATCCTTAATTTGTTTTACAAGTGTCTGTGCAATGACTAAATAATGTTATAAATTAATATGCCCTTCTCTTCTTGTAAATAACTGGTACTCAGTACTGCTGTCTCATAGTTCAAGGGAAAAACAGCATTTTTTTTCAGAAAGAAAAAAAGCTGAGTGATATAGTTTAAAAAAATTATTAATAAAACCTTTCAAATTGTTTTGCAACAACAGTTCATCATAAAACAGAGGTTTAATTGAGCACCAACGCTGATCCTTCTGAAGTTAAATTACCATTTAAGTACAGGTATAGACCCTACATTTGAAGCAGAAGCTATAATACAGAGCAACAGCTGAGACATTCTGCTTTTACCTACCAGCACTCATTACGTATTCTCTGAAGAAAGGACAACTGAACCAGATGGGCATGATATGCAGATATGGAGTAAGCCCAGGAAATAAATTTTTGAAACTTGAACCAGTGCAAAAGTTTCCGAAGGCTCCAGCTACCAGGACCCCATGAGGGTGAAAGCCAAGTAAGTAGTTGTGATTTGGATTCAGATCTGAAGTTTTTATAAGCTGAAAAATAGAGACAGTGGAGGACATTATAATACTTACCTCAGAAGGATTCTCAAAACCAACAGAGATTGTTTTTTGTTTGATGGAGATTGCACATTGACAGGACACAGAACCAGTGACAATTCATTACCTTCTGAACACTTTAAACTACTGTCCCGTTTTACAGCTGAACAAAGTTTAAATAGATGTGTCTCAAGATATCATGCCTAGCATTAACTGTGTTGAGGCACTATCTTGTGACCCAACAGTCCAAGTAGAAAATCAGTCCCTGCCCCTTTTTGTCACTAAATCTCAGACTTCCCATGTTTTAAAAAGAAGTTAAGTTCACCCTGGAGTAAGTATTAGAATTTTACCAAAGATGAGTTTTAGATGTTTGTCCACGCTCATGGCTAATCAAGCTGTCTCTGTTCCAATGTTTACAGTTCTGTGAGAAAACATTTACTCACATGAATGGGAAAGTATTCCCTAAAGTACTTCCAAACAGTCCAGCTTCTGACCCACTGGGACCGTCTGCCCCCTGTGCATGGCGTTTCCCAGTCAAGGTAGAGCCACAGCAGGTACAGAACAGCGAGGAGCCAGAATTTGCCCAGGATCAGGATCACAAAGAATCCACAGCAAAACTCTGCTACAAGAGACAAAAAAGGAAACCATAGCAAGCATTAATCACGCCTGTCTCCTTTTAAGACCCTGAATTCCCATCCCTGATATTTTTCTTACAGATGCTACTCAAAATGCATACAAATTGAAGTTAGTTTATTCCACATTGTGTGAATGTTGTTACACTGAGGGTGAATACACCCTCACCTATGAGTGTGTATCACCTCAGTCTGTATTTCTTACTCTACTGCACAACTGGACGAATAAGCCTAAGATGATGCTGGTTTACTCTAATAAAACAAAAGCATAAGCTGAGAACCACCACACTTGTCTTTTTCCCATCGTGAGGGTGAACACTAATTTTTGGTAGAGAGCATCTGGTTTAACTAAGGCAGAATAAAAGGAGAGAGCAAGAGTTAACAAAGATGTGATACTCCAGTGAGCGAGAAGGGAGGAGAGCTAGGGAAGGAAAGAGGGGAAGGGGGGCCACAGTAAGATTTCTTTTCTAATATGAGTGGTGTCAGGCAATCATTTTCCCTTTCTCTTTCTTAATTTCTCTACCCATAAAATAGGGATGGTAGTTTTACTCCCTGTGAAAAGTGCTCTGTGACTGGCCAAGGAGATGCACTAGACAAGAACTAAACATTAAAAGGTTCCATTTCACCTCTAAACATGTCACTGTAAGTGGAAACTCACCATTGCTATGGGAACACAACAGCAGTTTTAACTCCTGGTACTTTCAGACCTAGATTAATAAGAATTGTAACATCCTACCACAATAACGATACAGAGGAAGTATATTATACGCAATTCAAAAAGCCAGAAAAAGTTGTTTGATTAAACAGAATGTGTTACTTTGGGGCTCAACCCTGAAATAATTATTCAGGGAACTCCCTATGGAGACGTTACCTTTGTAGGACTTGCAGAATTTTGCACTCTTCCAGCAACTCAAGCAGCTATGGACGGAGTCGGCTGAAGCGCAGTACAGCAGTACCTGCTGCTCTCCGCCCTGTAGTACACCCTGCAGCAGCCTGCTGACTCTGACGCCTTGTAAACAAAACGCATCAGGCTCACGGATCAGAGTAATTCAGCAGATGCTGAATTCCAGGTTTGCAAGGGAGCGAGGGCTTTAGCATCATGTATTTATACAATGGCAAACAAAACAGGACCCAGTCCTCACTGGAAGTTTCAACAGGCAGAGTTGCATGAAACAGGCATTTTTCTGTGATATTTTACAAAGCAGAAGTAGTACTTCGTATGTCCCACAATTGACTGGCTTTCATGAGGACAATATCCTGTTATGTCATAAAAGGAGTTACACCAGTGAAACATATTGAGCTAAATACATAAGTAAATAGACCGGAGTAAAAAAAATAACAGAAGTACATCAGGCAATAATTTGGCTAACACAATGTAAATATTACCAGAACTGAAAACTTTGAAATAAGCAGATGGACCAACAATACAAACCACTCATCCTAGTTAAGATCCACTTCATTCAAGAGAGAGATTACTTGGGTGTTGAAAACTCACAGCAGATTCCCTATATCAAGCAGGTTTTCAGCTGCTGAAATTCAGAGCTTAACTTGGCCTATGGGCACTCTTGTGTTTCCTCCAACCTGAATGCTTATTTTTCCTGAACTTCTGCCAACTTGCTCTTGTGCCTAGTTTGACTGTGCCTTCAGAGTAGAAATGGATATATTGTCATGGGATAACTGAGAACTACTGCAGAATCCAGAAGCAGACAGAGTAAGTGAAGCTGCTGGTTAGATGAGTAGGAAAGAAAGGGATAAACATTCCCATTTCTGGCAGGGAATGAGCAGAAAAATAAGGAATTGCATTTGCTCCGAGGAAGGGAGAAGGGAACATCCATAAACAAAACCAGAAGCAGGATCAAATCTACTGTTTTGAAGGATACTCCATTCTTCAGTACCATCACTACAGAAGCTCATTGCTTCCTGCTTAAACAGGCAACCCTGGTCTTGCACAGAGAAGCACCTCAGTAAGAGCTCTAGAAAAATACCACAGGTAACTGAGGCCCACAAATGTCCAAAGTCGATGTGGTAAACTCCCAAAAGCTGCAACCACGAGTTCTAGGGAACATCGTTAAAGCAGGACAAGTAACACAGGTGAAAGATGATGCTCAATTCCACTGCTCTGGAAGGAGAACTCACTGGGAATCCCACACCAGAAACACTTCAAAATAGGGCACAGAAATATTTTGAGGAAAAGGCATTACCTGTTCTTTGAAGAAGAGATACTGAAACTATAGAAATTTCTAGGAATGCTAATCTGCACAGGATGCCAAGGTTCATGGTCTAAGTTTGAATAAGTATGAGAATTTTTTTTAATTGCCATAAATCAATTAATTTCAAGCTGTTATGCAAAAATTGGTAAGTATTTAAATTTCCTACCCTTCCTTTCAGAAGGAGTTTTGGCTCAGTGCAGAATCACGTGGCTTTTTACTACCAATTTCCTAGCCAAATAGCTGAAAGGTGCTTTGGATCAAAGCATCCTTGCTGTGAGAGCTAATGAAATCAGCAGCAGTAAGTGCCAGATAGCACTATTTAATGCTACGCAGACAAACATACACAAGATCAACAAGCTCACTGCTTTGCTTTAGCTCGAACACATTCCTGCTTGCATGTAAGGTGTGGGGAGATAAGTGTGCTGTCAGCACTTCCTAAGGGGAGCTCAGCATCATGTAGGACAAAGCCAATTTATTATTGCATTCGCAATGAGACACGCAAAGCAAATTCCTTTTACCATACCTCCTTATTATTTCAATGCATTAACAGCCCGCAAGATGAATTAAACACTGATGACTCAAAACCAACGAGCCTATAAACACAAAGCCAGTGTTTTCTCCTTCAGAGAAGACAGTGAGTAAATAAATGGCAACCACCTTACCTAAATTCATGAACAAATACCAGGCAAAAGGTGAACAACTTGGAATTCGGCACTTCACTATATCATTGCCTCCTTGGATGTAGTTCCAGTGCACACTGTAAGCATAATTTTTTGCTTAAACTTGAATTAAAGCTTTGAAAATATCTCTGTGGTGTATTGGAACAGTGGGGAAAAAGGGAAACAATATGGATTAAAAGACAAATCACTGCCATGGGACTCTGAACATCCAGTTTGCCAGCCAACATTGGCAAGACTTTACATCCTTTTTCCTCCATTTCTGCATTTACAACATGTGGATACTCATTGGCTGCAGGAAATTGATGAAAAATATTATATATAGTGTTAGCTAGCAGCACTGGCAGCCATCCTGCTCAATTATGTTTGAACACCTGATGCTTCACTCATTAAATAGGCTCTTAAGTCTGCAGCTGTGAGCACCAAATTCATAAAATAGTTAAATAGCACAGAGATAGGAAGTAGGAAACCAGCACATTGGGTGGGGAAATACAGGTCATCCCAGCAACTGGAAGCTCCGAATGCATTTGCAGTTACTAAAGAGTCAAAAATGTTTGAGTAATATCTATTGTGAGAGCCACCAAATCTAAGATTGTCCACTAGAAGAAAAGCCTCCCATTACTCTCAGAGCAGTCACAGACCATGTCCACTCAGTGCAGGTGTATCCTAAGTGGCCAGGGCGCTCGTCTCAATCCAACCAGCACTACAGGCTCTCTGTAGTACCACACAAAGCCATGCAAAGCTGCTCGCACCGAGACCTCCAGACTGCTCCACAACTCAGACAGGTCTGAACTATGAGACAGTTCCTGCTGTTTCCCACATGCCCTTAGCAAAGCTGTCTCTAAACACATTGTGCTGCTATGGCTTAAATGAGCTGTGGAGACTTGCAGAGTTCAGCGCTTTGAACTTCATCCCACTTATCACAAAGGATGTGATAAACAGGACATCTTTATCCCACTGGCATTCTAGTGAATACACAGGTAGAGATGTGATTTTTAATATTGTACCTCTCTGGGGTTTATGAGTGCATGTGCATACCAATACGCAAAGCAAGGTGAAAAGCTCGTATCTTACATCTATGGCCACAGGGGAAAAAAACATGGAAGATGGCATATTCTTCAACAACCACATTGATGTACCTACAACAGAACAGTCCTTTCCTCACCTTCAGAGGCGAGTCTTCAGAGCAGCAATGCCTGCGTGCTGAGTGCCCAAGGAACACAACATTGGAGGGAACACACAAAGAGAATTGCACAGTGATGTTTTTATCCCTAATGAACATTTGCTCCTCTCTATTATCCCTCAAAGGACCACTGATAAGTTGATTTTGGCATTAAAAAAATTATTTTCCCTGCTTAGTGGATTCTTTCATTAGGGGAGAAGAAAAAAATATTAAAAATCAGCCTTAATTTCTGGAAATACTTTCTGAATTGTTTATAAATTGTAAAGAAAGGGATAGAAATTTAAATGAAATAACACATACAGCAAATGGGACTCCAACAGTCCCACCAAAGGAAGACCTGAGACAACAGGAAACACCTGAGAGGAGGCAACCTGTCAAGGCAACAGTGAGCAAGGCCATGCGTCTGCAGAGTACTGCTCTGCAGCTTTTACATAGAAAGTCTCTTTTTAAAAAATGGAGTCATAATGTCCGTACTATCCTGTTTAGAGTCTACTTGTCTGTGCAATCCTGTCAACATACGGATTTCCACCAGAAGCACAGGAACTTGCTGCCACTTTTCACCCATGGCAGGTGTGGACTCCCCAGCAAAGAACAAGCTGGGAATTTATTTAAACTAACTGCACTGGAAAATTGCTGGAAGTCCACAGGAATTTGGTAGCCATCTCCAGCACTGAGGTGCTAAGGAGGTCAGCATTTTTTTAATACCTATCAGTTTCCTGTAGCAGAGGTCCTTTTCAGTTTATTGGTCACAACTGGGAACTGCAGTCACAAAGATATTTGAGCATTCCTACCAAGGGAGCTGTATTTCAACACTACTATGATAACAAATACAAACCCTCAGATGCCAAGGTTTGGAGTCTTGTTTACCCTGGAATTTGGTTCCAGTTCCCAAGCAAGCAGACCTTCCATTGCCAAATACTGATAAACTAGAGATACGGAGCATTAGGCACTATTGACTTGTAGAGTGGTCTGGATACAGTGAATCCCTGAGTTACTAATTATCAAATCCCGAGACAGCATGCCAAATTTAGTCTACATATTTCCTGTTTCTTTTATTTCTCCTTAGGCATCCACCATCAGTTATGCTCACATACAGGTTGCCAAGCCAGGGCCTCGGCCTGACACCGCACAGCCATTTTTCTCTTCTTATTCTCCAGGGTTACAAACAAATGTACACAGAGACATGGTTAAATTCCCTCCCTAAGATATAGGTAACAGAGGTAGCATTCCTAGAAATACTAGTCAGTCAAGCATCTGTAAGTACCCTGTTATTCTCTGTGATCACACATCAGTCCCTACCCATGGGCCAGCAATAAGCTTCAGGGATAGATGAATACATACTGACAAAAACAAGCAGCAATACCAGCCAGCTTACTAGGAAAGGCTCATAGAGCTTAGCTGAGTTTTCTTAGGCATCAAAAGATAGTTTTTTTAAAAAAGGCTTTGGGGAAGAATGAGACCATTTTAGTTAGCCACCTATAGCTGATGAATTAACTCAGCACCAGATAACAAAACATCATGACATGTTTGGGGAAAAGGTTATTTTTTGCTTTAGCACATTACGCTGACGCCTGCTTTCTCAACACGTAAGTCACTTATTATTCCAGCAGCAATATCTCACTCTGTGGCAAATGTTTCATCATTTCTATTCCTTTGGGGAAGCCAGATCCACAACTCAAAACTGTCTCCAGCCAAGTTCAATTAACAGAGTGCTTCATCCTACATGCTACATGCACAGAAGTTTAATCACTAGAGAACAGGATGTACTTTAATATACACCAATGTCTTTAGCATATTGTTTTGTGGCTTCATGCATATTTAAGTACACCTTTTATTATGTACTGATTTTGTACTATTAAGTATTTTTCAAATAAACACAGGGGTGCATAAACAACAGTCACTTCCTAGGTCCCCAGTAAGGAGAAGAACCAGTGTGCCACTGCTACACCTAGAAAGTGAGCCACAGAAGACGCATCATTCCCCCCTACCACCACCACCTTGTCTCAAAACAAAATCCTGGTATCCTTGTCATAGGGTTAAACTCTCTCTCATTTCCATCTCTCATTGTCTGGACCAAGACACTACCACTCCACCCAAGTTACCTTGTTCTGCATTTGATTTTGTACGTGCTCAAATTCCACTGTCCCTTTTCACATCACATCCACAGAAGCTGGCAGAGGAGAAGCTGACCGACTCACCTTCCAGCTTCATTTTCTCCAAAATGCTGTCATTTGAGTTGTATACATTAGAGAGGAAGAAAAACAAAAGGCTAAAGCACCTGCAAAGCAGCACTTAAACCAAATCTCATTGCTTTTTCTTTGTTTAAACTGTCTTGCCTTTAAATGAACCCTTTGGTCTACCTCCTGCCTAGGTACTGATCACCTCCTGATACAAACTGAACCTCACTCACAGATGTGCAGTACTGACGCACAAAGCTCACCCCTGCAGCACCCTTACATACCAAGGGTAAATCGCTGCTCAATTACCATGCGAGAAACAGAAAACCTACGCTGGCTCCTAACAGGAGGATATCAGACATACTACTAACTGCAGGGAAATTAATTCAAAGTTCTTAAGAAAAATATTTCCGAGCTTAAAAACAAAGATTTCATGCTAAACACCAGGGACATCTGTTGCATTCATCAACGGTGACAATTTCTTTTGTGTATATGTACCGTGAAACCTACAGTACAAAAATGGGAGTGATGTAACCTCTTTGCTCTCACCCCCAGTCAGTCCAGCAGCACTTACAGGCTTGGAGATTTCATTTCTCCAGGTGACTTTCTGCCTGGGGTTGGGCTGGACAATGACACAGGGAGATCACAGGCAGACATCAGCACACAGCTTCAGAGGCCGACACGATGTGGGTGCTGCATGAGCTTGGAGTGGGGCCAGATCTGCCTCGGGACTGTCAGCCCCTGGCCAAGCCCATGAACCTCTAATAACAGTAATTACAGGCATAAAACTACATCTATCAAAATTGTCTGTTTCAGCTTTTTTTCCAAAGTAGGTACTCTGAAATTGCAAAACTTCATGTATTTTCTGTTTCAGCAGTGAAACACTAATGACTTGAAATTATGCTTCAGCCTGAAGCTGTTTTGGATTTCTGCTTAATACGGCAAGAAACAGCATCATTTTAGCGTTTCCTGTTTTTCAGTTTTCATAGCTTTAGTTTTCTAGACTCCAGGCTGATAACACTCTTCTTTTAGAAGAAGGAAGCCCATTTAAAACACTTCTCTTTTTCATGGAACTTGACCTAAGCCTACTGCACTTAGAGCACTTAAGATAGGAAACCATATGGCAGTTTCAGTGGCACACGGTGGGAAACTGTTAGATGGGCATTTCTCTCATCTAATCCAGAAGCTCTTAGATACAGATCACAGTATTTCAGAATTTATTTTTGCTTCTGGTGTCATGCCCCTGGATAACTAACAGAAGAACCACTGCTACAATGAAAACTTGTCTTTTCTGCTTCAGGGCAAACTTTGGCAGCTTGCAGTACAGAGCAGGGAAGCACAGGAACTTACACCCGGAATTTTAAAGAGGTTCCTTTTGTATGTAATGAAATTCTGTGCACATCTGTACAGCTTTTTTGAGGCAGAGGCATGTTTGTTCTGCCTACGCTGCAGCAGAAGCAATATATCTGTAGTGCAGACCCAGCCCAAGCCAGTACACTGTGCAAAGAAGCAGAACCTTTGTTGTTTGTACCATGCTACTGCAGCTATTTGTTCAGTATTTGTTGACTGATTCGCTCTTTCTACAAGTGGTGATGAGATTCACAGTCTACAACAACTATTGCATACGTGTATTTCAGGCCAACTTGTGAGTAGCCTTTAGTCACACAAGCAAGAGGGCATTTTCAATCATCAATTCCACGGTCTCGGAAAACCATGCAGTATTACAACAAAGCAAGCCCGGAGAGCAAGGGGCAAAGACCAACACAATGTGCTTTTTTACATTAAATTCAGCTACTCTTAAGGGTCTCAGGCAGGAAGATAAAACCAGTGCCTGATTTTCAGAGTCTTCTATCCAAGTCACATTATAGATTCTAAGCTGTAATAGATTCACGTTCCCCTTACAGCTTACTCTGTGTGCCAAATCATGTTTTCACACGTCACTTCCCAGATTTAAAGGATATCATTACCAGATTCAGCTTTTGTCTTTCAGGGCACTAATTTTTAGAGTTATCTTACTTTATCTGTTAGTCCTATCAGTCCACTTTATTAAGCTATGGCACCTCACCACATACCTAGATGGACAACTTTAGGAACTAAGCCAGCACCCTATTTATTCACTGCTCTAAACAGAATCCCTATATCTATCATATGAATCATTAGTTATCGTATGGTGTTACCTGTTCATCTTTTCACATGCAGATATTTTTACATAAGAAAGACTGAATCTACAGGAGATCTTGCTTGGTATAAACTAGTTCCAGCCATATACCAACCCCCGAACAACACCTACCCCTCCAACCTATCCTGTGATGAATTCACACAGTATTTCACTTGTACTGGGGCATCCCCTGCATGATTTGAAAGTGCCACTTTTGAATTCAAGAGCTTACAAACAAACAATGTTTCCATACCTTGTCTGCTCACCAGAGAAAAAAAAAAGGCTGAAAAATCCAGACATAATGGCAATCCAGGACATCAGAAACCAACCCATTTTTTACTTTTTAAAGTCATTTAGGATTCAGCCATCTGAATTTTCCTGGAGCTAAGTGAAACTTTTTGGCCAGATCACTCCGTCCTATGACTGAAAGGGTACACCTACAAAATGACAAGGTCACCTTGGATAGCTCTAAAGATAAACATCCCCATGAAAGCACAAGCAGATTATTATTATTAGAATCAATTTCTCCACCAAAATTCAAGCATTCTTGCAAACAGATTTTTTCATGATCATGTGCACTCACTATGTTCAACATACCCAGCCATAAGACCACTTCCTTGTTGATTTTCCTTGACGTTTATTCCCAGGCAGCGCCAGCTGCAGAAGACAGCTGCCTGCTTCTCCCACTGAACTGCAGCAAGAGTGGATTTTCTGCAGCCCGATCACTTCTAGTAAGCACAGAAGGACATAATTTTCTGCAGCAGCATTGTTACCAACCAGGCTAGGATAAAAACTGTTTCCTTCCACTGCCACTGAACTTCTATTGCATCTTCATTAGACTGAAATAATGGGATATGCCAAGACCTAATTCAATAACAGAAAATTAAAAGCACAAGCTATTTACAATGTAGCCACAAACATGAACTGTTTATAGTCCAACCACATGTAATTTAGAGGCAACATAAAACAGCCAAGTGCTAAGGATAAATCTGTGAAGGTGCTTCATACCCTCCATGCTTCTCCCACATAACACAAATCTTTTATGTGAGGGCTAACAACCTAAAAAAAAATTGTCTGGAAGACATCAGACCACCATCTGAACGATACTATATTTGCAACATATACAAGGAAGACACGCGTGCATTCCTTTTCTCCTTATAAGTCCTAAAGCACAGACGATCATAACACGTTCCACCATTTCCAGTAATGCACAGGTAGTCAGTCACTCTATACCTCAGTTTTGTTCTACACAGGCTATTCAATAACCACTTGCCAATTTACACGCTCCATGGCTCTGGTCCCAGAGACTTAAGGCTTAGCTTACCTTATCAAGTGATTCATTTTTATCAAGTTCAAGATAACTAGCCATGAGAATAAGATTTGCTGCTGTGAATAAATGTTTAGTGATAGGAGTCTGTTAAGGTATTAGGAAAATTCACTATAGAGGAATAATCACTAGAAAAAGTTTACCAAGTAAAATTGTTAGGAACACTTTCTAAAAGCAAGTGAGGACATTTTTCACAAATTTACGGAAGTGGCTGCATTTAAGCCAGTTCACTGTCAATCCTTATTAATTTTCATCACCCAGTTAAATGAGAATTTTCTTGAGCTACAGTATATACACTTATTTTACAAAATCAGTACAGAAAACAGCCTTAGTCATCCTTAAAGTCAGCCTTTATGCTCACGTTCAATAAAAAGTTGTTAGCTGTCAGAAAGCTAGCGGGCATCTCAATGAGAAGACGTGGTCACTAGCTTTTTAAGGTCATATTTGAAAAAGAATCCATCGAAAGAAATAGACCCCCAGGAAAGAGAAAAAGCGACCCAAAGCTTTCAGGGAAGAGAAGGCCCAAGCTCGAAGTGTGATGCTCTCGCCCGCCCGGGGATAGCCGGGGAGCCGCTCGCCACCCGGCCGCCTCTCCTCCCACGTGGAGCCACAGGGTGACACAGACCGATGCCCACGGGTGACGCTGGTTAAGGAAAAAGCCGATTCTTTCCCTTTTCTCTCTGGGGCAAGTGCAGGAAGGAGGAAGGCTGTTACCCAGAAGGAGGAAGGAGAAGATCCACTGCAGCACGGCGACTGTCTGGATCCTCCTCTTTAGGGGGATGTTGATAGGGGCAAACTCGACCTTCATGCTGACGGCGGGAGAGCAGCGCGGGGAGGCGCGGACC
>WAAD01032971.1:10018-30929 GCA_013389945.1 Fregata magnificens | reverse complement strand
TGCCTTAATTGGGGCCTAGGCAGCTTGACACAAACTTTTCACTAAATAAAGTCTAACTTATGGTATCATGAACACCTATCTTGATGGATGGGGCCCAAGTCATAGCCTGTTTGTGAACATCTGGAGGGGTGGAGGAAGCCCATGGAAAGGAAGGACAGGGACCAGAAGCTAATGAGAATGTATAAATCTGTATGTTGGGTATAAAGATGGTTTCAGTATGTAGTTTAAGTTGTATATATATATATATGTATTAAATGATGTGGGACCTGATCAGGACACAAATGGTATGGAATAAGGGGTGGAGGTTGTACTGGGTCTGGCTGAGGGGGAGTTGGTTTTCCCCATGCCAGACTGCTGTGCTTTGTGTTGGTGGCTGGAGGTGGCACCAGTGTTTTGGTTGTTGCCAGCAGTGTTTTGGGTTGCTAGGCAGTGCTTGCAGAGCCTCGATGCTGCCTGTCCAACATTCCCCCCCACCCCACGCCACCCCACCCTCGCTGTGGGCTGGCGGTAAGCAAAATTTTGGGAGGGGGCGGCCAGGACAGCTGACCCGGGCTGACTGGGGCTATTCCATACCATGTGATGACTGCTCAGGAATAAAAGCTGGGAGGAAGGAGGAAGGGGGGGGAGGGGCATTTGTTGTTCCGGACGTCTGTCTTTGTCTTCGGGAGTAGCCGCTGCACCAGCTGGGGCCTCGCTTCCGGGGAGGTGGCTGGGCATCGCCTGCCAGTGAGAGGCGGGGAGTGGGATCTTTGTTTTCCTTTTCCTTTTGTTTCTGCACATGGTCTTTGTTTTATTAAACTGCTTTTTTCTTGACCCACGAGGTTTCTTTCCACCTCATTTTCTCCCCCTGTCCTGCTAAGGAGGGGAGTGATAGAGCAGCTTGGTGGCACCTGGCATCCAGCCAGGGTCAACCCACCACAGGATGGGATATCATTTGATTATAGAAGTTATTCATGCAGCAGCCCAGATGTGTCTAATATAGTAACACAAGACAACAAGAGAAGAGTATTCTTACCATCTACTGATGTAGCTGCTACTGTCTAAACAACTGAAAGTAATGGGCTTAAGATACAGGTTATGTACGTGTATTGCAAAGAAAGGCTTTGCAAAAGAGTGTTATCTGAATTAGTTATGAAAACAAAGATGAAGTACAAACTGCTAAATAGAATAGGAAGATAATTAAATAATTAGGAAAATAAATAATAATCTATAATAACTAGTGAAAAATCAAGCTCATAAAAAGGAAATTTCAGTAATGAATAAATGTTGGTAAGCAATAATCTATACTCTTCTCAGTTCTTTATTAAGCCTTTTCTGAAAACAGGTAAAGAGCTAGAACCTTGCTCTCATATAAAAGAAAAGGGTAGAGCAGTACTCATGTCTGACAGGAACCATGTCTGTCAAAGACTGCATCACTAGCAACACTGTCTGGTTTAGCAAAATGTGAAAAATAGAGCAGAGGCCCAAGAGAAGGCTTAGAATTTACTATATTGACGAATGACTCTTAGCACATCACTGTTCTTAAGAATGATTTATCCTGCAAACATAATTTTGATATTTTGGGTTTTACTGTCTATGTCGTTCATGGGGTAACTTATGGACCTTTTGAGGATAACTTCCAAACCTTTTGGTTATAACAGAGTTTCATTCTATTACACTTAAGGTTGAAAAACTGTCTCTCTTTAAATGTTGACCCTTAAGTGCTCTAAAAGCCATATAGACACTGAATAGTGATACAGACTACCATTATCGCTCCAAAATGGGGAACATTTCCTGAGGCACAATCCATTCCACTGACCCCAAAAACTCCATATGAAGATAAAACCATACCTTAAAATTGTGTCCAAAAGAGAATCACTGGATGTTTTCCCTTTTAGACATAATATGCCCACTATCCCTCGTGTAGAGATAGAAACGGATAACAATACTTGAAAGTGTTTGGATCTCATGTGTGGAATGGATAACACCGGATTAAGTTGGTGCAAAAACCAAAATCATGAGTTGATTTATCCTAAATTTATAGTCTCTATGGACTGCAGGGATGAGTGTACTTTTGTGGCTTGGGTGAGAAATTAGCCCAATTTTGCCACAGGCATCACAGATGCAGATTCTTCTGTTTGTTGTGTCTGTTTTCCTCTGTTGCTTTTTGTTCTGCTGGTTTAGCTTAGTGGCACTGACAGCATCACTACAACCACCAGCTCTGGCAACTCTGCCACCAACACATGGACCATAATAGCAGTTTCCCGTGTTGTGGAACTAACATCAGATAGCTAATGATTTGCCTGAGCACATTTTTTTAAGCATTTGTTGGCCTGCCTCCTGGAAATCCAACTCATTTTTACCACCTCTTGAAATAGTTTTAGGCACTCTGACGTATGCGTCAGATGCCAGTCCAATATAACTGATCCTGGAGGAGTGTTGCTTGAATGCTGAATATTTGACTATGACTATGTTGGTTCTTATTATGAAAGATTGTACCACACAGGCACAGAGCATGTGTGCGTAAGAGCCCAAAATGCTTACTGGAACAGCTCTAAATTGTCTACAATTTTCAGCTACACAAGAGAACGGGGATTACAACTGCATAGTGCACATTTACTTTGGTTTGGATGCAGATGCCTATTTCTTTCTTGAAAGGCTGTTTTAATCTCCTCAAAAGCTGTTCAAGCTTTTCCTCTGCTCCATGGGACTTCATCATCAATCATGACACTCTGAGATGGCACGCTGCCACAAGGGCAGAATAGCCGGTGCTGCACTGTCAACAAAAACAACTGGCTTGACTAGCTTTCCATTAGGATATGGCTGGACCCAGACCTCTGGTTTTTAAGCTGATGTTTGGGCCAAACCACTTAGCAGCAGGATCAAAATAGTAATGTACTGCAAATCCTCTGGTGTGTGTACAGTCTGTATACAATCATTAACAAAGAGTAGGTCATGGGCCAGCAGCTCTACAATCTTTGACTTAGTGCAGTCTCTGTAGGCAGAAAATTCCATCATTATTAAAATGCAAATACAGATTCCTTTATTATTGACTCAAAATCAAGAGCTGCTGTAGAAAAGATGCTTAAAATAACCCAGTAAGGACCTGTTTTAAAAACCAAACCAAAACAAAAAAGCCACCCCAACCCTTCCTCCCCAACAAACAAAACAAACCAAACCCCAAACTTCCTTCTGTCCATTTTCAGCCATGAAAGCTGTAACACACCACTTCAGCTCAGGACCCTCCTCAACATGCCATCAACACCTTAAACAGATTTGTGCAGAAACCTCTAGGGATCTTCATGATGAGAAAGACTCTAACCAGGACCTAAGTCTACCCTCTGACTTTTTCTTTAAGCAGCCTGTCTGCAAAAATTGTATCAAATGTTTTGTTCAGACTGAAGACTTATTTGTAACTGTAGTTACAACAATCTTTTTCATATAGTATGAAAATAATATGAAAAATATATGTATTGATATATTCATATATTTATTTATAACTATAGCAGTAAAAATCAAAGACTTTTGTGCACGCTACCGGCCAAGCTACTGGCACTAGCCAAAACAGCAACCCATGCTAATAATCTGGGTGCCAGTTGCTTACTACTGTGGTTGTCCCACCAGCAACACAAGCATGATATTGTATGCCAGAAGCCTTGTGGAATCTTAAGAAGCCTTCTAATCTAGCGAACTGAATTACGTAAGGAACCACAGACACACTGGATTATGTCTAAACAAACATCTGGGAGTAGGAAGGTCTCTTGTAGCAATGTCTCCAACAGCAGGGTTTGGGATTTTTAATTACTTATTTGTGGAAATTGCAGTATAATGTAACTGTTAAGATGCCTTCAGATTATTCTTAAAGGCAAAGTATTTTACATATGGAAATCCTTCTAGGAAGAGAGGATGAAAGGGTAGAAGATGGAAGGAAAATAAGGGTTAGGATTTCAGACTGCAATGGACGTCTTTCTTACTTTTCTTCCAGCATGGTGTGTTTCAAAGGGCTTAATTTGGTTTCTGCTAAAGCTCCTCTATCTCCTAAACAATGAATTCAGAAAGTGCAAGCTGCTGTTTTTATTGACTTACTCATTCTGAAAGTTCATTCTGAGTTTAGATCTAATAGTTTATATAGCTCATCATTAACCGTTTATATATTTCATCATCATTACTTACCCTTCTCAACTACTGCCTCCTCATTTTTTATGAAAAACGACATTTTAACAAATTAATGTTTAGCATCGTTCTTATGCAGTGTGAATAAAAAGCTCCGACAAGAAGTGATTTCTAGAAAAATGATGAATCCCTCCAGTACAGCTGACCTAGCTATTCCCATTTAAGTTAAACAAATAGATTTTTTCATTTCTGAGGTAATTTAATTGTCTCACTACCTGCCTCTCCCATGCATTCAGTTGTGCTGTGCTTTCTCTTTAAATGCAGAAAAGATCACTGAAACTAAAATTTAACAGGGATGCAGATAGAGGTAATTTAAACTAGAGGCAGAACAACAGAAAAAACTTGTGTTTTGATACCATTAGCTGCAGAATCATTTGAAATCAGTTAATGGACTCGTTGAAATGAGACAAAAATTAATTGCGTCCAAACCTTGCACAGTTGTTCTGTCATGCTCATGCTGGAAAAAGAGTTACAATAAATGATTGTGGGGGAGAGGACTGACAGTATTTACTACCTTTTACCTTACTTTTATTCAGAAAGCCATAAGGTTTTTTACAACCTCAGATTAAGAGAAGCCCAAACCTTCATTTTTCAGGCAAAGTAATTACATTTGCCTTCAGGAAGTTTAAAAGTGAAAGTGTCAAAACAGGACTTCCCCCCCACCCCAAAACAGACTCTGGCTAAAAGAAGCCAATTTCATGAAGAATTTCAACTGACAAAACTTCATGGTTTGACAGCGTATGATTCCACTAGAGTTTACTGAATCAGCTATTGTCAGCCTTCAGGGAAGGAAAACAGCTAGAATAGAATAACTTATTGCAGTGCTGGCTCCACAGCAAGTAAGGGCTGAGAATTAAGGAGCAATAACTGGGATTTTTTTTTGTGTAGAACTGACTTTGAAGACCAAAATTCCATCCAGACAGGATGAAAAACTGAACTCAGTTTTTTCTTCCTGGAAGTCATAACCTGCCATGTTCTGAAGTGGAAATATGGCCTCCAAGATACCCAAGCAGCTATGGACATGAACTTTTTCAGTCTTCCTGATCTTTTGCAGTTTTCAGTAGTGTTCCCACAGCTCAACAGAGCACCCACAAAGGCAAGCTGGGTCAGGTCAGTGGCCATTGCAAAGGCAAGGCTTGTTCCTTCCAGTTACAAAAGGTGCCCCTGCCACCTCTGGCTTTAACTCTACACCACCTTTCTTGCAATTAAAGGTGTGAAGGTTTTCAGGCTTGGAGAGTTGCTGTTGTGAGCTAATTAATTAAACAATTGATTAACTACTAACTATCAAGCATTAATTACACAGAACTAATTAAGCTATTCATCCTACAGACTAAGCAAAAGCTTGTTACCAATTGCCAGACTTAGATATATGTATATGGTGCCAGAGACCTACAGCAAATATATTTTCCTGTTTTTTTTATCAGGACAGCAGCTGTCCTGGACAATATCTTTGGATAGCAGTTAAATTTTCTTAGCCAACCTTATTTTTCCAGCTATATTTAAATAGCTCTGCTTCTTCCTCTGCTTTCTGCAGATGTTCAGCATCACAAATAATTCTGAATATATCCTGTTCTCTTCCTCATTGTTTCCCTGTTTATCCACTTCTCATAAAAAGAATGTTACAGAAACTAGAGTGGTTAGCACCATAGAAAGTGACCATTTTGTTAGTCATTACTGTGTCAACTTCTGTGTTTTATCTCAAACTAGGAAAACACCCCAGTCATTCAACTGGAATAATCATCAAGACTTAGGCTCAGCACCCATAAGCAGAAGCTTGTTACACCAATATGAAGAGTTCGTTAAGGGAATCCCCTTAAAATAAACACACACACAAACACATACACTGCACTTGTTAAAGCAAAGAATGACCTTTGCTATGCTTTGATTAAAGGCTTCAAGATGAAATGGTCTTTTTCTTAAAAACATTGTAATAGTAAGGAACAGATCAAATAACTTTTACTCACACTAGTAGATCCTAAATAGTGAGGTGGCCTAAGTTTCTGAGTAAAGTTTATATTTGAAACAAATAACTGGATCAAGGATGAACCATTTGTCAAGGCAAGATATATTTATCTCCAGGTTTAGAAAATGAGATTTTAAAATTAACTTGTTTATTTTTCTTTGATATTGTTCTTGGGTTTATATCATGTCCTGAGCTTTATTCTTGCAACAAAAACATTATTTTTTCTTTAAATAAATGAAAATTTTCATTTAAAAATTCTTAAAACCAGAGCTTTGAGAAAATTTTTAAGTATAACAGGTTTGCAAAATATGGTGAGATAATCTTTTTTTATATATATATATTTTGAGTTTGGGTTTTTTTGTTTGGGTTGGTTTTTGTTTGGGTTTTTTTTTATGCATGGCACAGCATAACAGGCTGCTCTTTAGACCTACCACAGATTTTATGTAAATAATGAACAGCTGTTTCCTACTGAAACTGTGACCCAACATATAAGTCATATGTTGGCAAGTAATTCATAACAAATTATTATCGTTTAATTCTGTTTATATGCCTCCTGTAAATAAACACTTACTTCACGGTTGAATTTCATTAAAAAACCCAAACAAACTAATTTGGGTCTCTAGTTCACATGTGAGCCATTACCTTGTCATCTGACAAATTGTGTGCGCAAACTCCTGATCAGTAGCTTTTAAAGTACAACTGATTTTAAACATTTGTATTTTGTAAGTCCAGCTGTTTTGATTGAACACAGTCATAAAATCTGTTTATTTTATTTAATGAACCGAACGAGATTTCATCTGTGAATGATGTTGTATATGAACGATAGTTTATTCCTACAAATATTTGGCAATACACAGGTAAAATAAATTTTACATTAGCATTCATGCCAGTGAACTAATTTGCTCATTATTTGCAGCAAGCAGAGAGAAAGGTGTAAACACAGTCAAAGCAAATGCAATTAAATTGAAAAATTGGGGGAAAATGTGGTATCGGTACAAGTGCACTTAGGAAAAAGTCTTAAAAGGTTATTTATTAAATATTTTATTTTATTGACTGTCTTATATTGCCCTTATAAAATCAAAGGCATATCTATTCATCCGACTGCCACATCACTGTTTAATCTTTGATTTGAAGTGTAATTGTAAAGAGATGCATAAATTAGAAAAATTTTTCACTGTTGATGTTATAAAAATTGGAACTAGTTAAGAATGCTTGATTCAAAAAGACTTGTCACGCTGTCCAAGTCTTGCCCTCCAAAACAGAATGAGTCACGTGGAGAAGCTGTTATAGGCAGATCTGAAGAATTGAAAGAATTGTTGAATACTAATTTGGAAAAAACAAACATGGCAAACAAAGCTGCTATAATCACTTTATTAATAGATTACTGTTGTTAAATAAGACTGGTTTTATTTACTAAAGACTAATTTTCAGCTTTATCAGAATATTTGTATAAATCCAAAATTCATTAATTTGAACAGCTCTATTACAAAGATGATTTATTAATAGTCTAGCAACTGGGATGAAACTTAGAAAGAAGGTCTGTGTCTGTTTAATGAGTAAGAAGGGAAGCTGCAAATGTTTCATCATGAAAATTACACTCTATTTAAAACCTTTAAACAAAACTATGGGTAATTATAATACTTGTGAAAATCCAATTAATTTATATAAATGTGTATTTTTACAAGTCTTTTCTTTAAACTCAAGTTAATTATAGCATGTCTTGACAGTGACTAAGATCTAACACCATCTCTAATTCTTACAAAGCCCATTAGAATGAGAGAAAACAAGGGCAGCAGAAAGAGAAGTCCGCCCCCTCTGCATATTCATACCTATAGAAAGCAGCCTAGGGAGTGCTAGTGACCAGGAGCACTCCAACCAGAGCAGGCAAACAGGGTGTAGCGCATCAGCCAGGGTGTGGCTTGGCAGTTTGTGCAGCAGTTTGAGCAGAAGAGCGTGCAGGAAGGCCGTCGTCACCCTACCAGCTCAAAAGGTGAGTTCAGCTGGTGGTCATCACCATCCCAAAAGAACCTAAGCTATGGTGTCTACCTGGTAGAAAGCTGTATCCTCTGCACTCACCAGAACTGATGCGGCTACCTAGACAGAGCTCCCATGAGAACATGCAGCCATCCAGGTCTCAGGCTGCAGGGCATGCCAGAGCCTTTCACTGGTGATGGCTGGCAGTAGTCAGAACAGCTGTGTGAGGTGTGACCAAGTGGACAATCTGTTCAGCCTGGTGGCAGAGCTATGAGAGGAAGTAGAAAGGTCAAGGAGCATCAGGAGGTCTGACAAAGAGAGACTGGTGGAACCATGCTCTGCCCTCCCTGAGACAGAAACAGGAACAGCCACCAGAAAAAACACAAGATCCCCCCACGAGACAGAAGGCAGTATCTTAAAGGAGAGGCTTGAATGGAGGCAAGTCTACGCTCAGGGTGGCAGGCGAACCCCCTCCTTGCCTACCTCGCCTTTCCAGATGCCTCTGTACAACAGGTATAAGGCTCTGGATGTGGAATGTCAGTCAATAGATGATGTGGTTGATGGTCCATCTACACCAGAGGTGTTGCCAAAGTCAGAAAGGCCTACCCCCCATATCATGACCACCTTCACGAGGAAGAAAAGATGGGTTATTGTTGTAGGTGACTCCCTTCTGAGGGGAACAGAGGGTCCAATATGCTAGACAGACCTTCCTCTTAGGGAAGTCTGCTGCCTCCCTAGGGCCTGGGTTAAGGGCATCTCTAGGAAACTCCCTAGCCTGGTATGGCCCTCGGACTATTACCCATTATTGCTCTGCCATGTGAGTGGCAACGAAGCTGCAATGCATAGGCCAAAGGCAATCAAAAGAGACTTCAGGGCCTTGGGATGGTTGGTAAGGGAACCCAGAGCACAGGTAATTTTTCCCTCTATCCTTCCAGTTGCAGGCAGTGATATTGGAAGAAACAGATGGACCCAGTCTATTAATACATGGCTCCATGGCTGGTGTCACCACTAGAATTTTGGTTTTTTTGATAATGGGATGGTCTATGTAGCACGAGGCCTGCTGGCATCAGATGGGATTAATCTTTCTCAAAGGGGGAGGAGGGTCTTTGTTCACGAGCTAGCAGGGCTGATTGACAGAGCTTTAAACTAGACTTGAAGGGGGAGGGGGATAATATCAGGCTTGCCCACGACAGGCCATGGGACAACACGTCAAGGTTAGGGGGATGGGGTGCTAGTGAGGGCCCTCAGCCTGTTGCTCTGAGATGTGCTGGGTACACTGCAGCACACTTGAAGTCTTATGGAGATGAGCCAGGGGCTGCTGAGGTAATAGGAGCCAACAGGGAAACACTGGTGAAATACCTCAAAGGAATTAAGGTGACATGGCTGACAGCCCAGCTGAAGTGCCTCTACACCAATAGACGCAGCATAGGCAACAAACAGGAGGAGTTGGAAGCCACCATGCTGCTAGAAAACTACAACCTAGTTGCCATTACTGAAACTTGGTAGGACAAATCCCATGACTGGAGTGCGGCTATCAATGGCTACAAGCTGTTCAGAAGGACGGGCAAGGAAGGAGGGGTGCAGGGGTTGCCCTCTATGTCAAGAAATGGATAGAGTGTGAAGAGCTGTCTCTGAAGAACTGCCACAAGCAGGTTGAAAGCTTATGGGTAAGAATTAGAGACCAAGGCAACAAAGGGAACCTTGTGGCTGATGTTTACTACAGGCCACCCCATCAAGGGGAGCCTGTTGATGAAACCTTCTTGCTCAAGCTACAGGAGGCATCACACTCAGGCTCTCGTCCTGTTGGGGGACTTCAGCCACCCCAACGTGTGCTGGAAAAGTAGCATGGTGAACTCTAAGCAATCCAGAAGACTCCTGGAGTGCATCGAGGATAACTTCTTAAGCCAGGTAACAGACAGCCCTACCAGAGGCCATATGTTACTGGACCTGTTGGTCACCAACGCAAGTGAGTTAATCAGTGACAACAAGATTGGAGGCAGCCTGGGCTACAGTGATCATGCACTGGTGGAATTCACAGTCCTGAGGGATGTGGGTCAGGCAGAGAGTAAAGTCACGACCCTGAATTTTAGGAAAGCAAAATTCCAGCTGTTCAAGGAGTTAGCCAATAGGACCCCCTGGGAAACTGCCCTCAGGGACAAGGGAGCAGAACAGAGCTGGCAGAACTTTAAGGACGCTTTCCCTAGAGCACAAGAGCTCTCGATCCCCAGGTGTAAGAAATCAGGAAAGGAAGGCAAGAGACCAGCATGGATGAGTCAAGACCTGCTGGTCAAACTAAAGGGCAAGAAGGAAATGCACAGGCAGTGGAAGCAGGGACAGGTATCCTGGGAAGAGTATAGGGATGCTGCCCAGTTGTGTAGGGATGGGGTCAGGAAGGTCAAGGTGCAGCTGGAGCTGAACTTGGCAAGGGACACAAAAAATAATACGAAGAGTTTCTATAGGTATGTCAGCCAGAAAAGGAAGATCAAAGAAAGCGTACCCCCCCGATGAACAAGACTGGCAAACTGGTAACAATGGATGAGGAGAAGGCTGAGGTACTCAACAACATTTTTGCCTCTTCACTGGTAACCTCTCTTCCCACACCTCTTGAGTGGATGGACCGCAAGACGGGGGCTTGGGGAGCAAAGTCCCTCCCACTGTAAGAGAAGATCAGGTTCATGACCACCTGAGGAACCTGAATATACACAAGTCTATGGGACCTGACAAGATGCATCCCAAAGTCTGATGGAATTGGCTGATGTAGTTGCCAAGCCATTCTTCATGATATTTGAAAAGTCATGATAGTCAGATGAAGTCCCTGGTGACTGGAAAAAAGGAAATATTGCATCAATTTTTATAAAGGGTGGAAAGGAGTATCCTGGGAACTACCGACCTGCCAGCCTCACCTCTGTGCTTGGGAAGATCATGGAACAGATCCTCCTAGAAGCTATGCTAAGGCACATGCAGGACAGGGAGGTGATTCGAGACAGCCAGCATGGCTTCACCAAGGGCAAGTGCTGCCTGAGCAACCTAGTGGCCTTCTATGATGGAGTGACTGCATCACTGGACAAGGGAAGAACTACGTATGTCATCTATCTGGACTTCTGTAAAGCCTTTGACATGGTCCCCCACAACATCCGTCTCTCTAAATTGGAGAGATATGGATTTGATGGGTGGACTATTCGGTGGATAAGGAATTGGTTGGATGGTCACATCCAGAGGGTAGTGGTCAGTCGCTCAATGTCTGGGTGGAGATCAGTGATGAGTAGTGTCCCTCAGGGGTCTGTGTTAGGACTAGTACTGTTTAATATCTTCATCAATGACATAGACAGTGGGATCGAGTGCACCCTCAGCAAATTTGCAGATGACACCAAGCTGAGTAGTGCAGTTGACATGCCTGAGGGATGGGATGCCATCCAGAGGGACCTGGACAAGCTTGAGAAGTGGGCCTGTGTGAATATCATGAGGTTCACAAGGCCAAGCGCAACGTCCTGCACCTGCGTCGGGGCAACGCCCAGCATCAATATAGGCTGGGGGATGAAGGGATTGAGAGCAGCCTTGCAGAGAAAGACTTAGGGGTACTGGTGGATGAAAAGCTGGATATAAGCCAGCAATGTGCACTGACAGCCCAGAAAGCCAACCGTAACCTTGGGCTGCATCAAAAGAAGTGTGGCCGGCAGGTCAACGGAGGTGATTCTGCCCCTCTACTCCACTCTGGTGAGACCCCATGTGGATGCGTCCGGCTCTGGAGTCCTCAGTACAGGAAAGACATGGACCTGTTGGAGCAGAGGAGGGCCAAAGAGATGATCCGAGGAATGGAACACCTCTCCTATGAGGACAGGCTGAGACAGCTGGGGTTGTTTAGCCTGGAGAAGAGAAGGCTATGGGGATACCTTATTGCAGCCTTTCAGTACTTAAAGGGGGCTTATGAGAAAGATGAGGACAGACTTTGTAGTAGGGCCTGTAGTGATAGGACAAGGGGTAATGATTTTAAAATAAAAGAGGGTAGATTCAAACTAGATATAAGAAAGAAATTTTTTACAATGAGGGTGGTGAGACACTGGAGCAGGTTGCCCAGAGAGGTGGAAGATGCCCCATCCCTGGAAACATTCAAAGTCAGGCTGGATGGGGCTTTGAGCCACCTGATCTAGTAGAAGATGTCCCTGTTCATTGTAGGGGGGTTGGACTAGATGATCTTTAAAGGTTCCTTCCAACCCAAACCATTCTATGATTCTATGATTCTATATGATTCTATGATTTTATGATTCTATGATTGATTCAGGGGTGAAGTCTCAGGAGATGAGGGAATCCATAACACTGCAAACCCCGTCATCTGGGCTGTTGGCAGAATAGCAGACTGTGAGAGCTGCTGGTCACCACAGGACTGGTCTGGCAGCTAATCAAAGGGTCATCAGAAAAGCATTCATGGACACACCCTCCTAAATGGATCAGGAATGACAGGCAGAGAAAACAGTTCAAGATTAGATGGGGGCCCATGACTGGGAATAGGTGGATGTCTTCTTCTCTCCTGACTAAAAACCATGAATCTTTTAATTACCTTGGTATAACTGGCATGCTTGGAAAAAAGACTTAAGAGAGATACCAGCGTATTCAATAGTTAGACAGAAGGACTGCTTCCTTGGAGGAAGGAGCTGTGCTTCCAGGAGGCTAGATTTGAAGCAGAGTTTTATCTGAAAAATCAAGTATGAGGTAATTTATGCCCTTAAGCCATCACCTTTACTGGAAAGCAGCACATAAAGACAGCAGGTTATATCTGGGTACCACAGCACAATTCTAGCTCAGGAAGACCACCAATAAGTAATGCAGATCCTGTGCCACACCACACCATCTCACAATGCTCCTGCAGTTTCTTGGGAAAGAACAGGCTCACCTTCCCACGGGAAAAATCACAACTCATTGGCAGATTTCTTTTACTATTGAATCTCTAATTTAAAAATAACTTTGATACATCACACCCTTTTCACTCTCAAAAAATTACATGTACCCCCAAAAGTCAAAATAGTGCTGCACACTATGCAAAGGGCATGTGAAGGGAAAGCTAATTAAGTGGATGAGGAAAGACTGGATTTGCTAATTATGTATCACCATACTTGCTGTACATTTGTTAACTGTTATCAGAACCATAATAATTATGAACTTGTACTAGCAGCTTTGAATATTACTAGCTGTAGTGAAAAGGAAAGGACGTTATTAACGTGCCACAGAATCATGATGGGAAATGACTTACCTGCCAGAGTGCCATATGCTGACTTGAGCTGCTGATGAAATTTTCACATATATTTCTTCTGCCAACTTCCAAAATGTCTTTCTTGAGTATGATCTGAGATCTATAAATGCACACACATATAAGAAAGTGTAGGTGCACCCTATACTTGAGTCTAGTCTCCCTAGCCACATGCATACGAATGATTTTCACTTAATATGTGTTTGAAAGTGAATTGAAAGGTAGCACAGAAAGGAAAATATAATGGTCCTACTGGTAAGTTAGCTTCATTTTTATTTTTCTCATTATAGAAAGGGGTCTAAAATGGTCACTTAACCTTCCTTTACTCATAATCATCATAGAACACTTTCTTCTTTTTTTTTTTTAATTTATCCTAGTACTTAGAAAATAGAAAGACTATAATGTCTCTGAAACCCTAATGATAGAATCCAGAAAACGCTAACTTGTACTTCAGTCAGTTATTTACAGAACATCGTTACTGTAGTATTTGACCAATACAAGGTCTTATATATATATTTGTATCTATGAGGTAGTCAACTACTTTTACTATTTTATAAATGGGAGACCAAGTTCCACAGAAAAATATTTTCACACAAATGGTGTATGGCAGAGAAGGTATTTGCCCCCTTATCTCAGGATTTAAAACAAATTAAATGTTTCAATCAATTGTGCCCCAGAAAGGTTATTTGTTAGACTCCAGTTCTTCCATTAGCAGTTCTTATAGGACTATTTACAAGGAAGGTATAAATATAAAAGTAAGTTATATAAGTTCTTTTCCAAAAGTGTGGTTTATCATTGCTTAGTGAAGGAGGAAAGGCAAACTCTGAGGAAAAAAGAGCAGATTCATGAATGTGGCAGTAAAATGCTAGTTACAATAACACTAATCATTGGGAAGTGCCTATAATTGAATGGGATTGGGAGAGAGCTCACAAAAAAAAATGAAGTCTTGATCCAGAATCTGCTTCTCAAAAGTCATAGGGAGAATATGACAGTGTATGCTGATATTGTCACCCATTTAGCAAAATCTGTAAATAGACAGTGACAAATACTGTAAGTAAAAACCCTCTAGGTGTTATAGCTTGTTCTAAGAATATTTATACTGTGGTCCACTTCCGGAGTTGTGCACCTTAAAATACTATGTTTAACTGGGGGGGAGAAGCACAGAATTTGATGCAATGATGTGTAGCCAAGTGGAAACATAGTAAAGAAGATAAATGAGGCCAAGCACAAGAACTACGCAAAACTGAAGACAAGCAAGACAGGTAAGCCCTAACAAAGAGACATTGGCAAGAATCTGTGCCAGAAAATGCAAAATTTCATGAATGAGGGAAACAAAAGATGGATGGGTCCTACTGAGGCTCCAGTTTATTTATTTTTTTGTATTTAATTAATTTTTTTTTCCACCCCTCCATGTAGGGGCAGAATACAGCTTCAAAAGATGATTCTCCAGCTACTTTAGTCCTGGTAGAAGTCCTGTTTCAGTCAAGGCCCTTTTTGCTTCATGTGGGTAACAGAATAGTGACCATTCAAACAGAAGAGTAAAATATATAATGAATAGAGAGAGTTCCCTGTGCCAGAAATTTTTAGTTTTTTCTAAAGGTTATTTTCAACCTGGGAATGTGTATGTTCATGCACATATGTGTGCGTGGCAGCAGATGGCTGAGTCTGCGCATGTGATGAAGGAGAACAGACATACTGAGACTTTTTAGTTTCAAACCTGGTTTTGTTATTTTCATTTGTTCTGAAATGCCAAACTGTAAGCACAGAGCATTCTGAACTTTGCAGTTGGCAGGAGTTACTTCTCAGACTGAATCCTGAATCAGACAGCTGAAGGCAGCTATATTTTTAGGAAGCTCAGAAATTTTTATCAAGAGTTAATCTTGTAATGTAGTCAGACCAAAGAACGATTGTGGCCAAAGGGTTCATGGCACTGACTGGGACATAACAGATAATTCAGTGCTCAAAATTGATGAGCACTGGTAAACCTATACAGTAAATAAAAAACATACTTTCAATTAATTTTTTTTCTTCACTCTTTTCACACTTCCAAATGTTATTTGAAAAGTGAAATGTGGTGAAAGCCTGAAATTCTATTCAGAGATGCTATGGAAACTAATACTTCTACATGCTGAGGGATAATTTTGGAAAAATATTTTTATATTGGACAAAGAAGCAAAAATGTTAAATAATGTTTAAACACTAGTAGCTAAAAGCCCTCTGATTATAATTTGGATTATTAATTACTAAAATACAAGATAATAATGGTGTTAATATGCAACTGAAACTATCTACAACAGAAACTAATTCTTTTCTTTAACAGGTCAATACATAGTCATTATAGAATACCCACAGAATTAAGACCCTGCTGTCAGAGACTGCTCTGTCACCACCTACTAACCACTCTAACCTGGGATGTCCCTAAGAAAGCTGGAAATGACACAGAGTAGAGTGTTGGAATTAAATCCTGACAGAACTGGGGGTAAGGGAAGAAAAAAATATAGACACCTTTCAGTTTCTCCTATGACTAGGGTAACAAAGATCTATAAGAAGTGTGTATTAGGATATATCGCTGAGATTGGTTGTGCTAACTCAAAATTTACTGCAGAGACAGAGACATGGCGCATTTTGAACCAAAAGCTTGAACTGCCCAAGGCTTGATCCCATTGGGTGAGAGTTAGTTGAGACAGGATCAAGCTCTATGCATTCATATCCAGTGTGAGACTCTCCTGGAAGTCTTCTCATTAAAATTTGAGGATCAGAACCGTCTTTTAACGTGTTTGCGTTACTTAATTTGCATGGTGGGTTGACCTTGGCTGGCAGCTAAGCCCCCACCGAGCCACTCACTCAATCCCCCCGCAGCGGGGTGGGGGAGAGCATCAAAAGGGCAAAAGTAATAAAAACTTATGGGTCAAGATAAAGACAGCCTAATAAGTGAAGCAAAGCTGCATGCACAACCAAAGCAAAATAAGACATTCATTCACTACGTCCCATGGGCAGGGAGATGTCCAGCCATTTCCAGGAAAGCAGGGCCTTAGCAAGTGTCATGGTTACTTGGGAAGACAAATGCCATAACCCCAAAAGTCCACCCTTTCTCCTTTCCCTGAGCTTTTATTGCTGAGCACAAGTTCATATGGTAGGGAATGGTTTATTTATAATGATTTTTTATTATTATTATGGGAATAGGTTTGGTCAGTTGAGGCCAGCTATCCCAGCTGTGTCCCAGCCTCTTGCTCATCCCAGTCTACTTGCTGGGAGGGGCAGAGTGGGAAAAAGAAAAGGCCTTGATGCTGTGTAAGCACTGCTCAGCAACAGCTAAAACAATGTGCTATCATCATCGGATTTGGTCACAAATCCAAAACACAGCATCATAGTCTCCATTTAAACAGTGTTGCTGAATGTTCTGAGCTTAGTAGAAAAGTACTCACGTATAGGCTCAAATCTTTGAGAAATCCATGGTTTCAGTAAATTAAATTTTTTCTTTGTAAATTTGTGTTTTATCCTTTAACATTTCAGTAGCTTCAGCAATATGTCAGGATCCTTGGGGAAAACTAAGAAATGAGAACAGAAGTTAACTACGCAGATTTCTTAATTTCATTACGCTCTTGGCTTGGCATGTCACTATGCCACAATGACAGAGAATATACTAGCTCTCTAAAACTTATTTTGAGTGATCCAGAAAAAAAGGTATGATCCCTTCATTGTTAAGGGCAGGGCTAACATGCTGCCTGGAAGCTGTTGTCATGCAATTCTGGAAGGCACTCTTTACTATGATATGAAAGTGAAGACTAAGATGTGCCTTCAACTGTATAACAAAAGGATGCTTTTGAATCACATAGTTTCACAAAATTACCTTCTTGCTTGATTTCTTCCTTATTCTTTCAACTCATATGTTTTTTCTCATTTGATATATACACCAGGAAAAACAAAGATTTTATAAGAATCTTCTGTAGTGGTAATGACTCCGCTTAAAAAACCCTGCACTTTGGTATTAAAGCCTTATAAAGGACTAAAGCTGAGAGAGAGAGAGAGATACTGTTTAATGCAACTTTCCTGGAATTTTTAAACTACAGAATTTTTACTCTTCTTGTAAATGCTTGGCAATGTTGATAATAAAGCAACACATGTCAGTGGACCTGAAGAGTTAATAGGACTCCGCAAGCTTGTCAGCAACTCTAAGAGATGCAGTCTAGACAGATGTCTAAGGGAAAGATATGTGAGATGGAGACTAAAGGGGGCTCAGTTGACATTCTGAACTACAGTTCATAAAATTTCTCCAGCTCTTCTTTTCTTTTCCTCTATTTTTGTCTGTCTGTCTTTACCCCAAAAACTAATCCCATCACAGTGAGCAAGGTTTTGAAAATATTTCACAATTGTAACGCTGCATCATCATCAACATAATGTATTATGTTACTGTAGAATGGCAAGACACATCACAGAGTATTTAGGCATGTGTTTTTTTCTTTTTTCTTCTACTTTTATAGGCAGACATACAGCAACACATTTTGGCTGCTTGGATATTTTTTGTTTGCTCCCTACCAAAACGATCTTTTACCTGTTGTCATAGGTCAAAAAACATCTTACACTGTGAACACCAACAGACAGCAGATAATTGGATATACGTGTGTGTGGGGGTGTGTGTGGGTGGGTGAATGTCCAAAATTGAACTTTTGAACTCTTAAGCAGAAGCCCACTACTTGCTGGCAGCAACAGATATGGGCTGTTCATAAATTTTGTCAGCATCTGGACTAAACAAAAGTGGCATGCCCTGACTCCTCCAATTAATAAAGAAACATAAGACAGAACCACTGATGAAGAGGCTGATCATGTGTTGTGTTTCAGCACATAGACTGTTTAAATTGGGAAAACAGGAGAACTGAGGATTTGGAAAGAAGGACTTGCACTGAAAAGAAGGATTCCTGTAAGAAGTGGTCTTGGAAAGAAGATGATCCTGAAAAGGTGAAGATCTTGGCTGGAGGAGAGATCCTGGAAGTAGGGGAAGATCCTGGAAATCAGGGAGCTGTATGGAGACTAAAACCAAGGGATGCCTGGGGACCTTGGCTGGCAAAACCCAACATGGGTAATGATGAGCAGCAGCACAGAAGGAACAGACCCCATTTTCTGGAGACCTTCCTGGGTCAGCAGCGACCTCCCTGTCGTGAATGGATGGCAAGACCTAGGGAACATAATGCTGCAGGGGAACAAGTGACTGAGTGTGTGAGATAATCAAGCAGGGTAAAAGCTCTCATTGTCCTTGTTCTTAAATAAGCCCCAGTATCCAGATCCACTCTGGTCTGTCGTTTACTCTGTCTCACCTGTGACACTCATCACTGATCGTCCTCTGTCTTTGCCTACTCATTTCCCTGTACCTGCAGTGAATTTTTTTTTCCAGTAGGATCAGGCAGAAACCTGATCAGGCCTGTCTGTTTGGCCCTGGCTCAGAGCAATTCCTGGGGTAGGTACCCCTTTTCTTTCTCTCTGGTCCTGTTTGAAGTCCTTACATTCTTCGTAGCAATCATGCCCTAGCCATTCGCCGGCATCATTATCAATGGATACATGAGCATGCCACATAGCTTTTACCATGAAGGAAGAGAATGAAGCATGCAAAGGTAATTTTCCACATAATCTTATTACCCTGAAGTGAAAATATAACCCAGAATTTTTTGTTCCCAAGTGAACGCCACATGGATGAAAACTATGAAACCATTTGTAGCAAATAATAAAACCTGATATTTTAACAGACCATTTTTGAGCAATTCAGAATTAGTGTTGCTTTGATAGAGTCCTGGCACACATGTTTAAACAACATATACAGTATCTGTTCTGTGCAGATAGTGTAACTGGCTAAAGTTTGTGCTTTCAGTGATCTGGCAGTGATCTTTCTTGCTAAAATACATGCACTAAAAGCAAACATGGAAGGTACACACAGAGAAAAATAATTTAAAAATTAAAATTAATCTACTAAACATCTTTTTTTTTTTTTACATTCTATACACATAGAAGGCAAAATCAACTGTTGTGACCTTGTGAGCCTCTAAATTTTTCTCCTATTTTTTCATAGTACAATTATATAAAGCCAAGACTTAAATTTCATGGCATGTCACACTGAGAACAACATAAAACATATTAGCAAAAACATCTAAAATGAAGCAAGTAGCTTTGTTTTTATATTTTTAAATAAATTCAATACTGTAATAATACCAAGCTGACTTTCTGCAGAAATTTCAGGGTTCTACATCATGGAGCCAGCAGGCTGCAATGAGAACCAAGCAGACAGAGTACAAATTTTAGATTCTATTTTGTACAAGTATGTCCCAATACTATTTCCTCATCCAGCTTTAACACCTGAGACATTCATAGTGGGGAAAAGTAGAGTTTGTGGGTACATCTGCATTGCAGGCCAGAAAGTGTGGCAAGATAGGGTGAAACTCTGGTTAGTGTCACCTCCAGATGTCTTGCTTCTAAGGCTCAAGCTTGCTAGGCTGAACGGTTCAGGTACAGTTTCAAAAACAGTGTAGTCTGCACAACACTCATATCCTTATTTTGGTGTTTTCACTTTAATGCTGCACCTAGGAAAAAAGCAAAGTTCATTCTTTGTGGCTCAAGCCTAACAGATTAAATAAAAAGGACAGAGCAAAAGCACACAGTATTCTCAGTGGAAAAGTGAAACATGGAAAGCCACTATGAGTTTTGGGTCTCAGAAGACTGCTCCTTCCAGAGATACCTGTTTCTTCAGATAGCCTGATAGCCTGTCCTTGAATTAAACTGCAGCTCAGGTAATAAATACATCTAGGAACCTGCAAGCATGACCCAAGCCATTCTGTTTCACAACAGTTACATAAAGCAATGACTGCGATGATCATTTCCACCTGCACACTGTCTCTGGCACCAAATCATTTAGTTTAAAGTAGCTAATCCAGCACACATTGATTTAAAGTGAAGTGCCATCACACTCATCTAGCTCATTTTGTCCAGAAAAGCAGTGCACATTATTTGGAGAAATCAATGTCAGAAGGTGACTTTGACCCTAAAGCTGGCTGTAGTCTTAATGTCCACACTGACTGTCATCTATTATCAGTAGTTTATAACATCCAACAGCAGCCTAAGCACAAGGGGAAAGTAAAATAAAAAATATTGAAATATCTAATTATAATACACCCTTTAATTACATAAATGTGGACTCTATGCCTATGCAACTTCTGAAATGAAGGGCTATTATATGAATAGCCTATATTTGGATGATTTATGTGATTCTTATAAATCTGAAGATAAAGCTACAGATGTGAAGCTCTCGTACTTACAAAATGGCATCTGGGCAGAAGCTAGATGATAGTACCAAGCAAAAAAGAATATATTGGCAGGATGGTGTTAAAAACTTNATTTTGGATATGTAATGGTGACATGAAATATGCAGCTAATGAAAAAAACGTATACTTGGGGAGAAAGCAGCAATACAAACAGATTGTGAAGCTGCTAAAGAGTGTAACATCAAGAGAGGTGTATGCCAAGGTTGCATACTTTATCTCTGTAACTATTCAACACAGATGCACAAAGTATAACAATCTGCAGAAGAATGAAGAACA
>WAAD01032970.1:63428-73566 GCA_013389945.1 Fregata magnificens | reverse complement strand
AAGCTGCTAAAGTCCCTGTTAAGTTCTGCTTGAATGAAAAGCATGACATGGTCTGTCTAACAGTGCAGGAAATATTCGAATTGTGCCATTTATAAACTTTTGATTCTTCATCTTTCATTGCATTGATAGTGGTTATTTCCATTTGACAGGTTAAACAAGGGATTGATTTAGCAAAGAGCTAAATAGCAGCATAATGAAAAATAAAGTTCAAAGTCCAGAAATGTAATTTAGAAAGTATTCTTATATATTAACAGCTGTGATCGCCAGCATAGCATGGTAAATAGTTAATAGCACTTAATAGCAGAGGCAGCACTCAACAATTAGTCTGAAGTTGTTCCATGAGGAATATTTTTTGCTTTCTTTAAACAGAGTGATGAGTAAATGGCTTCTGTTTCACTGTTCATGTAGACATTAGCAGGGCTATCATGCAAGTAACTTAGTGACAATAAGCCCTTGTAATAATACATTGGAACCATCAGGAGTCTACCACTTTGGTTACTATTGATAACACACCAGAGATGGAGATGTCTTTTTTTAATACTTCTGAATGACAGCCACAAAGACATAACTTTCTTTGCAGGATTTTATTTCTTCCAGTAATACTGAAAAACACCAGTCATTTGGTGGTGAAAAGAGGCAGGGTAATTATGTTCAAGAATTACAAAAGTCCAAAGTGGAGGTGGGGTAAAGGATTTCTGGAAAATGGTTAAACGAAGAAGTTACATTGACTAGTTCAACCTTACCGTGCCCAGGATATAAATGAGGAATAATCTGGTAAGTCTTGCAGAAATGCTAAATAATGACCTAGGATGGTCTCCAAACTGAGCTTTTGTCTAGAACATAGAGATGCTTCTCGTCCACCTGCAGAGAAAAAAATTTCAACATCAAGAGACAGATCAAAAAAAGGCTTTATGAACACATCTATGAACAACTTGATTGACTCCCACTGAAACAACCTGAATAACTCCTACCAAATTTAGGACTTGAATGTGTGCAGAAAGAGAAATACATTACATACATTTTAAATGAAGTAAATACGCAATTTTTACTAAAGTGTTTGATGTTAGTTGTACTAAATATCAGCTCTACATAAGGCACACCTGTATTTTCCTTACAGAATTCCTTACAGAAAAATTCAAATACAATTCCTTACAGAAAAAAGGAAAAATAGAAGCTATCTTTTGAATTATACATGAACTGCAGAACTAGTTCAAATAAGATTAGTTTTATCATACCAGAGTGCACTTAGTGCTGTACTCAGCACTAAAATATTTAATATTTAATATTTCTTTTTCCTTGGAATTTCAGTAACAAGAAAGCAGTTCTGTGAAATTCACTATTACTGCCCAGATAACTGAAATATCTGGACCTGTAATAGATTACAAAACCTGTACAATCAATTTACATTTGAACAGTTCATTTCACTAACACAGTTCTTCAATTTAAAAAGTACTGCTTATTTTTGCATACATTCCATAGCTGCCCACATACTGATGAGGTATTCAGCACATTTCTGATTAGCTCTACAGAGAAAAAGAGCAGACGGAAAAAAAGTAAAAGTGTGTTCAGAAAACCAGATTTTTAGAAAGAACAAGATCTTTCACAAATCCCAAGAACTAGCTTAAAAAAAAAAATCCATCAGTAACCTAAATCCTTCAGAAGCTGGAAATATAAGTGGTCAAAAAACCAGAAGAATCAGGAGCATGGTGAGAATACTTAAAGGAAACAAACAGGTGATATTGGGCGAGGTCATTTTTTAGAGCTATTTGGATCAGCCACTTTGTGCCCTGCTTCACAGCCCCACTAAAACATTGAGGAGAGTAACACAAATATTTAATGAGAAACGATTCTGAAATGGAATATTTCCCATTCCTCAGCATAAATCTCAGATATTTCAAAGTTTTCCCCAAATAATTAAAAACTAGTGTATTCCAAGAAAGTTAACAGCAGACGGGTCAGGACATCTGGAATATCACAGGACGACTGGGAGGAAGGAAATCAAGCATGAAGTCCTCGCCTAATATGAAACAAGTCTAGAAATACCTCTGCTGGGTGACCAGCGAGGCTGGTCTCCCATTTATATCCTGGACTTAAGAAGCATTCCTGACAGAATACTGTTGCAAAAGTAGAGACTCCAACCTGGTTCAACCAGCTGGAATTTTCCCAATAGAAATGGATGATCCAAAAAATTTCCAGCTGACACTAAAATCACAGCTATTTACCAGATTCAAGCTCTGTATACTATAAGTTTTCCTTGCTAATGATTCAGTCAGTTAGTGAATCCTAAGTTTGATGGAAACACAACCAGAAAGAGGCTCAGAAATGTAAAAATGGTCACCTTTTCCCTTTCCGAGGAGTACCGTACTCCAAAACAGACAGGGAACCATCAGAATAAAGCCTGTGCTGTGCAGTAGCTGCTTCCTCACCTGACTGACCTCCCATGGAGCCTGCTTCCTCATTCATGTATTGAGCTACCTTGCACGTCCAACTGACAAAAGCTGTTAAATCCTTCCAGTATGGGTTTCCCTCAAAAGCAAACAAAATTTCTTCAAGTGTATTGTTAATTCTGAAATGACACAGAAAACAAGGCTACCATGATTAAACCAGTGATTTCTTTCAAAGTCAAATTAACTTGTGAACACATGCCGTTTCTCTGTAAACCTCTAGCTAAATTCTATTGCCACTTTATGCATACAGACAGTCCTGTTGACTAAGGGAAGAACTGAGGCAGGCAGGCTAATAGCAGAGTCCTTTGCTAAAGAAATCAGCAGCATAGCTATTACATCACTCTAAGCACAACTAAACTTTATTACGCAGGTTTGTGAGCAGAAAGGAAAAAAAAAAATCTAAAAAGCATTTTAAGAACCCCCCAAAATGCTCTGGTTCAAAAAGTAGCATTTTGAAATTGAAAACAATTATCGAGAAATGCTTCCTTTTGCCCTGAAATACACCTTTGCATTAAAAAAATCATTGCTTTGTCTCTGAAAAAAAACCAATCAAACAAAACAACAACAAAACACCTCACATAAAAATAGCGCTGAGCTTTTCTTGCTCTTCAAAGTTACATAAACACAAGCCTCTATTCCCAGGGGCCTTTTAGCTCTATCTGTTTTTGATGCTCAAAAAATGAAATGTAAAACTAGTCCTCCTGGTGATTTCATAGGAATTTAGAGACATGGAGGGAGGGAAGGCAATCAACCATTGACCAACAGCAAAAGGGACAGGAAAAATGACCTAAGTTTTCTAACATCTAAGATGTTATTAATATCTGTGGATTTAATCCCTGCTGCCAATGCAGCTTGTGGAATTTCTGACAGATTCTTGAATCCTTAGAGCTAACAGTTTTACTGCTTTAATAACAAACTCTTTTGTCAAGTTTCTCATATGCATAAGTAATGTAGATAGTTGCCTTCTACACATGTTTAAGTTTGTGACCTAGGTCATCTGTCCAGCATAAATGCAACTTCACATTAAGTGCATTATGCCCATGCTTTACATTGCCAAGCAAGAATAATAAAATCCTATCTTATTTTAAAGCACTTTATTGCTATAGGGATTTGTCTCTAATATACTCTGAGTTAACATCGTTAAAGCCTGAAATCAGTAGAATTACTGAGTCATAACAAATGACAATCAACTTAATAAAAAGATGAATGGATTTTCTGCCAAAATAGAGGAATGGTGGCCACTTGATGTGTTCAGAAAGCAACTTGAGTCGGCAATACCCCTCCTAGTGCACTTTCTAACTAATCTCTCTTTATTGTTTTCCTGCATCTCCCAGGAGTCTTTCAAATCCAAGTTTCCAAGCATCCTGAGCAGCACAGTACTGAAGAGGTATGTACCAGGAAGCAGGCTGAGAAGTAGCAGAAAATGCTTGGATGTGAGAAGATAAAAAGGGAGAATAGGTTTTTAGAATCCTAGATACCTGCCTATCCTCAGCCTATTTCCACCCCTACCCCCACAAATACTACTACTAATAAAAAAAAAAATCATCCTCTACCTTCCTGTTTGTGCTTATAGAAAATTGTTAACGCTGGGTGGTAATCAAAAGCAAAAAGCAGGAGTTTAACCTTTTTATCTATTCATTTACTGGTTATAATACCTTATTCCAGGCTGGTACCAGTCAGGATCTTTACGTATTAAAAGGTATACAAGATACATACAGTGAGAAGAGCAGCTGTTCCTGACAAGAGCTGAAATGGAGATCCTCCTCAGATGGTGCCTCTTTGCTCAGCAATTCATTAATTTCACAGTTATAAGCATAATTTTTCGTTAGCTGCTCTTCTATTTCTTGCCATCCCAAATAATCATCCATTATTGAATCTGGCAGGCTCTGATGTCCCTGAGTTATTTTCTGCAGAAGCAGGACCTTTCACAGTAAAGAAAGCAATATTTGAAACCAGTAAAAGGGAAACTCGCCTGAGCTTCTTAGATTTTTAATATTGATGATATTGAAATCCAACATAAGATGGATTAAATGAGCAGTCTTTCAAACCTTCTCAATTTTTTCTGGAAGCCACAGTAACTTAGCATGTCTAAAATGTCACATCCACTCAAGAGACTCCACAGGACCACTTGTGCCTTGCCCCCAAGCACATTTTAATCAGTTTAAATAATCAGTTACCCATCCACTTATTAAGAGCAAACAGTAAGTAGTAAGATGTAACCCCTGCTAATTTATTTCATTTTGTAACAGTAACATAAGTAAGGCATTGCAAGCTTTAAACATGAAAAGAATTCAGAAATACTTACAGATTCCTTTAGTGACTGGAGTTGGTTACTTAGCCTGAAGGTCATCTCTGAACCATTGCCAAGGCACACGTATATTGTTAAAATGTCGATGTCATCTGAGCCCTGTGGAAGTCTCAGGGTCTTCTCAAACATTGTAAGCACGTCATTGCATATATAGGAGGCATTGCTTATCAACATCTAAAATTTAATGAATATACTGTCACCTTAAAAATGACCTCAGGGTGAAGGAACAGATTTAATTCACACTCCATATCAATTCTCACAATGAAATGTCAAAAGACAAAAAAGTACAAAGTAAAGTTGGACCAAAATGCTGCTGAATAAAAAGTGAAATACTCTACTTAGCAAGTACTTTTTATCCCTCAAAATAAGCCTCTGCAGCTTTATGCAAATTAATATACAAACATTAAATAACAACATACCTGTTTTAGCTCCACAAAGAGCTTTCTGATGTCTAGATGAATGAATCCATCTCTTTGGGCAAAGGGAATCAGTTTTTCCAGGCTACGTATAGCTTCTGTAAGACATTTCCCCCACACACCCCAGAAAGAAAATATTTAAGCTGCAGAGTAATTCAGGGACAGTACAGTAGGAAGCATCCTTCTGGGAAAGAAAATTGTGCATGATATGGTTTAAAAATACAGCAGTAACAGAGGCATAAAGGTTCCACTTTGGTTTAGATAACATCCCTGCCCAAAGCACTTCATCATTTGGCACAAAATATGTACATGGCTGCACTCTGCACTTCTGAGGAACAAAGACTGCTGCCTTCCTGTACCGCCACTGAAAAAGGCTCATCAAGACAAAGCAGAAAGAAGAGACCAGTCTTCTTACACAAGCAAAAGCATGACCCTATCCCCTTTCACAGTTATATCGAAGTAGCTCCAATGACTTCAGTGAGCTTTCATGATTTTCAGGAAAGAAAAATGAGGTTCTGTGTGGGCTTCTAGTTATGAATGCTGTAAATAAACTTGGACTCTTTCCAGATGTAACTGTTGATTTAGCCAGCAAATTCTTCTGAAATATGGAAAGGTGGCCTAATTCCTTAAGCTCCCAAGCAAAACTAATCTCACCCTTCTCAAATAAAACGCAACCACAGAAGTGTTACCAGGTCATGTTAGGGAGTTGCCAAATCCAGTAGTCCTACAGAGGTGAGGCTGCTGTAGCTCCATGCCCCCAGGTCCAACCGGCAGCAAGGCTGGGCAGGTAGGCACACAAGCTAACACATACACAGTAAATGCACATGGCCAGCCACACAGATCAACGCAGACCAACACATGTAGCACTCGCACACACACAAACAGCACCCATGGCCTCATCCTGTTCACCTCGCCTGTTGGTCAAGATGAAGGTCTGTTAGAGGGAATGCATATATAAATACACACACACACACACAGAGTGTGGATCCTCCCCAGCAGCTGGGCTCAGACACCCAGTCTGCCCGGCAGCTGCCCCTGGATCCCAGTCTCCCTCCTCAGTTGCTGGCACGTGGGCATACAAGCCTCGAGGCTGCAGCCCCGCTCCAGCTTCTGGTACAGGTGTGCTTGCTCACACACAGAGTGGATCCCTGCAATAACTGCTCTTGGACACTCAGTCTATCTAGCAGCTGGTCCCTCAGCTCTCCCCAGCTGCCTAACACATAGGAGGTACACAAACAGGTCTCTCAAACAACCCCCAGACCCCATGGTGTCTCTGGTGTCGGCCTGGGCCTCCTGGTTCCCCCGATAGCTGACTCCTCACTGCCAGAGAAGCACACACCTCCCCAGCTCCCAGGCCACCTCACCCACCCTTCAGCTATCCCAGCCTGAGAGTCACTAGTGACCACACACTGATATGTCCCCCCTCACTCACTAGTTTCTGGCACCATAGACACACAAGTCCCACCCCATTTGCTGCACTTGATTTTACCCACTGTCGTCCTTTCAGTTGTTGCTATGGGCCCCTATATGTCCCATGGTCTGACCTCAGTTGCTGCACGCAGACCCCCATACACACACTTGCACAGAGAATAGAGAGTCCTCACCCAGGAAAAAAGTTAGAAATGGAGTTTAGTGAGAAGGCAGGACAGCCTGCAACGGTCAAATGCAGGGCATGGCCAGGCAAGCAGATTGACCAAGTAGCCTGTTTATACGTGAGCAGCCCCTTTCATCACCTTATTTCTATTATCCCATACTTGTTCCTCGCCAAAGCACTTCTTCTCCCCACCCATGCTTCCTCTTCCAAACCTCCCATACTAAGTCTTGTGCAATCCCAAAAAACACTCTTTCCCTGCTTCCTATAATGAGTCCCATAGCTCTGGGCAGTAATCAGTCTGTAAGGTGACCCAGCCTTGGAGGATCTAGGACAGGGTACCATTTGTGTTCTCCCACTTGCCACTGTTCCTCTATATTCCTTTGTGTGGGTGGAGATGAGCATTTTACCACATAAGCTGAGAGGGCAGATGTAAATCAGTGTAGTAAATCAGTGATATAAATCAGTAGTAAATCAGTGTAACTCCACTGTCATGAAGGAAGGTATACTGATATACAGTACACAAGCAAAATTGTGTAGCATGCTTCAAATCAACCCATCCTAAAAAGGAGACTACAGAAACTATCCTGAAGTTTCAGATATGTCTTGCAGGTTTGGGTGCACAAGTAAATCAGGATTCGGTAATACAACTAGCAGTACTGATTCCAGGCAGCCATGTGCTATAAAACAAAACCCACAAGACAAAAATGACACCTTTTGGTCTAATGACCTTATCAACCCAGAAGGTAAACAATCAGCAAACTTAATATTAAATGTCCTAAAAGTGTGCGTTTGGAAAATTATGTTGAAAGAGTACTTGTTTTCTCATGAGTTCTGCTCCCTGCTATGCACTCAGTCCTTGTTCATTTTTAGAGGCTAAAACAGATTTTACAGTTTAGTTCAGTTAGTTGATACAGCTAAAGGGTATGTTGGATTATATCTTTTTGTGTATGTGTATCAACAAGAGAACCGCTTGCTAAATTCCCAGAGTAATCAGCTGCAAAGCCATTAAAGGCAAGAAGCATACATGTGTCATACAACATAACCCAAGGAAAGTGGGCTTCGCTGTTATCACTGATGCTGTAACATGACCTGCACAACCTTTACTCCTAGTAATGATGCACAATACTAAAATACACAAAACTTGTGTCAGAGCCTGTGCTAACTTCCAACAGTCATCTTCAAACAAGAGGTTGTTATTTGTAATCTGAAGACAACTGAGCTAGAAATCAAGGACAAAATTGCACAATTCCAGTGGCATCTTGGACAAAATTTGTACTGTTAATATATTGTTTATTCTTTACTGTAAAGTCATATGCAAATATCAAGTAATTTAAGACTATCAATGTCCCCAAAAGGACCAAAGTGTGTTTCAGATGCGTAATTAGTGTTCTTCCTACATATACCCACATTATAGTATTGCAGGTCTCCACTAAAAGGTTTCCCATAAAGATACCTTGTCCTTTTTTTTTTTTTTCTTTTTTTTTCTTTTTAACTCCAGATCTGTGTGGACCTTACAATATGATTATATTGCCGACCAACTCCTGAGTATCATGGTGCTGAGCATCACACAATCTGAGTCCTAGCACACCGCATAATAATATAAATGTATTCCAAATCTAAAAGTCACAATTGCTGAACAGACATATTTACAAGAACTTCATGGGAGCTAGTTCATCTTATTGAGTCAAACTGCTGAAAACATATCCAGTTCCCCAACTTCTTGTAAAATACATCTCCACTTGCCCTGAGTTCAGTACTGTCCCCTCTCTTCTGGGAATGGCATCCTCCACTTCCTTCACCATCAGCCTAGCTTTGTGTCCAAAAGCATAGCCCCCAGAGAAGGAAGCACCCTGCCTCTGTGCTTCAGAGCCCTCAATCAACTCCTGACTTAAAGAGATCAGAAAATCCATATGTCTAACTCAGTGTTTTGCTTCGCTTGCAATGACCAGCCAGAAAAGTCAAGCTGCATCTAAATCTAAAAACAAGACTTCTTGTTAACACATACATGACTGACAGCATCAGAAACTTCTCAGGCATTGATAATTTTTATTAAGCAGGCTCTTTTCTTGAGTTAGATCTTTAAACAACAGCCAAGCAGCATACAACATCATATAAGATGCCTAAGGATATTGTTTATTCCTGATATGAGAAGGGAAAACAGATATTATGTTGTGTTCTATCATCACTAAGGGAAACAAAAGTTTAGGAATTCAAAAGCTGCTGTAAATATCTAAATGTGACATGTATTACAGAGCCCAAATGCCTTACAAGAGGTAGAATGTTATCCATTTCCCATGTTATTCTGTGGAAGTCATTTGAGTGTTAGTAATGAGTATCCACCATGCAGCTTTACCTTCAGTGAAGTATAAATAATGTGCTATTACGTTCCTTATAGCTCCATCTACCAGAAGCAATCTCTTCATAACAGGCCATTGAGGTACATCTTGAAGTACAGACAGCATTCTCTCCAGATGCAGGATTCTGCAATCAAAAGAGGTGGAGCATGGAAACATTGTGTACTACAAACAAAAAGGTAAAGTTGCTGAAAAATTATGGGATTTTTTTTGTTGTGCAGTCACTATATCATCTACTTTGTAGTTTCTTACAACAGCAGTGGTATAGCAGTTTCCTGTTATAAAAAAAGAATCACATTCCAAAATGTACTACTAAATTATTGAACAATTTGACTGCAGTCTCTCTCTTAACAGTAGATAATGGATTTTACAAAAACCTGGGCAAACTAAGGAAACAACAGCAAAACCAAAACAAAACAACCCCTCTGATTCTCAGCATTATCTGATCAGTCTCCCAGGTGAGGAGTACAACTTGTTTTCATGGACAAGTCTACTTCTTTTCAGACTAATTTACCTGAAAGCCAAAACCATTAATGTTAGGGAAGATTTACACACAAAATCATCTCCTTTCCTCCCCTTTGCAGGGGGAAAAAAAAAAAAAAAAAAAAAAAAAAGGAAAAGTTCCCCATTAAAGAGTTCATTTTGTATCAAGCGACTTACTGTACTAAAAAAAAAAATGCTTGCAAACACTCAAGGGTGGGAAAAGGAGGTAGTGGCTGCTATTCCCCCAGCTACTGTTAGGTTAAGCACAGGAGTTACACACCTGTTTATAATACCACATCAGTTCATNTGAACAAGTAGAGCTATTACAAGCAATGCCAAATTGAGGCCAACATTTTAACTCCCAGAAGTGATGCAAATCATCCAATGTGCAGTTAGAAAGAGAGAAGTATCAGTTCCTGTGCTCTGCCATAGACTTCTCATGAGGGTCTGACAAACATTTACTCCCTGTATCTACAACTTTTAAGTCCTGTGTAGAACCTTCCAAATCATTTATAAAAAGTCCTCTTTTTTTTTTT
>WAAD01032970.1:23553-63388 GCA_013389945.1 Fregata magnificens | reverse complement strand
TTTTTAAATAGATAGGGAATCGGAGCTCTTAAACCACTTTGTTTTGCATAAATCACCCAGAACAATTGTCTTGATTTTTATTTTAAAACATACGCTGTGAATCAGAATACCTGAAATTAAAGCACAGTCAATCTTTACAAAGCTTGTAGTCGCACTTGTCCTGAAATGGGAATTGAAGGCATTTGCAAAGTTGCAACAAAATAGATTTCTACTAGATTAGTAACCAGCTGCTAAAAGAATAACTCTACTGTACAGGAACATTTGGACAGCTTCAACAAAACAAATCATTCTGAATAAGTACAGAACTTATAGCCATATCTTCACATAAACTGCTTATACTTGCATGAAGTGATAAACCAAACAGGGAATTTGAAAGTTCAAAAGCATTAAAAGAAATCTTAGCCTCAGAGTGCCCTAGATAAGATCGGAAACTATACATATATGAACACATAGCATTACATCGTAATTCTGTTCTCCATAGTAGGCTTCTGTTCCAAGATCTCCTGCACAAACGTGAGTATGACTGCTACAACAAAAATACAAAACATTTCAGATGCACTGGACTTGCTGTACATGAGTAGATTGATCCTATAGCATACAACCATGAGAAGCATTACTGAGTCACAGCAACTATTTGTGGGAATTAGACTTTGTTTCCAGAACAAGACAAAGAATTCAGGTCCCAGTTCAAAATGCTTAATTATACACAGCTGCTGATTCCTATGAGTCCTGATCATGTATTCAGGCCCTCTGCTGAACCTGTAAGTAGGTATACTCTGAATCACAGATTTAATTTCTTTTTCAGAATGTGTATGCATCAGCACAATTATTTGACTGTATCTGGCTGATATGAGGTTTTGTAATTACAGAATAAAAAATAAAAACACAAAACAAAAATCAGAAATCAAATAAATGTAATGTGAAGATAAATATTCAAGTTGATCTGAACTATATAAGTTGCAGAAAGATAAGTGTAACTTACAGATCATGAGATGCAGTATATTCTTCTGAAAAGTAGGCATCTGATTTCTCATTCCATTGCTGGATCAGGGTATTTATCTCTGAAAAAAGTTTCCTGGCTTCCCTGTCATCTGGAAACTGAGACATTAAATCAGCTATGATTCTTTCAAGTTCCAAAAGGAGTTTCTGAGAGAGGCTGCTGCTGAACCACTGCTCAAATACCTAGCAGATTGAATGCAAAACAGAACACACCTTGTTAGAGAATCAAAGCTTTCTTATTTAGACAAGACACAGAATTTGCATGTCTTTAAAAAAAAAAAAAAAAACACAATTTACAATGATAGTAAAATTTCTCCCTAACAACGTGTCTAGACTCTGAAATGACTGGCCTCACAAAGGCTGATTTTCAATACAGTTTGTACTGACCTGCAAGTTGGCAATATAACATGCTACATCATACAGAGAACTAACATCCTATGCTGTGCTGTCCCTGCCCAAAGACCCAGGAATGGTAAAAAGATTGCCTGAGACTGAAACTAATCAAAAGCAGACCTCCACAGTCAATCACTCAAGGTTTCCTTTCCCTTACAGGACTTCTGCCTACACTACCAACACAATGGAAGGCAGCAGCCTCAACATTTTTGGGGTTCCATTACACAAAGAGATGGAGAAGGAGCCTGCATGCTCCCATTGTGTAGCCTAGAATAAGGCATGCCGAGTCCTGGCCAAACCTACTGAGTGGTCTCCTTTCCTCCACCATTATGTTTTTTTAATGCCAAGTGGTTATAACAGATTTTTACTATAAGAGATGTCCTGTCCACCAAGGGAATTCCCAGTGGCCAGCTTACAGTACTTCAAGTTGCCATCATAATGATGTCAGCTCTTGCGAAGAGTTTTAAAACATGGCTGAAATTATTACTGGATTTTCCTATGGCTACAGTAGGAATTAGTGCATTAGTTTTGGCAAACACATTAAATTATTACTTGAAGTCATCATACATAAGTGAAACCTTTATCAAGAGAGAAATCAAAGGCTACATTTTTGAGGAAATACACGATAAGCTCTACATGCTTTCTTTAGGTGATATTGCAAACATCTCCAGAGCAGCTTGATACACAGCTGATATTTTTTAATGGGAAAAAACCCATATTTCAGTGGAAAAACAAACACCAGTGTTAAAGCAGCTAAGTAAGTGTTTTCCTTAGGAGACATCTGAATGGTTTATCCTTTTCTCCACGCAACTACACGTATGTCTTCATAGACACTGCATGCCAAGCTGTTCTGCCAGAGCAGAATTTTAAGATGCTATACTGGAGATTTACCCTCATCCCCTGCAACATGCTTCAGTCACTATTGCCAGACATAGTGGAGGGGAATTAAAAATAAATGAATTATGTACTATATCAGTGGAGGCCTGTAGTCTGCTTTCAGTTTTGCCCAAAATTCAGGCTCAGGTGGGAGAGTAGATGGGTCTTCCTTCTGTCAGGCCTCTGCACTGCAGTATATTTCACTATATTCCCTATTTGATTGCAAATCTGTACTTGAGTTAATGAGAAAATCTGATTAAGTGGAAACATGGTGATAGATTATACTTACACTGTAATGATTCTTTATAAGGATTACTTTGTCTTACTAGCAAGATGAAAAAAGTTCATGACAATAACATTTAATAGCTAACTCAGATCTTTTAACTCAGTTACTGTTGATAGGCTACATACAAAAATTAGGAATTTAATCTATTAATTTATTAAAGTGTACCTGGGCATAGAGTCTGAGCTTGCTGACAGCATGAACAAGATACAGTTTGGCCTCATGCCGTGCAGAAATACAGTGCTTTTCATTATTCTCTTTGTTTGCTTCATCTTCTGGCACACTGGACAGAGCAGAGCACACAAACTGCTCCAGTGTCTCTCCTGTGGGAATCTGGCAGGGACATAAGAAATTGATGAGCATCTCAAGAGAGCTGCTGAGCGTTATCTCTGCTATCAGCTTACTTATCTGGTGAAAAAAGAATATCACATAGCCTCCTTCAGTGAGAACAAAGCCCATTTAATCCAGCCTCATATTCTGGGGCACGTACTTCAAAGTACTCCATGTGCAGAGTGCTGTATAAAATACCAGTCGCACCATTAGGGTTCTCATACACCAGGCAGAATGATGATACCTGTATACGTAAGGAATTTTCATCGTGTAGCTACACCAGTGTAGCTACTTCTACAGTCATTTGCAGGCTGATGTTGAACTAACTTGACAATGATACAGTACACCTACACTAGAATTTTGCACTAGAATAACTGCATCGAAGCAACTTCACAAGTATAAAAATCACTGATGTAAAAAGCATTCAGTACAATGGCACATCTCAACCAATGATTACATGCAGCAGACTAGTTTTAAATTGAAGGTGGCAGGTTTCAGCAGTGTGGCCAAGAGATCAGAATTTTTTCCTCATAGCCTGACTTCTAAATTCTGTGTTGAAAGATTTATTATTCCAAATCATATAAATTTTATTAAAGCATAGAAAAATAATTTAGCACACTTTTATTAATGTCTTTCTGAGATACTTTACTTCCTAACTCCTTTCAACTGTGACTAGAAAATTTATTAAAAGTTTTGCAGATGTTTTGACAACAAATGAGCTGGGGCATTACATACAGAATTGAAGTGCTCAGAACAGACATTGTCCAGGCTTCCATATTTCTATTCATACTTTTTGAGGGTCTTCAATACCCTAACACAAGCACACAATATCAAGATATTAGTTTAATCTATAAATAGCTTGCAAGTGAACTGCCTGGGATTGCACAGCCAACCATAGCTAACAGGCTGCAGTCAAATTCAGTCCAGTTAATCAAACTGGCCATCACTGATATTTCATTAAAAGGCCATTCAAAAGTCAAGTTTTTTTATAATTTACCCCTTTGTGTAAATTAGCTATTTTTATAGCAAGCTCTTCTGGAGTACAACTCTAGAATGTAATTGGCAAAGAGCAAATAGTTTTCAGATAAATACCAGCATGTTCTAGTCAAAAACTGTGGACTTTAGTAGAAATTCAGAAGATGTTTCAAGTCTTCTGCAGTTCAAACCAGACCATCACAACAGACCACTTTGTTCTAGAAGAAAGGTTAGAAATCTCTCTCTGAGAAAAGAGATTTTCTTCAAGATTTGACACATCACCAGTATGTTTGAATAGCCCCACCAAGACAACTCAGTCAATATATTCATATCAAGACTGCACAACTGAGAAGAAAGGACTCTTGATGTGCCTTAATTTATGCACAGAAGAGACAAGCATTCTTTGACCAGAAAACCAGATGAAAAATGCTACCTGCCAAATTAACTCAGACAGCTTCAAATCTAGGATCTAGTTTAAAAGCTTAGTGGAGCAAACTCCAGAATTCTCTACAGAATTGAATAATAAACTCAGGACTTTGCCATACCCAGTGGTGACTTCATACCCAGTGGTGACTTCAGAGAAGCATAAATTCATTAATGTAAACAACTAGACCTATCAGCATCTTCATGTGCAGAAATTCCAGCTGAAGCTAAATACATTTATTTTGATGGGAATGAAGCCAAGATATTTAGCAGTCTTGTAGCTGCTTCACAAATCTACGATATGACTAGAGGTTCTGTAAGGCATGAAAAATCCCTTTAGGGTACATATAAAAACAAAGATGAAAGGGAAGGACACTGAAATTTTCAAGTTTACCTTTGTTAATTGTGCTGTGTAACTTAGCAGCTTCTCAACATGAAGATCATCAAAACCAAACCTGGATTCAAGTTCTGCTCTCACAACATGTGGATTCCACAAAACAGGCCCAAGAGAAAGATTATACTGAAAACCTGAAAGAAAAAACCTTTCTGTTTACATCATTCCTGCTTTCCTGCTTTTTGTTGATGTTGTCTCTTGATGATTCATACTTGATGAGATCCAAGTACCATGTTTCCAGCTTTTTTGGGGGTGGGTGGGGGGGGTGGGGAACTGTGCACTTAAACACCGATTTCACTAGGATAAAATCCATGGCTGCATTAGTAGTATGGTAAGGTCAGTTAATCTGATGGTATTCTGATATTTTGACAGCTGATAAAATAATGGTGAGATGCCCATACACAGTGATTACCAGCAGACCCAGCAGGGTTCCATTCTGAACTGTGTATCTAATTCTGCATGTAGTTATGCAAATGTATGTGTATGGGCTGGATATGAGTCATTGCTGAGAGGGAGAGCACCATGAGAACACCAGAAGACCCAGGGAATTCAAGCTCACCCTCTGTGCAAGGGCTCCAGAATATTACCTTTGTACCACTTCAGTCTTGGTTTTGACAGCTGCAGGGGGATTTAGACTGCATATGACCCTCTATGCAGAGCAGACAGCTGCACCTAGAAACTAATTGTATGCCACCAGACAGTTTGCCAATGAAACTTGTTCCTGACCTTTCCTGGGGCCAGCCTACCTTCTCCAGTTAAACTCATCTCCCATACTCAAGCAGCAGACAGGGAAACGTAGCCCTTCAGCTGAGATCAGAATTTATGATAACAGAAGAATGAAGCTTAAAGTAAAGCATCCATAATGCTTAACATGCATATCCAAAACAAGAGGCTATCCTTCTATCAAATGGAAGAAATTACCCTTTGCGGTGATTTAGTCTTTCTCCAAAATTCACCATTGAAAGATCATTCTAAACACAATATATTAGACCAACATGCTTTGTTTATCAAATAGTTGCCAGAGTCTGATGAAATTTAGTTATTAGTATTTAAAAAACAGATCAATAAAGAAATGGGCTAGCACTACAGCAATATAGTTCAATTCTTAGACCTTTTACGTTAGGAATTTAGCAGAAGCTCAGACAGTTACTGCTATTGCATATTCCTAGCATGCTTACAAGGTATTTCAAAAAAAATCTGAAGCAAATTCCTTACCTTCTAAGCTCCCATCCTGTACTGATGTAGTGGTTAAATTCAGTGCTGTTTTTACCACTTCATAAAAACTTTTGCCCAATGGCACCATAGCTAAATCCTTCAGTGATGCTAAGGTGCTGAAAGTGAAAAATAAAACAAAAATCAAGCTCTCTATACATTCAGAAATATTGAAAGAGCTTGGCAGAAAAAGATGAAGTTCAAGCAACTGAATATTAAAATACTTCCTTTATTGTTGAAAAACCAATGTTTTGTCAAACTAGGCTTTTCATGAAAAAACCACAAATTTTACAGTTAGATTTTCACTCAATTTTCATTAACGAAATGTCTCCTAAGAGGACCAATGTCCTCTTACAAAAAAAAAAAAAGAGAGAAAAAGAGTTAAAAGTGAGAGCAAAAATGAGAGCAAAACCACCACAAGAGTTCTCCCAGTTACCCCCACAACAAGGCAGGATGGACACAGAATAATTATATTTTACTTCCACCCAATCTGCAAACAAAAAAAAGAACCCTTAAAGCAACAGGACACTTATTCTCACAACAAATTAAACAAAGCACATTAGAGAATGCATTGAAAAAAATATATCTATTGAATTTCTTACAAGTCCCAGTCTCAGTCACTTTAGCTGTGAAACAAACTTCTTTGTTAATGTAGCTGTAATTTACTACTTAAAGTTTACATCAGATTTACCTGTTATTTCCTATAGAGTGTTCCTTTGTTATTATGAAAATAAGAATCCAGTTTTGTTAGAGTGGATCAGCAGTTTCCAACATATGCGAGAGGAGAAAAAAAATCAAAAAGCCCAACACTATTTAACTTTGCCAAGTAGGTGTGAAAAGCTTCTGTTAAGTACCTCTGAGAGACACAGCAAAGATGGTACAGCCCAGGAAGTGGGAGAAGTTGTAAATTTAGAATCGTTTCTGTTGACTAAATTCTGCCTGAGCTAGGATCTCTAGAAATGCATATCAGTAATACGAAGCTAGTCAAGAAGTGAGCATTGGTTTTTGTGGTTTGCTTTCCAAATTGCCTTAATTATGGCAAATATGGTCATTGAAGGGCACCAAAGTCTTAAAAAAAACCCAAAACCCAAATGTAAACATCTGAGTCTCCTCTTATTAATCACTTGTGGGTTGACCCCACGTGGCAGCCAATCACCTACACAGCTGTGCATTCTCCCACAGGACAGGAAGAAAATAAAAAGAAGACAAGAACACTCACAGATCGAAAGAAAGACAGTTTAATAGGTTGTGCCGATTTTGGCTGGGAAATCAATTAATTTTCTTCATAGTAGCTACTATGGAGCTATATTTTGGATTTGTGCTAGAAACAGTGTTGATAATACAGGGATGTTTTCGTTACTGCTGAGCAGTGCTTACACAGAGTCAAGGCCTTTTCTGCTCCTCACACCTCCTTGCCAACGAGGAGGCTGGAGGTGCACAAGAAGTTGGTAGGGGACACAGCCGGGACAGCTGACCCCAACTGACCAAAGGGATATTTCAGACCATATGGTGTCATGCTCAGCATGTAAAGGTGGGGGAAGAAGGAGGAAGGGGGAGACGTTCGGAGTGATGGCATGTCTTCCCAAGTAACCGTTAGGTGTGATGGAGCCCTGCTTTCCTGGGGATGGCTGGACACCTGCCTGCCGATGGGAAGTAGTGAATGAATTCCTTGTTTTGCTTTGCTTGTGGGCACAGCTTTTGATTTCCCTATTAAACTGTCTTTATCTCAACCCACAAGTTTTCTCACTTTTACTCTTCCGATTCTCTCCCCCATCCCACTGGGGGGAGTGAGTGGCTCTGTGGGGCTTATTTGCCAGCTGGGGTTAAACCATGGCATAGGTGAAGCAAAAATTTTGCATGCAAGCAAAGCAAATAAGGAATTTACTCACTACTTCCCATCAACAGGCAGATGCCCAGCCACTTCCTCGAAAGCAGGGTCTCAGCATCTATGACAGTTACATGGGAAGACGAATGGCATAACCGTGAACACCCTCCACTTTCGTCTCCTTCTCGCTCTGTCCATGCTATAGCCTCAGGGTAGAGAAATCGCTGCTGAGATTATATTAACAGATTAATAACCTGACCCAGCACAGCAGCCAGTGGTTACTGCTCTCTTTGCTTACTGCTGCTGAAGAAGACGACAATAACCATAAACTTACAATCAAGTTCCTGTCTTACCTCAGGAACAAGTAGACTCTGAGAGTTTGCAAATCTTTCAGAAAAGACTTCTGCTTTTGGCATATGAGCACTACAAGCACAGCTAATACAGCTTTGCATGTTAATAGTTCAGAGAACAAGCTGGAATAAGGTCACAAATGACTCGGGCATAAAGGGGGGGGGGGGGGGAGGAAAACAAGCCCAAACACAGCTGCAATCCATATATTGTAATCAAAAAACTTATTTCCCAGTTTCAAAAAAAATTGTGCTATCATATCCTTCATATCTTTTTTATTAGGAAAAAGACAGTGGGATGCTAAAGGGTGACAGAATCACCACAGTAATTTCCCACTCAAAATCTTTGGGCCCCTGCCTCCCCATGGGGTAAGGCTAGTGAATTTCATGGCCAGTCTTGCACAGGTAGCCAGGTTCGGTGTCCTCCTCTAACCTTATAAATCTGTTAATTGACTACAATGACAATTACCTATCAACTTATTACAATCAGCTACCTACTCTGGCAAATACATTTTTGACTCTTTCCTAACAATTCCCTTATTTTACTGAAAATTCCTGTAGATACTTGTCTTAGTCTTTGCTTTTGATATCATGTCTTCCTCTGAATCCAGCTGTCCTTTACCTGAGGCAGAAAACTTTCATATTCAGAATACAGTGTCTGTGGGGCTTTTCTCACTGCTCCATTTCTTGCAAGCAAACAGCAAAAGCTATTTTTATAGCAAGAGGCTTGAGAAACAAAATGAAGTAATTTTCCCAATATTGACCAAGTGCTACATACATATTAAGTTGATTAGAATCCAAACCGTGATTTTCTTATATTCATATGTAAATATTCTGTCTTTCAAAGAGTCCCAAAGCACATCACAAAGTTCAAAGCCATATTATGTGATGGGCTAATTTCAATCATTGCTAAGATGAAGCTGCTTCTTGGAGACTCCTAGGGAATCTCTGCTGAGCTGGACAGAGATGAAAAATATAGTTATGAAGGAATCAGAATGGGTGAAAACTCCTATCACACCTCTATAAAAGCAGAATCTGGTAAACAGAAGAAAATTTCAGCCTCTTCACACTGACAAAGATGCTTATTTTATTAAATAACCAGTGAGAAGAACAAGAATTGCAGGTAAAATATTAAAACAGAGCACTTTCAAGAATGTAAAAGTACTTACTTTTGAATAGCTTTTAGAAACTCTGCTATGGCAGCTAACCCATCTTCTGTATAAAAGCTGTTCAATTCAAGGCGGGGGAGTGAATGCAGAATGTTCCACAAATATGGTTGTTTGTACAGGTTTTCTGGTCTAGAAATCATTTCCTCTGCTTCATTCAAATCCACCTTTATGTGAAGAAAACACATTTACATGCAACACCTCCATTAACAGAAAAAAAATAGCAGGTGCCTGTTACTTCCCCTACCCCTGCCCTCTTGAATTTTAAACGATTTAAAATATTTTTTTCCAGTGGAAACATACCTCTAGCTTTGGTAATTCACCATGTCATTTTGGTGGTACTTTGAACTTATGGCAGCTTTGTTTCAGATGTCTTTCTCTGCTCTGATGGAAAATGGAGCTGGGAGAAAAGCTAAGCAATCTCTTTCTGCTCGGAATTGTAACTCTCTCCCAAAGAGAAGGATCATCTTTGAGATCTCAAACACAGGGAACTCTTTAGCCCTGCAATGAATTTCTAAGTCTAAGGGTATAAAGACCAGGGGAGTGCCAGGGACATGCCATCCTTGCCTCACAGCTCCTTGGGGGTTGGGGGTGTCAAATAATGATTAATAAGAATGGCTCTTTAAAGATGGACTGGGGTAAAACCACTTCTTTTATAGGACTACACTATCTGTTGCCTATGCAAAACATAGGATCTATCATACTTGTTTATTATGCAGTCTTTGTTTCTCTAATGTTTCACTAGGGCTCTTTTGGGTAATGGTAACATGAGCATGGTTTATACAAAAAGAAGCTTCTGTATACAAGCTCTGTTGCTAATGATGATAGGCTACTTTCAACTAAATATTTTGTTAATGTTGATAAATACATTCTTTCTACTTTATATTTGTGGTGGTGCAGGCCCCCCAGTCTGCTCTGAGATATCAGGATTAGCCCTATCCTGCTGTTATCTTAGTCACAAGTACAGTGACTTGGGCGCCAGGCACCTTCTGGCCACACCTGGGCCATCTGCTGCTTGAATGGTACATCAGGACCACCCTGAGATACCAGGATAAGCCATGCATGCTTTGGGAAAACTCCCATTGTGCTGTTAGCTGGGTCACAAGTGCAGTAGTCCGGGGCTGGGGTGGTCAGGCATCCCCTGGCTGCACCTGGACCATCTCCTGCCTGAACTGTATACCAGAATAACTCAGCACCAATTGTGGCCAAATTAGGAAATACTGACCAACGTCAATTATCTCAAGATCCTATAAATAGCGATCCCCAGGTGAGACCTTTGGAGCTCTCTGGGACTGCAGCAGGCTGTGTGACCCAGTTTTTCCCCCTGAGCTGGGACGCCTCTCAGGATAGGTTTTGCGAGGATTGAAGGATCGTCCATCGACAATTTCGCGAGGACTCAAAGGCCTGACTTCACAAGGTTCACTGACTGTCCTTGATGAATGATGGCACATAAAACTGAGTAATTAATGTAACCTATGAAAAGGGAAATTTTAATCACAGGTTAACCACTGTGTGTGTACGTGTGTGCGTGCGCAATTTGATTTAAACTGTTTGTCTGCCTGTCTGTGTGTATGTGCGATTTCATTTAAACCCCATCTGTGTGTGCAACCCTGCTGTAAGTTTTGGGTGACCCTTGCCATTCTCAAATCTTTAACTAAGTTGCTATTTTGATTGTAACAAATTCCATTGAATCGCTCTGTTAAACTGGCTGATGCTTAAGTGTTAGGAATTATACAACGTAATTTTGTGATCTATCTCAAATATATTAACAAATCCTAAATTGCTGCTAGACCAAAACTGGGTAAAAAAATCTTATTCCATGACAATATTCCATTCCAGAAATGAAATTTCATATTGATACAGCTCCTTTCAATCAAGTATCTTATGAGCAATTTAAAAATGTTACTATAAAAATGCCATCTAATTTCAAGTTATAAATCTAGGTTTCATGAAGTAGCAATCAATCACATATGGAGAAAATGCATTTTAAAATATTTTAAAAGTGAAACCAGTGATCTGTGAAAAGTACAAAATTGACAGTAATGGAGATCCACTACTGTGCCCATTCAGCCTTCCTCTTTTTGTTGAGATTGCAAGGGTAAAAGAGTAATGCATGAGGGACAGCACAAAGACCAAACTCCTTTCACATAAACTGCCAAACTGATTCTGGAAGGAATTATGCCACATCTTGCAAATCTGTCTTCCTTCATGCCCACTTGAGTCTGCTTGCCATATTTACTGGATCACAAAACTGAATTCAAAGTAATCTCATCCAAGCAAGAGCCCTATCTTTTCAGCCTCACTGCAGTCCTTTTTTATGTTTTGGGTTGGTTTTTTGGGTTTTTGTTTGGTTGGTTTGGGTTGGGGTTTTTTAATAATAAGTACACATTAGGATAAGAGTTCCTTGCAAGACATTTTGTAATATGATTTTGTACAACTACACAAGGTCTGGCAGATGCACTTTTAAATTCCTCCTAATGAACAATTAGCCTTTAAATAGCTGTGAATTTTAGCTACTAACAACGTAGTGTGGTGGGGTGACCCTGGCTGCATGCCAGGTGCCCACCAAGCTGCTCTATCACTCCCCATCCTCAACTGAACAGGGCAGAGAAAATATAACAAAAGGCTCGTGGGTCAAGATAAGGACAGGGAGAGATCACTCAGCAGTTACTGTCACGGATAAAACAGACTCAACTTGGGGAAATTAGCTTAATTTATTAACAATCAAATCAGAGTAGGGTAATGAGAAAATAAAAACTAAATCTTAACACACCTTCCCCCCACCCTTCCCTTCTTCCCAGGCTTAACTTCATTCCCAAATTCTTTACCTCCTCCCCGCCAGCAACACAGGGGGACAGGGAATGGGGGTTGTGGTCAGTTCATCACATTTCTCTGCCACTCCTTCCTCCTCAGGGGGAGGACTCCTCACACTCTTCCCCCCGCTCCAGCGTGGGGTCCCTCCCATGGAAGACTGTCCTCCATGAACTTCTCCAGCATGGGTCCTTCTCATGGGCTGCAGTTCTTCACGAACTGCTCCAGCATGGGTCCCTTCCACGGGGTGCAGTCCTTACGGAACAAACTGCTCCAGTGCGGGTCCCCCATGGGGTCACAAGTCCTGCCAGCAAACCTGCTCCAGTATGGGCTCCTCTCTCCACAGGTCCACAGGTCCTGCCATGAGCCTGCTCCAGCATGGGCTTCCCACGAGGTCACAGCTTCCTTTGGGCATCCACCTGCTCCAGCGTGGGGTCGTCCATGGGCTGCAGGGGGATATCTGCTCCACCATGGACCTCCATGGGCTGCAGGGGGACAGCCTGCCTCATCACAGTCTTCACCAGGGGCTGCAGGGGAATCTCTGCTCCGGCGCCTGGAGCACCTCCTCCCCCTCCTTCTTCACTGACCTTGGTGTCTGCAGAGTTGTTTCTCTCACATATTCTCACTCCTCTCTTCAGCTGCAGTTGTGCAGGTTTTTTCCCCCTTCTTAAATATGTTATCACAGAGGCACTACCACCATTGCTTGATGGACTTGGCCAGCGGTGGGTCCGTCTTGGAGGCGGCTGGCATTGCCTCTATCAGACACAGGGGAATCTTCTAGCAGCTTCTCACAGAAGCCACCCCTGTAATCCCCCTGCTACCAAAACCTTGCCACGCAAACCCAATACACCTAGACTTGTTTAAATCAGTAATCTAGAAAACACTTAACTTCTATCAAATTTACAATACATCATTTTTTCCTTCAACAGCACAACAATTTTTTTTAAAGATAGTTTACTAAAATGACAGGATATAAATTTCTAACCATTTTAATAAAGATGCCTTAAAATCCAGAACTGTTATTTACAAATACACTGTAAAAATACTTACAGTAAGAAAAGCAGTGATGTTATGGACCCCTGTAAAATCAAATATTTTCCTTTAGAGAGGCATTATTAACTTCAGAAGAATCAATTTTATAAGCAATAGCAAGTAGTACACAAAGGGCATTTCTATAGGAGTAAAGGCGTGTGAAACAACTAACACCGTAGAAAGATAGTGATCCACTTGATTTTCTGTGTTTTCCAATACTTTTACTATTATCACAAAAACAATTTAAAAGAAATGCTTACCATTCACTTTTCAGTAAAGCAAAATCATCACATCAACACTAGATGAACGTACTAGCTCCCAGAGAGCCAGGCATGAAAATGACTGTTTCGCCTAAATCTTTCTGCTTGAAAACTCAGCCAGAAAGGCAAGGTAGTAGTAGGTCTTAAATGCTACAGCAGCAAGGCTGCACAGTATGGGTGGGAAGAGAGCAGGAGCATCAGAACTTGGGGTTTCCAGTCTCACTCTTTTAGTGCAAGACTGACTTGTTTGCCTAAAGGTCACCCGGTGTCAGCTACTGAGGTTTTCCATCCCTATACTTTCTAGTACAACAGAAAAACCTGGGGAGAAAGAGTTAAATCCTGATATGTTATTTTTGAATGCATGTTAGACCAAGTAACCCTGTACTCAGATTATTAATCCTTACCTTTAAACATTTCCCCTCACAGTATTTTGTTAACTATCAAGTAGTAAAACAAGGGCACAGTTTTAGAAAACTAACTTTTTTCGGATAATTTTATGATGGCCAGAGTAATAGTAATCATAAAAGTGGCTTTTTTCAGATCAACTAAGATTTTAGTTTGTTCATTTTATTTTTATGATAAGAGTATTCCTTTGTTTGATGGTTATCACTACCTGATAGACAAAGCAATTCATTATTAGAAAGACCACAGCTTACCTGAGAACTTTGAGTTTTCTTCCCATAGCTTTTCTAAAGCCTTGGTTTTCTCTGTGGTCTCAATAAATCCCCTTGCAAGTTCTTTTATCTCTTTCATGAAGTCTAGATCAGGTCCTCTGAAGCTCTCTGGACCACTCTGGATGCCTGAAGTACTTTTTCATAGGCAGAAATGGGACAGAGAAGGAAATTACAAACCGGAAGAAAGTAGCTGAAAAATGTGTGTGAAAAATATACTCACAGCAGTATTCTGATTTTTTTTAACTATTATGCATTTAAACAACTTTTGTTTAGTTCAGTTCATTAGTATGCAAGTTGCAGCACTGAGTCTCAAAACCTCAGGAAAGAGGGCAATGAAAAATTGCTGAGCTGGAGCAGCTCACCTACACCAGTAACCCAATTCTGACAGTAGCCAAAGACAGATTCATCCAAAGAAGCCTTTGACGTTTCTGAACAAACTCAACTTTTCTCCCCTGGTTTATCATGAGTCCAGGTGATGGTTCTTTGATGGCCTGCACCCTGAACTTCAGGCTTTCCTATTGCATCTAAGGCAACATGCTGCAACCAGAAAAGGTAAGTTGGTCAATGTCACCAGACGAAATATAGGTAAGTCCTTCTTTCTGAGCCCTGAAGAAAGTTGGTGCTTTCTCTTTAGTTAGTTTACTAAGCAACAAAACTATGATAACGATTCCACCACCTTAACAAAAAAACATCCATACTAACAAACGTGTGCCAATTCCAGATGATGTGCTCCTCAAGGTACCCTTCTACTTGAAAAGCGAGAAGAACGGTGTCTCTGGTGACATATTTTTGCCTTACACTGACTCAACACACATGAAGTGTTTGTTGTTCAGAAAACCTATATAGGTTGTACTTGGGATATGACAGCTTGTTTTTTCAAATACATGCAACAACCTATAAAAATAGTATCCTATTATCATTACTGGCTTTCCCCTGATCTTAGCTTACAGCTAAACCCCTGGTACATGTTATCTCTATTATCTCATACTACCATCTGGTGGCTACGCAATAGCACAACAATTTTCTAACAATACTTTCAAGATGAAATCAGAAGTCAAAGAGTCATTTAAACATCCCTATACAGGACAAAGTAACTTAGACTGTCCCAAAGCACCATAAACAATGGAATAATCATATTTAGCTAGGAATAATCATCTTTTACTAGGCAGTTGAATTCTGTTTTATCTTATAGGAAATTCAAATTATCTTAGGGCAAAATCCTGTGTAGCAAAAATATTGCTATTTTTCATTAGAAGCACAATTAACTCTCACATAAGCCCCACTTACAAAAACATAATAGAGTTACATTCCCTTCTTGTCAAACTTGTATGTGAATACTAGTTTTCAGCACAATTCTTACTTATTGATGAAGAAAAATCTGATGAGATAGATTCACAAACCAAAGTAAAAAACAGCCACTGCTTCCTGATTCTCTTGTTTCTCTTTCTCTGCCTCCCTGATCCTCATTTGTTGAGACACCCACAGAGCTGTCTGCAACTTTAGACTAAGGGATGAAAAGAAAATTTAATCTTAAAACAAGTTCTTGATTGTTTCAGTGCACTTTATTTTGATCCCAACTTGGCCGACAGCCAGTAGGATTTTGGAAAACTCTTTCAGCAGCCTCAAACTTTAATGGATTAAAGGCAGAACAATTCCTTACCGCATTTTTTTTTCCTTTTAAATTGAGTTTTAAAAAGCAGATTTCTGTTTTTCAGAGGGCAGCTTTTAGGGTGATTAATAGCTGCACTTTAGCTATTGCTTTTGAAAACTACCACATAAATTCCAAAATTACTAACACACCTACTGCCTGAAAGTTCAGACAGCTAGAAACACTGGTGTTTGGCAAAGAACAGCAACACTAACGACATACTGAAAACTTTCTAGCACTGTGCTTTTTAAGCATGAACAAGTGGCCAGCGCTTGACCAGAATAACAACCACCACGTTGATTAAAACACAAATCCAGTCAGAACTTTAAAAAAACAATACTCTAGCTCAGTTTCCACAGGATTTTCCACAGATTTTTTTTTTTTCAAAATACTTGCTGAACTTTAAATTGACTACTAAACTCACAAAACAAGGTCACTTAAAATAACCACAAGTATTCAGAGAAGTGGAGCATAAAGGCAGTATTTCAACCCTCCAAACTAGACATAATCCTTGCATCCCCATGTACAAACCTCCCTGTTTTAGAAGCATTGCAAACATGCTCTGGGGAAAAAAGGACACTTTTACTCACATGGGAGCATATGGCTGGGCTCAATGCTGGCACCAGGGCTGCTGGTGCTGCCCAGCCTCCCTGCCAGGAGCAGATTGCACAGATGACAGTGATGGGGGAGTTAGTAACTCCCTCTCCTCTACCTCCATTGCTGACTCTGCTGCACCTTGGATCCACAAAACTTGGGTTGATAAAAAGCAGGGGAACAAAAAAACCCCTCTTGGAATAAAATTTTATGTGCTATAGCCACCTGTTTGATATATAGCAGAAGCACACCCAATAACACAGGCTGAATTGTGTGAACATTAATCACTTCTACTAATCTGAATCTCTTGTGAATAATCCCAGCCCAGAAACCATTCAGTCTCACACTGCACGAGCACAGCAGCGAGCAGTTCTTGGAGCAGGTAGGTAGCAAATGTAATAGATAAGCAGGGTCTGTTTAGCAATAGCTTTTCAAACAAGAGGAAAACTGAACTCCCCCACCCCCCCAGTTTGAGTGAGGAAAAATGCTGTCTGCTCTTCATCACTTAGCTTCAAAAAGTTTCATTGATAGCTGTAAAGCTTTGTTTGAACTAAGAAGTTGGGCAAAAGGCTTCAGGTCATGCTGCCCTAGGTGCTGTGCGAGGCAGCAGCGGCAGCCTGCCTAGCCCTGCTGCTCTGCCCCTTGCCCGAGCAGGACAGCAAGCTCAGCTGGGCTGTCCCTTCATTGTCTCCAGGCTTGAGGGCTGGGGAGACAAGCCACTGCTCTGCAAGGGGTCCCATGGAGTACACAGGATGGGATTGGGGAAGATACACAGCCTAGAAACATTAAATAGAATAGCTGGCAGCACTTGGCGAAAAGCGAGTTGATGGTGAAACTGGAGGGGGAGCTGGGAAATGGGGGGTGTGTGTGTGTGTGTGTGTGTGTAGATATTTAGGGTATGGGAGAATGACCAAAAACCAGGCATAAGGTCCAGCTATTACAGAAGAGAAGACGGCAAGTGCAACTTGAAAAACTCGTAGAAACACCACACTCCCAAGCACAAGCCTCTCCGCAGGACAAGAGCAGCTGTTCAGACATGCTGTTTCTGAACTATTAGCTTTATGGGGATTTCCAGGGCAGGAGTGATGTCAGCCAGCTGCCACTCGTGCCCCTCTTTTGCTGACAACACCACAGCCCTTCCTCTGGCTACTCTTGGAGCTGAGTGCAACCTCCTTTGGAAGAGGAAATGGCAACGGGCATGATATTAGTTATCAGGCTCAGTTTTATGAAACAGATTAAACTATTACAGAGGTTCCATTTGCTGAAAATCCATGCTAAGTTTTAAAGGATTTTATATATTTTCAACATGCTAACAGGTGACCATATTTATCTCCTAATAAGAATGCTACGAGATCCTACCAGTTTCTTAATTCAGCACAAGTTACACAAAATTGCAGGAAGATGTCATCATCTTGCCAAAAAGATAAGAAACTCTACTTCAAAACCAGCTGCAGGGACACAGCAATTTTCAGACGGCGTGCCAACAAAAATACTTAATTGTTGTACTGCTACTCTCCCTAAGAGCCTTCACTGTGTGCTTTCTGGGGCAGAAGACACTAACTTACTTGTGTATGTGTAAAGGAAGTCAACAGCAGCAGTTGCTAGAAACAATAAAGAGGAGAAGCAAGGGATGACAAAAAGGACAAAAGGAGGAAGCTAGGAATTTGTAGGAGAGGACATACAGAATTAGAACTCGGGTGCTAGGAGAAGGTGTCTATATGAGTATCATTTCATTATTATCCACAGTAACTATTCCCTTAATTGTGCACTTCCAAAAATACTTGCATGAGGACAGAAATCAAACTAAAGACATACATTCATACGAGTTTTGACCATGACAAAACACTGCAAAAGAGCAAAAAGACTCTGCATCTCTTTGAACATGTAAAAGCAATTGGCATTTCCTAAAGTCATGACTCAGAAATGCTAATTCTGTCCAAATTACCCAGTTACTCAGGATGACAATAAGAGCATTTCAGAGCTCATCTGAGATCTCGGCTGTGATGTGCAATGCCATTTAGACTGGTGATTTTCATAAGCCTCTCGGCAAACTCTTGTCTCAACCCTGTCACCACATTAAAAATTTCTCTCTAAAATTGCAAAGCCCCAGCTGTGCTGGCTCCTGTTCTGCACCATCTCAGGACAGCCTAGAGACATGACATCTCCATCAACACCAATACACATGCTGGACAATAGCTTACTGCGTGTCTGTCCCAGAAAGGAAAGATCTTTCCCCTCCATGTTGCATACTATTATAACCCTTCTAAAATGCAATGGACCAAAAAATATGAAGAACCAAAAAAGTGGTGTTCTTAATTGGCTATAAAATGGAGAAAACTCATGTTTAAAATTTCTTTTCTCCTCAGCTCTCTGACAATCCATAAGCACGATCACGAAAATTGCTTAGGTTTCTGTTTTCCAACTACATAGCATAAGACTACAAAAGCTGGCCCAGACCACATAGGGTTACTATTCCAATAAATTGCTGCAGACATACTGCTATCTTGCAGAATTATTTCTTTTTTTCATTTGAAGATACAGATGATTAAAGAAAAATTTGACTCTTTCTCATTGTTGCTTAGACCTTCCTTGATTTTGTTTTTCCACACCTGCTCTTGTACATGAGATCTTCTGATACTACTCCACTAGAGAACCACAGAAGCCTAGGTATCAACAAAATCAGTAACAAGAAAGGGACCAGCATGAGTGGGGCTGCTCCAGGAAGGAGGCCAAGCTAGGAGCTGAGGCAACCCTGGAGGAGGCCATACCCTCAACAATGGGGCACTGTCCGCCAGGATGCTAGCCAGCAGGCAGAGCTGGGGGTGGGTCACAGGCTCCAGCGACAGCCTCAGCGTGGTGGGATGAGCCCAGGAGTCCAGTCAGGTGCCAAAGGAGACAGAGCTACCACATGGGACCAAAGGGTGCATCCAGGAGAACATGCCAGAGACAGACCTGGGGCTCCAACGCACCTCCGACAGGGTGAGGCTGCTCAGGCTGCTACTACTTGTAGCTAAATAAAGAGAAATAAACTAAGGAGCTTAGAAACAACATTTTAGAGTCTTGTTTTTGTGGCCTTTGTAGTTCTAAGTCTGAGAAAACCTAAGCTTCATTTTCTTCTGGGAATTGAGAAGTCTAACAAACAGATCTAGGAGTTTGAGCTGCAAAGGCAAATCCCACCACATTCTGCAAGATTTGCAGTGGAATTAAGAGTACTGGGATTACATTATGTTTCCATGCACATACACTCTCATTTGTGGGTGTGGGTGTAAGGCCATAGGACACTGTGCTGCACGGTTTTTATCTTACTTGCATGCTCTCAATTTTATTCTGTGCTCCATTAAGATGAGGTGGGGGGTGGAACATTCTGGAAAGAGCAGGGAAAAACATCCTTTGCCATGGGAGCTCCTAAATATACCTCCTAAATATTTCCTTACTCCTCTGCTCTGAGATACTGCTGGATGTAACAGGCTAGGGAATCACATCAAAGAGCTGCAAACCAGCAGCTTTTGCAGTGGCTGAAGAGACAAGCAAGGAGCAAAGCCTCAGAGCTGTCGAAAAATTGAGGTTTTCTGAGGCATCAGAGGAGGTGGCAGATTTTGCTGCAAATCAAAGTTAATGAGGTAGTTGTAGCCTTCACCTGGCTGATCTCACTGTGTCAGAGGCTGTTAATGGAGCCTGTTGCCTGGGGGTTGGTGCCACATCTGCGAGGGCATGGCCTGCACCAGGATGACTTCAACCCCTGGCTCAGCCCCCCCTCATGGAGCAGCCCTGCTCAGGCTGCTCATTGACAGATAGTTATTTGGGTGGTTTATGGCTTTCATAATGGAGGTTCCAATAGAAGTCATAGAATTACTTTTTCCAAAAGGCAACAACTACATTTCAAACAGATAGCACTGATGTGGTACATACTGTGAAAACAAATGGGTTAAGTGTCCATGCAAACTATGCACAGTCTTTGATTTACCCTTAATAAACACAACATTGTTGATGTAAAAATGTCCCTGAAAATTATTATGAAGAACCACCTATAGTTTGGTATAAATCCTCAAAGGAAAGATAATTGGTATTACTCTTCCTATGCCACGCCTTCTCTCCAGTCAACACAGGGACATTGTAGGAGTCAGTTATGTTTCGCTGATCAAGCTGACAGTCTGTATTCCTAAGGCTGTTGGCAGCCAGCATAAGTCAGAGCAGCCCTGAGGTTGATTTAATTTATACTGATGCATCTGCTGGAATAGACTGACCTTAGAATGAACTTCATCCTACCTTTTTACCCCTTTTCCTTATCTAGGCTATATGCTACTCAGTGTAGTCTATTGACTGTACAAATATGCGTACACGCATGCATTTTACTTTTCAGTTGAAAAATTGAAAGCCACTGAATAATTTCCCCAATTCTTAAGTGGGTCTAAGACTGCCTCCAGTAAATTCTTTCCTGCTTTTCTTTTGAGCTGAAATATAATTTGGGCAGTTCAGTCAAAGCAGTGTAAATAATCATGCAGAGCAGTCAATATAGTTCATAGTTTCTAGAGATTCAACACACTTAGATGACATCTGGACTACTGATATAAATAAAAACTATCCTTTTAGGAAAAAAAAATTTTAAAAGGCCAACAGCTATTATAACTCTGTAACGCAGTAATATAGTATTGCCACTGCAAGTAACAGGCTACAGGCTTTGTACTGAGTTTGCAAGACCATGGCACAGAGGCTTGCCACCTTTGCTTTGTCTGAACTTGTCTTAATGTGCCTGCAATTTTGTTTTGGACTTGGTTTAGTTTTAACTTTTTTTTTTTTCTGGCCAGATGGCTATGGTTATTTGCTTTACTTTCATCACCGTAGTTTGATACAGATAGTAGTAACAAGTGATCATTCAGTGAAAAATGACATATTTATGATTAACATAGCAAAGCAGTGCAGAGGAACACAGCCCCAGGATAATAGTAGAGGCCTTGAGAAGTGGGGACACAGGGTGCACTGTACCGGAGTACAGGTCCGGGATGATAAGAGATGGGGCACAGGCTGGCACTGAGGACCCCATGGCTATAAACAACTCACCAGTGGTCAGTTAAAATGCAGAACTACAGCCGGACAAAGCCAATTTATAAGTATCAAGAAAAAAGAACAGATACCTAACATATGTAAAAGATACCATATACATTCAGATGTACTATATAAATTCAGATGTATCATAGAGATGCAGACCAATGGAGAACAAGCAAGGTATAAAAGGACATAAGTGACCCCCAAGTGCACCCTAGAGTGAAAAGAAGCCATCACCACCACATTCCTACAAGTAAAGGGCTCCAGATCATGACTTGCCATAACACCACCACCAGGCTGCAGCCACTGACATTATGACCCAGAGCAGCAGTGGAAAGCCGAGCATAACCCCAGGGAAAGGAGTAGAAACTAAGTGGCTGTGTAACAATTTTAACTGTATTGTTATTATTATGAGAATTTTTGTTTAGGGATACTACTGTAATACTGGTATTTCTGCATATAAGTATTTTATGTAATAGTAGATCTGGACTAATAATGATTCGTGGCTTAAACCGTTAAGATTTCACCTCTACTAACAAATTATTGCTTTATGTAGAAGGTGTTTACCCATAAACAAGATTTATGTTGCATATTCTTATGCTTAATCAACAGCTCTCTACATGTACAAATAACTAGAACAGACTCTCTAGATCAAACGGTAAGTATTATGGCCTATTACTGTGACACTGAAGCCTTCCAACTTGCTGCATGCTGAATTTATTGCTACCTATAACCTTTTACAATAATAAACCATAAAAACTTGATGCTCTTACATACACACTTGGCTCAAACCTCTAAGATCTTTTTTGGTAGATATTCTCAATTTTCTAAGAATAAACATACATATATACACACATATATCCTGATTAGCTCACCTTAATTTGACTTTATTGTTATATATTTTGAAAGCTTGCTTATGACTACTTCCTTCAGCCAATTTGCATATGTGTTTTTGCATCTCAATGCTTTTCAACATTTTGAAGTAAATGAAATTACTACATTTCTTAAAGAAAAAGCCCAAATTCAAGTTAATCTTTTTTCTTTCTGCATTCTGGGATTCTGTGACAAGGCCCTCTTACAGACTACTTTTTCAAGTTGTTTTTATTACAGAGCTTCTGCTACTCCTTTTTGGCTCTTTGTGGGTCTTACTCAGGAGTTATACTTGTTTTGCTTTTCTGGGTTTATTTCTCCCGCTGTGTATGCTCCCAAACTATTCAAAGTTTAAATCCGTGTATGATATACTTTTTGTTGCACAATCTCACCCTCATGTAATAAAAGACTTTCTAGTGAAGGGTAAAAGTATGCTCTCACATGGCAGCAGTGAAGGGCAAGAATATCACAAGGTACCTCTCCGATTTTTCCCGCAAAACAGTTTTCAGTATCTAATAACAGCATGAAATGCCCAAGAAAGGCAAACAAGAATTAGGAAGAGGCATGACTAAGGCCCTGCATCTTCTGCATTCATAAGGACATTGAAGGCAACTTTCAGCACAGAGTAACAAAGCTCCTGTTCTACCCATATACAAGACAATAAGAACCTTTGCTGTAGAAAAAGATGCACTGTAATACTGGCAGCTCTGTCAAATTCGTATAACTTACTGTAAGCGGTTGTTTTTCTGTGTTGTGTAACTGGTGTTCTTGCATCTTGAACCAACATTACAGAAAAGGGTCCGCATGAAAGGATAAAGGCCCCGACTTGGTAAATCTCGAGCTTCTACGTAACCTAAAACCAAGCAGCGGCAGAATTAAAACCAGTGACATTGCAGTTACAAACCTGTAGCATTACATTGTGTTCCCTTATCCTAGAAAGTAGCTTTGTCGCTTGCAAACAATGAAGTTATATTCATGGTGCCCCATTTAAGAACAACTAATTCACCACAGAAAATGAATAACTTCTGTGTCAGACTGTGACAACAAGGTATAACATTTGAGAGCAGTCTTTGAAAAGCTGATTTTCACGGTAGTAACGCCGTTGCAACATCATTTGCTTTCTAGCCTCTCTACCCTAGACTTGTGACCTAGATTAGAATACAGACTTCTTCACTTCCTCTTTTCTCCCAGGCTTTCATGAGATGATGGAACTGGTATTCAGCAATGTCTGAATGTACATCCATCAAGACTGTCTAAACAGCAATTTTTCCATATCTCTGGAATTTATCCATATCTCTCCATAGTTCTGAGAATTTAAACTTTAAAATATAAAGCAACTTTTTGCTTATTTTGAAACGTAAGGAATATCTATATGGCTCCTATTTAACTCCATTTCTCTGTCTAAAACAGCTAAAATTGAGAAATATTTGAAAGGTCATTCCCCTCTTCCTCTGGATAACCTTCTTTTGGCAACCATTACATCAAAATTAAGGGAATGAAATGAGAAGGAGGTAAGAAAGCTAGCATTTGGACTAGCACTCTTACTGAATATTCAGAATTCAAAGATGCAGAAATGGGGAATTTACTACATGTACACGATACTTAAAAATCCTAATTTTATTTAAATTCCAGTGCCAATATTTTTGAGACATGTACCATTAGAAATTGCACTGTTAGTCAAACCATCCTTCATTCCTCAGGAACTATACCTGATGTATAGAATAATGAATTTTGAGTTGTGAGTGACCAGTGCCATTTGCAGACAAGTTATTTTTACTTAGCACACTCCCATTCACATTGCAGAAAGCTCTCCGAGCACGTACATTGGATCCCTTTCTGCTAAAACAAAGCAGAAGATGTACTCCAAGAGCACACTTAATGTACTCAAACCATTAGCATGCATTGCATCCTTGGGTCCAGACTAGAGTTAGTCTAAAGTAAATGTACATAGTGCAGGCTAGATCTCTCCACATGTTTCACTCTGCAGATCTATAATTGTTTTACCAAACTGGTTTCTAATGTAGCTAAAGCTGGTTTATCCCTAGCTTACTGACATCTGTGAATAACAGAGTAATATTTTTATATGGTGGAGGTAGTAATAAGTTTTGAAGTGTTGATGGAAATGGAAGAATTAATTATTTACAAAATGTTCATTCTAAATCCCAGGAAGTAGGTAGGGGTAAGATTCATCTTGTCTAACTGTTAATATTTGCTGCATAATTATCTACCTCTGAGCCAGTCATCTAAACTCCATTAGTCAATAGAAAGAAATAAGTACAACTAAAACCCAAGTAATCCACCTTACTCCAAAGTAGATGTCTAAAACTGGTCTGAAAAAATCAGACCTTAAACTCTGTATTTCTTTCCAGCCTAAATATGACTTGCTCAGATCCACAGCTATACAAGACTGAATCCCACTGTAGGATTCTTTCCATTGACTCCACTACATTTAAGTTCCCCCTTCTAAGATATCTTTAATATTTCCTAAATACTTCTACAAGCAGAGGTGACCAAAATAGAACACAAGTGAAACAAAACATACAGCTTTCCTTGTATTTTGGGGGTTCCTGGAGGCGGATTGCAGCCAGAATCAAGAAAAGCACACATGGCCAGAGTATTTCAGTGAGAGATAGGACCTGAAAAGGGAAATCAAAACATCATCAGTACTATAGAAAACAGGATTTGGGAACAAATCATTAAAATTCATATATCTTTTAATTAAAAAAAACCCCATTATATAGCCCCTCTACAACCACTTAAGGAAAAATAAGATCATTAAAAGCAAATCAGTAATTAAGACTTCTATTTAAAATCCTTATAACTTTGCCAAATACACTGCTTTAGAATACAAAAGCAGTTTTCACTTCTACTTATAGTGTTTGTAGATTTTTCCCTCTGGTCAACACAGTGACTCTGACAACATGATGACAGTGACATCCAGCTTTCGCATACCTGAGCCTCCTAAGAAGCCAGCAGCATTCTGCACCTTGCTGCAACTCCTCATGCTCCCCTGAAGCCTGCTGTCCCCAACCCTGCCCGGCAGCATACCTCCTTGTCCTTGTCTGTCTCCCTGACTGCTGCCATTACACCCTTTCTTTCACCTGCAGTCACCTCTCTCCAAAAGCTGCCTTCATCACCTCCAGCAGCAGGGCGTTGCGAGACCAAGCTAATGGGCCTGAGGCTGCCCACCACCACGCTTCTCGTTTCCCTGCCTTCCCATTTCCAGGGCCACAATGAAAAGGGACCCAAGCTGGTGCACTGTGGGACTCACAGATTTTGAGCGTTCTCTCCTCTGAGCAAATTGCACACACACAGTATGTGCTTGAGCCTCCACAGAGAGGATGCAAACCCCCAAGCAGATTGCATGGAGAAAAAAAAACACCAACCAAAACCAATTGTCTCAATTTTCAGCTGCAAAAAGGAAGAAACTGCTATTCAGTCAACTTTCAAGAGACTTCTAGATTCACTGGTAAAAGTTGTAGGAAAGCGTGAATACCGAACTCAGTAACACAAACTTGGTAGGAATGACAAAGAACCACACTAGAGATCTCCCATTAGAGGCTATTAACCTCTCCAAAGCATATTGAGGATTTTTATTTCTAAACTGTCAGAGATAAATCAAATCCCACTGGGGAAGTGATTCTTAAACTTGGGTATGTTAGAAAAATACCTGACAAAAGTAAGATAATGCTTAAGAACAAAATCCAGTGGCAGAGTCTTCCCTGTGGAAAAGGCCTGCTCTGATGAACACGGGGCAAGGAACTAAAGGCTTCCTAAAATTCAGGGAAATTGCCATTTATCTAAACTGAACACACTCCCAATAGGAGTCAACCAAAAAAAAGCGAGGCCTGATGCTTTCAAATTTTCAGGGAGCAGCGAGGGCCAGCCCCTCCCTCAGGCACAGGGAGCCATACACCGTAACACCTCCCAGCCGGGCAGGGGCCTCGCCAGCTGCGGACCCGTCCCACAGGACCCCACGAGGCGAGCAGGGCAGGCACAGCCATCTTCAACCAGGAGTCCCGATCCTCAGGCAAGGTCACGGTGATGTGGCAAGACCACAGTCAAGCCAGAAAGAGAGTGGCCAAGTACAAGACCTGAGCTGGAGAGCAGTGCTCCTCCAGCTTCACCCAGGCAGGAGCTGAGCCCTGGGCCCAGGTGGAGCCCCAGGTGAGGCTGGTCAGGGCCATTAGGGCTTAGCAGTGCCCCCAGGGCCCTGGCAGCAGCCTCCCCTCCTCGGCATGTTCATCAACATACCTCCCAACTGGGATTAAAGGGGCCTTGCTGTGGAGTGGGGCCATTGCTGCAGGATATCAGTGGGCTATTTTGGGGGGGGGGGCAGAGGGAAGACAGGTACAGCAGATGAGGAAGGGGACACTGCAGAAGAGGCTTGGAGGGGGTGTCACCAGGCTGCCCACAAGGGGCTAAAAAGGGTCAAGGCTGCCCCTAGAGACACAAACCACCACCAGGCCAGTGCTGGGGGAAGGTCCCACAAGAAGCCCAGGCAGGGGGTCAGGGCTGTGGGAGATCAGAGCTCAGAGGGGGTTATAGAGCAAAGGCCCTGGACAGCCACAGGTTGGGTTCCCGAGTGCTCAGCACAGGGCTCAAGGCAACCTAAGGTGGCAGTCAGGGCATAGCACCAGCCAGGTGCCCCCTAAAGGGCAGGGAACCAAAGGGGATGCCAGGCCAGCAGGGTCCCTGTTAGGCAGGGCCTGTCCTGCAGTACCCCAGCAAAGCAAGCAGGCTCAACAATAGCAGCCAGGTTCAACTGAGAGTCTGTATCTCCAGGTGAGTCTACAGTGACAAGACAAGCCTAAGATCAAACCAGGAAGCTAACCTGAAGGCCATAGTCACATCCAGTGAAAGCAGCCAGGGTCAGACATGGTCTTGCAATTACTAGCAGAGCCTATAGGAAGATACAACTGAGCCAGAGACTATCACTCCTAGTGAAGGCCCCAGACTGGGTTTAAATAGGCGCAGGGCTGGGTGTGTGGGTGGAGGCCCCAGGTGAGGCTATTCAGGGCCATTAAGACCTATCAGGGCCCTCAGGGCCCTGACACCTGTGAGCAGAGCTTTAGGTGTATTTAGGTATCTACTTGATAATGCCCTCTAGATAGGATAGAGCTACTTATTATTTGCCCTTCTTTGTTCCTACTCATCTTTCTGTAAACTGGAGAAACCACTTAGGATTCTGCATCATGGGGACCATCTCTGGGGAACTTGTGGACTAACGAAAGTCTTCTGATTTCAAGCCTGCGGTTCTGTTCTCTGTCTGTCCTACTGCACCAGACTTTTACCAGGGACTTTCTTTACCTCTTGCAAGCAGATCAAGCATAAATAAAGAAATTGAATGTGTGGTTGGCTCAATAGCTTTAAAGTCCATTGCACAATATCCAGAATCATACTTGTGAGGCCTGGGCACTAAAATAACTGCCAGCTTTTTGCTCTTTCAGTACAACAACCAGGACAAAACACAAAGTCATGTAAATAAAACCATGGTGAGGAGCCACCACAGCTAATTCCAGGCAGCTCTACTTCTGAAAGCCCAGGACTGGACTCATGGTCAAAACAAGTCACTGGTTGTCACCTACCAACCAAAAAACCTTGAGGTTCTTGGTTATATTTAACAAGGACTCATGAGGTGGGAAGAGCAAGAATGGTTTTACCTACTGGCTCAGTCACTAGTATCCAAACTGTTAGTAAAAATGCTAGTCTTATTGTATAGAGCTAAATCTAGGCCTTACTAAAACAGATGTGAATTTAGAGCAGCACTTCACTAGGACACTTATTGGTGAGAGTACCTCTTTGGTCAAGGGAATCTAACATGTTATTTGTAATTAGTAAGAAGGTTTCAAGCAAAAAATGCAGGGGATTAAATATGTTGGTAAGAGGGATTTATTTGTGCTACAAAGCAGAGAAGGGATAGCCTTGTAGGCTTTTAATCATTACAAAGGCCTTCCCAGAGGGATGGAACAGATTCTATTAAATGTCTCTGGAGAAGTAGACGTGGAATCAAAAATATCACACTATCTTATCACTAAAATTGAGGAGGAGCATGATACTAGCACTGTGGGATGCTTTTGAGCTGTACAAACAGCTTTATAGGAGTCACCGTGTCTGAAAGATTCTACTTGCTTACCACAACAGAAAAGCAGAAAACATATTGTGTTTCCCATTAACTGAAACAAAATAAAAGCCTACTAATGAAGAAACAAATTTCCCACCAATTCAGAATAAGGCAAGCTTCTGACTTCAAAATCTAGATTAGATCACCCAAATAAATACAGGAATACTCTCATTCTGGACCTTCTTTTTTCTTACCATTTCCCCTATTAGGCTGCATTAAAGACCAGTCATTCATATTTAAGATAGCTGTGAAATTAATTGGACTTTCTCCATTGACACTCCCCTTGGTATACCACAGCAGGTCACCAGAGGCCCACTCTTGCAACTTTCATGGGGTGTGATACATCACTTGGCCTAAAACTTTGAGTGGTATTCTTCCTGTAGATTTCTACAGACTTTGGATGCAGCCAAGGAAGTTCATTTATTTCAGGTAGACTTTAGTTAATTGGTTTTGGCCTGTTCCTGGGCTCTTTTGTCTGCAATTACATTTTAGAAATATTTTGAACTTTAAGAGTGCGGCCCACTGAGAATTGCTGCTGGATTGTCAGATGGTATGTAGAAAGCAAAACAGAGAAAGGGGAAGAAATAACCCATTTATAGGTATAACTGTGTGTCATCTGGCTAGAAATACAAGAGAACACTCTGTGACTAGAAAAGTCATACAGGCTGTAACATGGTAGGGTATGCCAGGTACAGAACAGTTACAGTTGAGAACTCTCCTCTGGTTTAAGCTCTTCCAAAATTAATTTGCTTAGCCAGAATATCCAAAAATCTGGCATGCAGGAAGGGGTTATTATTCCAAATATGGGACAAATGAGCCAAAGATTCTTAAAATACAAAAATACAACAGCAGCATTTTTTAAAATGGGCAAATTCCCTTTTTTTTTTTTTTTTTTTTTTTTTTTCACAAACCTAGGGATCAAACTGAACATGGCACAATGTCACTAACATTGGCACTGGGGGAGTGTGCTGGTTTGGCTGGGATAGAGTTAATTTTCTTCATAGTAGCTAGTATGGGGCTATGTTCTGGATTTGGGCTAAAAACAGTGTTGATAATGTGAAGATGTTTTAGTTGTTGCTAAGTAGTGCTTATACTAGTCGAGGACTTTTTTCAGCTTCCCATGCTCTGCCAGGTGCACAAGAAGCTGCGAGGGGATGCAGCCGGGATAGCTGACCGCAGCTGACCAAAGGGCTATTCCATACCATATGATGTCATGCTCAGTATATAAAGCTGGGGGAAGAAGNNCGGGGGGCGGGGGGGGGCTGCGTGGTATTTAGTTGCCGGCTGGGTTTAAACCAGGTTTAAAACAGGGAGAAAGGCACCTAATGAAATGATAAGAGCTGTAAACAATTGTTGCTCTCATTCTGGGCTGCATTCATTCTCCTTGGTTGTTGCCATTCACCTGAGAAACCTCATTGCACCTAAAGAATAGGGTAAATAGCAATGATTTTGGTGAATCTATACAATTCAAGGTTTAATAAATATATCAAATTTGCGCCTGGAGAATACCAGTGAGCCAAGCAAGTATAGGCCTATTAGAATACCTTCTGTTGTTTAGAAGGTTTTAGGAAAACAAATAATTTCCCCATTTTCCATTTATCTCCAGAATTTCAGTATGCATTAATAGCTTATCAGAGGTAGACTTCTCAGTCTAAGATGCTTATGCCTTTCTTTGTTAGAGTACCATGAGTCTGGATGTTGATAATAGCAATTGCAGAGAACCTAGGAATATCAAGAAGTAATCCCATTGACCATATTGCCATAGTCTGCTCCAGCTGTCCTTGCTATCATCTCAGCCACTGCCTGGGTAGCAACAGCAGCAACCATGCAGCCGATGCTTGGACGTGAGTGAGTCTGAAATAGTTGGGGTTTTTTTCCCAACCCCCAAAAGAGCCCTTAGCAGTCCTGTCCTTTGGTAAGCTAGTGATTTTTTTAGGCAAACAAAACAAAACCCCACCTAGTTGACTCCTGCAGAGCATGTGATAACAGCAGAATTTGGGGTAAGTACAAGAACTGAGAAGGCAGCTGCAGAGGCACCAACAACAGGTTGGGCTGCAGTGGAAATAGGTTGGAGGACTTAATGAACCACCAGCACGCTGCAGACATTAAGCACGCAAAATTGATCTTATTGAGCAAGTTATTCCTGGTAAAGGTGGGAAGTAATACTGCTGTATAAGGCATACTCATGTTCAAATAGGAAAGGCACCAACAGAAGAAGGTCCAAAGAAAGGGCATTTGAAAGATGGCAGTCTTTGCGCAGCGGCTTTACCCAGGCACTGAGGGGAACTGGGGCTGAGAGCTCATGCCATTCTGGTGAGTTGCACCTGGGAAGAATGGTGAATTTGGTAATGGAGCCTTAGGACCTAGCTGATAAAAGCAGACAACTTTGTAACTGTTCACTGGGGGTTTTTTGGGTCTGGTTTGTTTTTTTTTTTTTTTTTTTTTTTGCACTGATGCAAAAACATACATATGCAAAACAGAGGGCACTCGGCAGTAAGCAATTTTTAGAGATGTTTATATCTTTTAAAGTGTGGAAGAAAGGAGTGTGAACTGTAAAGGACAGAAGCAGGGCAAAGATGACACTCGGTGTAGGGGCAGGTGAAAAGCAAGAATTATACCAGCATTTTCTCTCATGCTTAACATTAATCCAAGATGAAAATGATTAAAAATAACAACTTTTTAAAAAAGGCATAGTTGTGGGATAGGCTATGTTTTTGTTTCCTCCTAATAGCTGTATTAGCAACTACATACTCCAAGCATTTCACAACATAATTATAACCCCAATTCTCCTCTAAATTAGGGTGTCAGAACAAGAGAATTTGGGAATCATATTTCATTGTTCACCTGGCTGCAAATCTGGATGGTAATAAATGCTATATAAACAATAGTTAAGAAATGCAGTGATAGAAAACTTAAGTAATACAGTTGCCCGGTAGTATGTATCTCCTGAGCTTCCAGAATCTGTACTTCAGAAGCAAAAGCTTCTGAAAAAAGAAATGAGAAGTTATCTTCTACACAACTGCAATTTCAAACTCCAACTGATGTCCAAACATACATATTATCCTGTGCTGCCTTTGAGCCATGTTAATAAGGGGCGCTGATGCCCGTCTGAATTTCAGTCAAAACACCTACTCTTTACAGAACACTTAGGTCTTTCACAGCCCCTTCACCCTTCACTGTGTGATACCAACTAATGCCACATGACACTCATGACACATTGTTAGTTCAACAGACCACGCTTGTCTTCTAGCCCTAACTGCTGATAAATAACCATGAGAAGACAATTGCCTTCTACAGATAGATCTACACAATATAATACAGAGGTGAAGCACATCAGATCCTTCAGGAGGTGCTTCTCTCTTCAGCTTCACGAGGGTTTGACCTGCCCTTCGCATAGGTGGACGATCCACCTGGATTTCTCCTTGTGTAACCACAGATGGAGCACCTCTGTAGCTCAGTGTTTGCACAATGAGCACATAAGAAGGTTTTGCAAATTCTCCAGGGCAGCTCCTGGCTCTGAAGAGGCAGAATTAAGTTTACTTTGGGTCATTTATTGTAATTCCTAGTTTGGGGAAGTCTGCATCTCAGTGAGCTCTCTATTCAGGAAAGTTACCTATTAGGCAAACTTAAAATTTACATGAATGAAGATTTCGTCCTTCAAAAATATATAAGAAGGAAAACTAGACAGAGCAAGAAGAGAAATAGATCAGCATGGAGGAGAACACGAGATACTGAGAAGCCACTTAAGGCACACCGATTGAAGTACGAGGAACAGGGAGCATACAGAAGTGTTTAGGAATGGAGAAGAATATAACCAACATTATCCCTCTCCCAAGAAGTCTTTCATATTAAAAACAATCACTTGAAATAATTTGGAGAAGAAATTCTCTCTCTAAATCACAATTTTAATTAAGTGAAATATTTCTGAAATGAAAAGCTGTATGTTTGTTTAATTGAGGTAATCCTATCCAAAGCAGCCAACATGCCACATTGCAAATCCCCAGATCATCACAGGCAAGGGAAATCAATGAGAAACTATTAATTTAAGTGACATTTTTTTCCACAAAAATGTTATCTTACTTGAGAAAATTCGCTTCCTTCTATCTTAAATTAAAAAATCACCTAAATCACAGTAAAAGCGAACAATGACATCTCATCACATATTTGAGTATTATTTTGACTGCTGTTGAAGTAGCTGCCACATTCTGCATATTGGAATTTGAAAGGTTAAATTAGGCTTTGTAGAGTGGGTAAGAAAGGAAATTTAGAAGTATATACAATTTTAATATACAATCCTTGCATTCCCCATATCTAGATTTTGATTACAATTGTGCAAGCTTTCTTACATTACCAACGAGTACCTGTAATGTGAAGAAAATTTTTTTTCATCCTCGCCACTGCTACAAGCACTGGTAGTATCTAATGATAATTAAAGATAAGCTGTGGTTCTTCAAAACTTTTACAAGATTTCCTATCTCATTTGCAAATTGGGGAGCACTGCTGTATTCAGCCATTTTAGAATTAAAACACACTGTTGTCCTCTACTTGTGTTTTCAACAATTAGGAGACCAAAGGCAAAAGAAGAACCACTTGCAGCCAGCCTATGCAACCTGCAGTGCAACCTAACAATCTGCAGTGAAAAGAGAAAATCGACAGACACAGTCTTTCCAACATATAATAAAAGAGGATTTAAAATATTCTTTTATGTATCATTTCCAAAAACTCACCGGTTGCCTCACACGGCAGAGCCAATTCTTCCAAAATAGAGCCTTGAACTGGTGTACAGCATGCCCCATATCGTCTTTTCTTTCTTTCATCCACTTGCAGAGTGGCTTCTTAAGGACTTTCTAACTCAGAATCATCTCACCAAGCAGTCTGAACATATTATTCAGAAGCTGTTTAATTCCAGCACTAGAGAATGCTGCAAGAGATTTGCCTGCTTGCTGCAAAAGATGAGATTATGTTTCTGCCCCTTGTTTTGCATTCATTGAGGAATCTCGTCTTTCTATTTCCTTCTCAGTGCAATGAACAGTAAGGGGACGGGTTTGTATAAATGCCTTGAGGGTGCCTTACTCCACAGTATACATTCTGCACTTGTTTCTATTTTTCTGGAATAAAAATGAATGCAAACAGCAGGAAAAAAGAATATGTAACACGCATTTGTTTTTTTCCAGAGTTTGGTGACTTTCTGTCACTGCAGTGTTAATGTCATTTTGCATGCATGTGCTTAGATTTTTGGAAAAAAGAATAATAGGAAAATAAGTGTAGTGTTTAAGCACGTAGCCCTGTAAATGTCTGTATACTTCTAGAACACCCTTATAAGTACACGTCTAGCACTGTGGTGGTCCCATTGCATCACCATATGACTGTTTAATTTTATCTTATAAAGGGTGTGTGTTTGACATTTCATTCTCCTTTTTCAGTATACATTACCAACGTAAAGGTGGAATATTCCAACGAGTCAGAAAACTGCATTAATTAATTGCCACATGCCACCCAGGATGAAAATCAGTCTTGCAGCAGTTGCCTTCAGCAAAGAGGAGGGAGGGCAATTCCTAGAGCTGTGCGGAGGGATCTGCAGGAGGGGAGCCTGCGCGTACCTGTGGCAGCAGGGCCACCTGGAGGCACAGCAGGTGTCTGGCGTTGCAGAGCTGTGCTGTTTTACTGGAGGGTGAGGATGACTGCCCAATGGATCGGGAAAGCCACCTTGAGCATAGGAGTAAACTTCCTGTATGTTTTGTTCCACCCAAATGAATTGCCTAAGATAGAACCTGATCCCCAAAAGCTCTCCCTATGGTCAATGGAGACACATAATACAGCCATTATAGAAGGTGATTCAAACCACCTGTAATCTGAATCATGAATATCACATACGCACACATTAGGACAGTGCGATGCCTGAACAAATATTCTTTATTTCTCATTGTTGCTGAGTAAATTGCATCATTACACTTTCTGCAAAATGTATTACTATTGAATGAAAGAGATATCTTAACATTCACAGCTATTTTTCCACATTAAGTGTGAAATCCCCAAAAATGTAAAAACTTTTTGGATACAGAAGTCACCAGTGAGGAATCCAACTTCCACTAGATCTGAGCTATGGCAGCAATCTAAAAAATTAGTAAGTCTGATACTTCTGCAATGAGCAACTGTGCATCTGTAGGTCCACTGAGTTCTGCCAGTTTCCATGGGATGAGGTTCAGCTGGTGTCTTACATCCAGTGCCTGAGCTTCCCTTTCCCAAGCTTTGGATTTGGGTCACCCAGCAGCAGTTTTTGGCCCTCCGGAGCACGTTGTGGAGCTTAGTTACTCCACTTCATGTTAAACTGACTTATTAATCTGTTAAAATCTTTGTATTTGAAATGGTGCAAATTTCTGTTTTAATTTTTACATTTTCCATGGGTTCAAGGAATAGAGAAAAAACAGATTATATAGGTGTAATGAATTAATACATTTTTACATACTGGTAAAAATCACCTCCCAGCAAAGCAGAAATCACAGATGCAGTCATGGCAGAATATGACTAGTTGAATGCCTTTATTCCACAAATATGGTGAGATTTCCTTTTATTTTCTCTGCTTTGAGATTGAAAAATTACTGAAGTAATCATTTAGCTTTAAATAGAAATGTGAAAGTCCTCAGGACATACTAAAAAACTAAGTAGTCCAGTGTTTACCTGAATGATGTTAAGCATGTTTATACCTTTAGGGCAGGATTAATTAAGTTATGTATGAAGGTGGGTCTATTGAGCCCATCTTCTGTTCTTCCATTAACCCCTATGTCCCACTCCACTCCTCCATCGCCAGTGGTCATCAAGCACATTACCATCTTTCTGCTTCCTCCAGTGCTGACGAGCAGCCCCCGTGCTGTGCAGCAGAGCCACATGTCCCCCACATCTCACCTCTCCCATCACCCCCCCACTCTGGGGCTCTCCTCTTGGCATGCCCTATGGTGGCAAAGTGTAGCTCGGCAAACAACCGAAAAGGAAGAATGTACCTCACCAAGGAGCTCCACTTCACAGCTGGCTGGCATTTGCATAAGGGACGTTTCTGCTTTTAGTCAAGCAATGCTAAAATCCCTGCTATTTCAGAGTATGTACAGTAATTTTGCTCACTAGGACCAAAGGCAAAATTCTGAGATAGCTGAGGTGAAAATTCTGTGCACAGTTGAAGTTCGCATTTTTAAACAAATATTTGTAAATAATTGAATACTGTGAATATATGTATGGGCTGACACAGCCATTTTTGGAAAGCTGGGGAGCAGAATCTACAGTGTGTGATTTGTAGGAAACGATAAACTAATCAGTCAGCATATTGAATTACAAGCATTTATTTATCAAGGCAACTGAGACGGAAGACCGTTTCTGACTGTAAGTATGTAAGCTGAAACAGCTCACATCAACCATTTGCCAAATTATTTTGAACAAGTAATTCTGCAAAATCTCTGCTCATCTGACTGTGTGATATGCATAATTTATTATGCTGTATATAATTACATACTCATAAATGTTGCATTCTATTTTTTAATGCTAAACAGCTTTTCATAGATACAGGAAACAATTATTTTGTATGCAATTAGTATTCAGTACTAATGAACTACTGACTCCTCCTTTTACTGTATAAGACACCCAATAGACAAACACCTTTCACCAGCAAGTTCTGTCCACTTCATTTGCCCTCATACATCATTGTCCTTTCATAAAGAAATTCATTCTTGCCTAGTATGGTGTTGTCCAGTAGTAGACTTGTTTTTTCCAGAACAAAATTTATGAAAGTAAAAGATACCTCATAAACATTCAACCAAGAACAATCCCTGCAGTGACATTCTGGGAAATTACTTCTAAAGGTAATTTTAGAAGAAATAGGATGTATGAGCTTGATTGTATTATTTGCAGCGTTACAGAAATGTGAGAAATATGAACTCAAACCACCACTCCCCACTCCTTGCAACAAACCCTTGGCACAAAAGAGATGATAATATTAAAAATTAAGCACACAGGCAGGAAAAGAAAATCAGTTCTGAATATTTTTGGAAAGACACGTCAGCTATATTGCTGCCATCCTGGAAGCTCTGTTGAGTGATCTAGGTTTCATCAGTACACTGTCAAGCAGTGTCCTCTGCAAGTACCAGCCTTAAATAGCAGTTTTGTTTAGGAGTTGCATGTACAAAGAGCTTAAAAAGGTTCAAATGCAGCACAGTTGCTGGTAGGCTAAATAAATTACATGCTTTCAGGGCTCCTTAACAGAGTGGCTGTAGTCAACAGCAACATCTTGAATATTGCAGGGCAAATTAGAAGGTTGTATATTTCATCATGTACTCCACTCATTCCTTCTGGAATGGAAAAAAAAATATGCTCAGAATCGGGTCTCCAAGTGAGGACAAGACAGAGTGACCTGCCCTTTTCTGCTTCTGCTTAGCTTTAGCAGGCTTTGTCTCAGTTTTAAGTTAAAAGTTTACTCCTACAGGATGCAAGATACCCAAAACCACTGGGGCAGAAAAGGCACAGAACCTTCTGCCAGCCTCCATCTCTGGTTTTAAAACTTGACTGCTTTATAATATGATACCATCAACACGCCACGTCTAGCCTAAGCTAATCAGAGTATGTTGGCAAGCACATTCAAAGAAACATAGTTTCATATGTTAAACAGGTTAAAGCCCAGGAGCCAAAAATACTGTTTGGTAGATAGGAATGCAGTCAAATCATGTGAGACTATGGCTGGGAACCTGGTAAACTAGCATATTTTCCTATCACTACCCACAATTTCTTTCACAAGGTTTATTGTGTGATCACAAGGTTTATTGTGTGATCACAAGGCTTTCCTTTTAACATTATTAGGAGTACTACTTTTAAATATTTACATGGCACAGACCTGTTTTGCAGACAAAGCGCCTGCAGGATGACATCAATTAGTAGCCTCTTTCCTGCGAGACACCTCCTGTGTGCAAAGTTAGGATATGATGAAAAATGTTAGTTGAGGGCAAGGTCAAATAATAGGGCTGATTAAAATGGAGTTACACATTAAACAAATAAAACAGACCCACTATCACAAGGAGGCCAGTGGTTTGTTTGAGCTTCTGGGCAGCTCTATGACCGACTGATAGTAAACTGAAAATTTTCTCACAGGTACAAGCTCAGCGCCAACAAGAAGCATCTGGAATCAGGTTTCTGTGTCGTGTAAAACCAGCTCTGTCTGTCTTTTTCTGCTGCTGCATTTTGTTTGCAGCCTGAGCAAAAGCATTGCCCCTGTCAGCATTACTCTTTCTTCTATTATTGTAGCATAGAGTTTCAGATTTAATGTTGCTCTGTTCAGTGACCTCCTTTCTCTTCAGGCAGGAGACTTTTTTAACTGTAATTTAATTCACACTCTGGAGTATAATATTGAATGGTAATTATTTTAGAAAAAGAAAGCATGTATTTAAGCCACTCCAACTTAAAGACTGAGAAACTTTCAGGGAAAGCAAACCTCAACATCTTGTAGCAAACCATAAGTGTCATCAAATCACACCACTGTGTTTTTTTGTATTCAGTTGTTGCACACAGATCCAATCCCCGAAGCTCAGTTTGCTGCTTGCACTACTGAGTGCTGCATTCAGAACATAACTGGCTGCTGGTGGGCAAATCTAAAAACATTCACGCTTCAGTTTCTTTCACCTATCTTGTTGATAGAAATTAAACACATCTCCAGTTCAACTGTATAAACATTTTATTTAGGAATATATTGAGATCCAGACTGGAGAAGAAAATCCAGTTCTGTCACATAACGCACTGAAAATCCTTTGCAAGGACTTAGGAAGAATTTTTTAAAAAAATATTTCATATTACATGTGTATATTTTCAAGAAATACTGAAATTACTGAATTATTTTCTTGATTTTTAAAGGACAGATAACAACATTTATACTCTAAGCACTTCTGGTAATAGGTCATTCCAAAATGTTCCTTTTCAGGATTTCTCATACCTTCCATTAAAGAAAATCCTTCTCTGAAGTGTATCAAGATGCCAAAAATAAAAATCCACTCATTCAAGTCACTAATCAAGTTACTGCACATTCTCAGTCTCTTGCAAATGCGAAACAAATGGATTCTAGCCTATCTTCATTATGGTCTCAACCATTTCTTTAAAAGGTAGGAACAGGCCAGAACACCATGAATCACAGAATCCACTGTTTTCTCCCTTCACACTTCCACCCTATTCGTATCGTCTACCTTCCTTCTTTGCTTTTATCCCTTCTGCTCTCTGGAATAAACTGATTCTGTAGTGTATTGCTAGGTACAGCGTGGCATAGAGAAACAAAAGCAGGCCTTTGATTTGAAATTGAGGTTTCCGGGGTTTGCAGGATTTGTATATCTACCAGGAGACACTGCACTATGTAATATCAAACATATATGTAACATCATATATGCTTTTAAAAATATCACCATTCCAAATCCTGAGTCATGTTCTACAGAAAGAATGTGAATGGCTAATATTAAATTGATTTGCATATAAAAGCCTGTTAAATATTTTATAATTCTTTATGGATGTCTTTGTAAAACCTACAGGAAGGTAACTTCACTGCCGGATGCACACAGCTGACTCATTTCTTTATCTCTCTGTCCAGTTGCAGTCACAAGGGACAATACAATTGTCCTTATCAGAGTAACATTCTGGCAAGTTTCCTCTGAAGCTAAGAAAAGTATTTTATTGCACGTAAGATGCGTCTATAGAGCACCCTCTTGCATTAGGAACACAGCATTACAGGATGGTGAGCAGTAGAAACAGGAGGATACTTGTCTCCTTTGAATTCTAATTTTAAGTTGTCATACATCCCTTTACTCCATCTGTTAGGAAGCACAGAAAAAAAAAATGTTTTAGCAGAAAGAAAAGTACAATGTTCTGAGGAACAATGGGAAGTAGAAAGGACATATTGGCAAAAAGCGAACGGCTAAAGTCTTCCAGGGGTTTCTGCTAGGGTCTTGTGTATTGATTTAATAGAATAGTTGCATCACTCCACGAATGCTTGAACCTTAGCTCCAACTCAGCCAGACCACAATGCTAGTTATATTTCAGCAAAATAGAAGCACCTACTTTATGAGTGTAAATACAAAAGCTTTGTAGTTTCAATTGACAGCCCACACTGTTAAATGATTTAAGAACTTTTTCTTTTTAACCAGTTTCCAGATTCTTGCTGTCCTGCCTTTAAAAAGACAAATCACACCATTTCAGATTCATACCTCCAGGATAACTGCAGTAATACGCTTCCCCAAAGCTTCACAGAGCCACATTAGGTGTTTCTTTGTTTTCTTGATAAAGTATTTTTTCTCCTCTTTAGGTAATTCATAGTAAGTATTTCTCTTACAACAGCAAACTGTCTCCTCCAAACCCATACCGGTCAACTTGGTGTAAGCGTTTCTTCAGCCTAGACTGCAGCATGTTGCTTCTTAAGTGATCTCCTTTTTACCTCCTTGCTGCTGTTCTGGGAACAGGAGGTTGCAGAGCAAGGATGCGCTTTGCTGCATGTTTCCCAAGGGGCCTCACTGGGTTTCGTGCAATGCGCAGGCAAGCACTAGGCAT
>WAAD01032970.1:11478-23525 GCA_013389945.1 Fregata magnificens | reverse complement strand
AAGGGAGGAACAGTTCAAACAAAATGGGGAGCCATTCCCACCTGACTCCTTCCCTTAAGCATAGGGAAAAAAAGGCTTTCTCTTTCTCTGAAAAACTTACATTCATTGTATATCCTGAGCATAAATGAGAAAATGTGTTTTTAAAATTAAAGGAAGACTAAATTAGTAAATTTAAAAAATCTAATATTTTTATCTTGTTATCTGTTCTCCAGTTGAAAATTCATCAAATTTAAGGAGACTAATCCTCATTGGCAGTCTCCTGTTCACAAGAGTCATCCCTTCCTTTTTTTAATGTTTTCATCACACTGCTTGCAGTTTCTGCCACTTCTTGGTGAATGTGCCTACTACTACATCACTCCCTGTTAGATCTAACTCTTATGCTTGTTAACAGAGTGTTGCAGACTACAATCCTCGAAAAGAAAATCTCATTTGGCTGGATCAGTGACAGCTGTTCTGAGAGTTTATTCAGACCCTTTTGACCTGCGACTCCTGCTAGGACTGGACCCTCCACTGCAGTAGAGAAGAAAAACAAAAAACCAACCAAAAAAAAAAACACTCACACATTTTTCTTCAGCTGACCACGTATTTATATTCTAACCACAGCAGCAAAGCAGCAATGAGTATGACTTAAAAAAACCCCAAACGCTAGGCCAATGGTAGTGGAAAAATTTGCAGAAATGGTTTTGATGGCATGTACAATCAGTAGGTGTTCTTCAGAAGAACTGGGAACCATTGCAACAGTGAGTGTTATGTCCTGAAGACATTGAGATGAAAACAAATTTTAAAAGAAACAAAGTAACAGGAAAAAAAAATGAACTACTGTAATGCAGTCCTGTGAACATGCTGTGCATCTCCTGAATGCCTTTGGTTCCTCTTCAGTAAGCAGGAGCCTTGATTCAGCAAAAGATTTCAAGTTCTTCAGTGCAAAATTACTTAATGCAAAAATGTTTCCTGGGTATTGATTCAATCATATAGTTAAAATGGGATATGAATGACCTTGTTGGATCAATATCTAGGAAGTACAGATATTCAACAGCTCAGTGTCAAGTCCTTAATACTTAGAAAATTCAGTCCCACACTTTGCAATTTCATGAAATTTTAATATATGAAAATAGTATTGTTTATTTGTCAAAGTTTGCAAAAAATAAACTGCATTCACTTTTAAGTTTACTTTATAAGTGAAGCAACAAAGACAATTATAAGTTATATAATTTTTTGTAACAAGAAGAAAGGGATTAGCATTCTTAAGTTAATTTTAATTTGGTGGTTTGCAAGTACTTGGCAATAAAGTTTGATTTTCTTCCTAGTTTTTCTTTTACAACAGGGATAAATAAAGCTTTTTCATATATTATAGCAGGCTTGTCCTTCACAACAGATCCATTTTTCCAATTCACAGAAAAGTAAGTCTTATATCCAGCAATGCATTACTAAGCAAAACTTAAATGAAGGCCATTCAGCACATCCAGTTCCCAAAGCACAGTGACATAAATGATTAACTTCCACAGACACATGGAATGCTGTAAGGTATTCTGAGGCAAAAGACCTTTAATGCACAGAAGTCGTGACCATGACTTCCGCTGTGCAAAAGCGTTCTGCTTCTATAAAACAAAGATGGGTATTTCATACTTTCCCAAGACTTTTCTTAATGAAATATCCCACTAACTTCTGCGGTCTCTGCTGATACTCCACAAGTACATCATGTGAGCTACTAATCTGATCCCCTTCGAGCCGATTCAGAAGAGTGACACACACTACGGCAGCTAGAAATTAAAAGACAGCATTAGTTAGGAATGACATTCTAGCACTTCTACAGTCCAAAAGCATAAACATTTGCATGAACAGCTGGAAGATTAGTAAGAGAAAACAAACCCCCAAAAATGGTGCACAGTACCATAAGATGCTAGGGGACTAGCATGCCGTGGATGATATTAAAAAAGTTACAAATAGTTTAAGACAACTGATCGCTACATTAATAAAGCAAGAGCTCTCAGACAGCCGCAGATACTTATTGTTATATCATGATTCTTATGTTTTTCTGGATAGGAATTATATTTCACAAGTACCTGGGACTTGACTGGTAGGAAGTGATCAAAGACACTGTTCTAGCAGATGTAGTTACAGCCCTCCGCTATGTACCTTATCCCCAACTCAAATCCCTGTGCTGTAGATGCCACCCCTCAAGAACCAGCAGATGAGCCACTTCAACATTCCTGGATGGGGAGCACTGCAAGTACATGAAGATCTCATGGATCATCTCAGGCTCATCTGCTGCCTTTTGCTAATCAGGGCCCCAAAGGTAAAAATCTCTCTTTTCACTCAAGCTCAGCTCTACCATCACTCTTCTGTACCTGTGGTTTCTGCTAGTGACAATTTGCAGAGCACAAGCAGTAATACACGTTACAGACCTACAAAGTAGAGACAGCAAAAAGGACCAGGCTCCCTAGTGGCTCAGTGATAGCATGGGTTGGGTTTTTAATCACTCTCAAGTCAGTAAGAACTGAGGATGTTTGATATAACTGTTGGCCTTTTTGCTTATTTTTCTTCATTTCATCCTCCTTGAGTTTAAGGAAGTTTGAGAAACATCAGTGTTTTATATTGGCAAATTACTTGCCAAGGAAAGTGAGAGACTATAGTTAACATGGTAAGTAGAAAGGCACTGTATTACATTTGTAATCACTTTTTTTTCCCCTAATATTTACTGATAATTACTTAGTTTACGTAAAAAAATTAAAAACTCATTTTATGATTAGGAATGGTTTATTCATGATGCTACTAAAAATCTTCAACTGTTTAAGAATTAAGGCCATATGTCTACACAAAATACTTATATTTTCAATTTGATACGAAAGTATGGAAAGTGATTATAGTTTTATGTATATGAGAATCACCTGATTGCTTAAATTAACCAGTTGCTTCCTACAAACTTCAAGAACTAACTGAAGAAAACAAATTAATGCTATAGGGTAATTAGCTACTTTAACAATTTATGTGCTTGCCATAGGCTGGAACAGTTAGTGACAGAACTAAACTGTATAAGAACTATGTGAGGAAGTTTGCATAAGTTGTGAATACATATGACAGAAATCAATCAATCATAGCAACAAAACTATAACCAGAACTGGGTTTTTTCATATGCAGAAGGTATGTTAACACCTCATTCACAGTTTTTACCACAAACCCCCTGCAATGAAGAAAACTTCCTATAGCTTGAATAAAGTGACTTTAACTTAGTTTACCTTTGACACCGCTGAGATTACACATTGCAGCAAATACAGAAGACTCCATCTCTATGTTTCTGACGCCAGAATCATAAGCTTCCTTCAGATATTGCAGTTTCTCTTCTTCATTATATAAGCAGATTGCACCATCCAACCTGCCCTGTCCTGCAAAGTCATTTTGTAGAAATTTTCAGTGGTGAAGTCACAGAAGAAATTCAGTTTCTAAAACAACCCATTATCGCAGTTTCCCCTATAGAGCGTCCAGCTTTTACTACTACTCTTTATTTTCATGCGCAAGACAAATACGACAAAGTGATTCTTAGCTATTGCTAGAGCTTCTACATATTACTTGTATTTTTTATAATGTGAATCACGGTAATTTAATTGGTCTTCTCCAGCTTAAATTCTCAAATTCATAAATGGGAAAACGTAAGTAGTTTCCCGCATGTGGGAAAATTCACCAGCAAACTTCAAGCTGTATGGAAGTGCTGCATTTTTTCTGTTTAATCATTGTCTAGAAAAACTGCTGGGCTTGAAAATGCTTTCCTAATGCTACCTAAAAGGACGAACATTTTATTACTTACAGACTCCCTAAGGTAAGAGGTGAAGAGTCTCTTAAGCTAATTAGCTAATACTATTACAATTTTTTGAGAAAATTAGTTTATTTAAATTATTCAAGAATAAGACCTACAGATAAAACAGCAGCAGGTTATGTATAGCAAAGTTAAATTACACAGTGTTTTACTCAGTATCTTTTTGTTTTCAGGAGATGTACTCTTAAATTAATGCCCTTGAGCCTGTTCTCATTTTTTGCTGTATGAGTTGAAAACATTCCTGACACTTTTTTTTTAGTGTAGCGTGCAGCTGTGATTGGTGTCTGAGGACATAAACAAACTGACAGTGTCTGCTTCTGACCAAGCTTGAGCACTATTATGAAGACCGTATGTTCCCCTCTGCATTGCACCCTTTGTCACCTATTCAGTAACAGCTAGAGAAAGCAGTATCAGGTGCCATCTACCCTCTGTTCTCACAAGATTTGAAAGATGTTTGTGAATAGACTTGGGAGATCAGAAAAGCACAATGTCTATATGCTTATTCAAAGTAAGCCTTGGAGGTTTGCCCCTCCTACGTAGCAGCATTGACACAACTCAGCAAAATATTGTCTTCAGTTGTTTGATCACTGCTTTGCTCAAAATGCGCATGGGAAACAAGTTCCAACACTTCTTTTAGAAAAGATTTACTTTAGATACTTAACCAGTGCAAAAAAACCCCAAACCAAACCAAAACAAACCCAACCCTGTAACAGCCACAAATAATTCTCACTCCTCTAATCCTCTAGGATGACTCAGTAAATCATAGAAATTTGTGACAAACATACTTAACTGACAAGTACGTGAAAAGTGTATAGTAGACTATACGTATTTCAGAGGATCTATTAAAGCTGGGGGGAAATAAACTTCCACAAAATTAAAAGTTCAATACAGCAAACTGCTAAGCACAATGCTTGATTTTACATATATGAGAAACAGGTTAATTACAATTGACAAGACGACTCAAAGTAGGGAATGCGTTCTGTTCAGTGAACTGGAACCTTAATGTTAAAATAGTATTCAGTATTTATCTATTGCTGCTTACCAATATACTTCTGTTCGTCTCTTGCCAGCCTTACCTTCATAGAAATCCAAAGTGCACATAGTATTTCCAATTACTGTATTGAATTGACCAATTTCTTCACTGCACTGCATCAGTTCCTTAGCTAGGTGTTCATCTAGGTTTGTACTGCGAATTACAGTCTTTCCCAGAATAACCTGTTCAAACTGAGGTTTGAAGGTGGCATCTACAGACTGCCTAGTTATAACCACTGAGCCTGGCTCCAGACCTGCAGTAAAAAGAAATAGATACAGCTTCACAACGTGGTTAATGCTTTGTTTCCACACACATAAAACATACATCTTGACCCAATCCTGCTTCTTTTAAAGGTGGCAGTTTTGCCCCTATATTCACCAAGAGACTTTTTTTGTACATGCCTAGCTGCTTCAGTTTATTATTACAAACAATTTCTGAAAGAACAAAATTTTTCCTTTTTCACTATATATTCTTTCTTATCTCATACTTTTCATACAGGACAGGAACGTCCTTCTCCTCACGCTGTCAGATCCCTTAAGTGCATTTTCTCTACCCAGAGGCAGATATTGCCTTTTCTTTCAAAACTACGGAAGCAAAATGATTCATCTCCTGCAGAAAACTGTTCTGACCATCAATCACTTACTTGCAGAGAGATGCTTTACTCTCCTACAAAGATGTTTTGGGTTGAAGAAAAAAAGAAACGAAGAGGGGAAATACCTATTCCACCAGAGGTGCCAATGCGAATAATGGTTATGTTGGAACACTTGGCATGATACAACAGTTTGATCAGCTCGTGCAACATGATTGAAATAGAAGGAATGCCCATACCATGCTGAAATGAAAGCAGAAATTCATATTCGACATGCACATAGACAATACAAAATATATATGGAAGAAGGAGCTGGAAAATATCTCCTTCCTGATATTTTTTTCCACATGTCATCTAACTCACTCCCACAAAAAACCTAACCTATGGGCTTACTGAAAGGCTACTGCAGGTAAACAGAAAGACTCCCACTGGCTTTGGTAGACTATGTATAAAGTACTATATTTCTAAAAATCATGAATTATAAAATATTAACATTCTCAAAAGTATAAGCAGTGCCCTTTCCTAATAGCTGACAAATGCACTTCATCACAGAACTTTTCTTAAACACAAGAAAAATCCCACTCTGATTTTTTACCAACCTAAAGTGCCAGTGAATAGGCTAAATTTTCTCAAAACACAAGACATTGCGAATCAGTGACAAAGTTCACCAAATATAAGTCCACCTTAACTTGCATGATAATGCGACAATTACAACTCAAAAGAAAGGGTGCAGAATGATACCACAGTTATGCAATTGCAATTAAAGTATGTAATCGTATCCACAAACTAAAGGTATGAAGTTTTAAAATGCATACATGAGTTGGCAGCACAAGTCCCATGGAATGCTACTCTTAAGCTGTTAGCACCTTTGACAATGCCACTGCAGATACTTAGCTCTGGATGTGAAACAGCTGTTTTTTCCAATACCTCACATGCATCAAGTGACCCTTTTCTCCCATTATTCAGGATACAGAACAGGGACAAGGCAACAGTAAGTCTGCTCGAAAAATTTATAAGGCTATTCCTGCAACACCTCAGTGGTACACTGAGGAAAAAGGAGGCAAGAAAGAAATTAAGGTCTCAGAGATTTGCCCTCTTACAAAAAAGGGCTAAAAAGGAATTCTTAAGTAGCTGACTGCACTATTTTGAGCATGGCTGATACAAACTTAAAAACCTGACCCTGTCTACTAAGTGTTTAAAGGAAATGTGCATTCATATTTGCTACTTTGAACAGCATCATTGAACTGCGTCCCGTATCCGATTAAGTGATACTTACACTGACTGACAAAACAGGTCCCACTTTGTACATTGCATAACGGTCAGTTCCCGCACAGATGTTAGGATAGTCACAACCAGGGCTCCCGAGCCCCAGTTCTTCAGCTATGTAGGTGGTAAAAGCTTTCATCCGTGAAGGACTTCCTCCAACACATACAAACTGGGGTGGAAGTATTCAACAAAACAAAATCAGTTACATGACTCAGTATATCAAAGAACATGCAAAGATCAACATGAGGATGCAAACACCTTCAGTTAACACCAAGCTGTTCCCAGATGTAGTGGTTCTCATACTCATTCTAAAAGGCCATGAAGAAAAATTATGGAAAAAACAAACCCTTCTATATAGCACTTGAATGCCTTCATCCTGTTTAAACTAGTAGAAGACAGATATTGGCTTGAAGGCCCCCCAAAAGGGAGTTCTACCTGAATAGAGACTGCAGCATTGGCCTTTTTACTGGATGAAAAGAGACAGTCAGAAACAATTATCCCCAACTTTGCTTGATATTGAAAGTGACAAGAACCCACAAAATCTTATCCCCTTTCCATTCATTCCTCAGTTGGTGGTATGTTGACACATTTAGTCTAATTTTAAGACAGCTACACTTCCACCTTCTGCAGAAAAGCTTAGGCTCACAGAATGAAATGAAGCATCTTACCTTCACATCTCCAAACAGTGCTGGAAAATCATGGGTACCAGTCCCAAGAGCAAAATGGTACAGGATGTCTTCCTTCATTTTCTCCAGGTGAGGGTTGCAAAGATGGATAAAATTCCCTCTGCCAGGACAGCAGCATTGTGAAACATGTAGAGTATATACAAATCCCTACATTGAACAGGTGCTAATTTTGCAAAGTCAAGCAGTGCAAGTGGGGAAATGCCACACCTAAGTATGCCTGCACTACCTTATTTTGGTTCCTCATGCATTACATTAAGGAAATCCTAAATTTCATGATCACCTTATGTCTTGTAATAAATCACATATATTTTATATTCCATTCATTGCACAGGATGAAATTGCTGAAGAAAAGCCCAGATGGTAGGATGCATTTGCAACAGTGCAACCTTTATCTTAAACAATATTAAAGCTGTGAACCAGGGTGGGTCTTTATGGTGAGCACAACAACGGGAGCAGGACCAGGGAATATTCAATAAACCACCTTACTACATAGACAATCTATAGCAAAGCTGAAAAGCAAACTTGACCTCTGTGTTTTGACTGACCCTTCTAGCCACCTGAGAGGGGTGGGAAGATTTGGGCTTTACAGACAGGCCCAAAGGGGATTTCTGGCAATTTGGCTCACTGTAACTCTGTGCCATCCAGTCAGGAAGAAAAAACTCTACAGCATGAGACTGGTAACAAGAGTACAGAGGATCTGAAATAGGAGAGGAAAGAGGCAAATGGAAATCTGAAGTAAAGAGAAAACCATGGAAGAATAAAAAAAAAATGCAAGAAAAAGGGAAAGAGAAGAAGAGGTAAGAAGAACTTACTTCCTCTTAAGTCGCTTCCTGTAAGGAAGTGATACAGCTTAAAAAAAAAAAAAAAAGAAAAAAAATCTGAAGAATCAGGAAACGACAAGGCAAGGAGAGAAAACTGAACTACTTAGCATGTGGGATCGCCTTCACGGAAAATTTGGTAATGGGCTAAGCAAGCTGAATGACTCATAAAACGTCTGCCTTCTGTGCTTGATGTTTTAAGTTCAACTGAAACAGGTAGGAAAGACCAGTCACTGATCACAAGCCTAAGCAAAATACCGGCCAGTACTTCAAAGTAGTTTCTGAGAAATGAAATCAAGCAATAAATGTCTTCCAGACACAAGAAGATGACTTAATAGCTTAATGAAGGCTCACTGCAGTCACAGCATGGCTCAGCAAATTCAATGTCACTAACTATCCAGCAGCAGCTGCACAACTAAAGAAAGAGGTATCATTCCAATCCACCCTATTTGTCCCTGCCCACCACAGACTACCACCTTCAGCAACAGAAGCAGCAGCCCAACGAAGCGGGTGGTTCGTTCGCCCCTTCAGCAGTAATTCCTTTCCATCTCCCACATGCCCCATTTGCCTCTCTTCATACAAATCCCGCCTGAGGTAGAACCAAAGGCTTCGGTTGCCTTTGTTCTTCCTTCTGAGACACCTGTTTGACTCCAGGAGAAATAAAGAGCAGGTTTATGGCTTTTCAGAAATGCACAGACAGCCCAGGAGTCTGCCAGCTCACGTGAGCAGAATTCCCAGGCTGCCTCCTCTGAATTATTCCTGTTCGGTTTTGTGGGACACTCTACCCATATTTAATGGGTCACTCACTAATGCAGAACAAATAGCTGGCTGTGCTGACGTTTACTGGAATGGCTTTTACATACAAATAGGATATGATTTGAAATCACTTCACAATTTGTTCTCAGGCAAGCAAAAAATATTTCCTTCTTTATGAGAATACCGGCAATAAAAGCTTCTCTCCAGGAAACAAACTGGGAAAAGGCGAGGCCTCTATTAAAAGTACAGGGAAATTCGTGTGGTATGTGCCAACACAACTTCCTCATGTCTGGCCTAAATACAGCTTGCTTCCTCAGCAGCGGCTATCTTTTACCTTTTTCATCTCATACCCTACCAGCAACACTCTTCAACCCACCGCCTCACTCCAGCTAGGGGCTGTTACTAACTTGTACTGGTTATCTGCCAATCCAGATCTAATTGCAGACTTGGACCCTGGGGTAAAATGGGCAATAAAAGTAAGCATATTACTTTGTGTATGTAGAACCAATGCCATGGATTTACAGTAGAGGCAAAGTCTGCCTAATAAAAATCTTTGGCAACTCTAAGGAGCAGATAATTTATTCCCCTCACACTGTCGTAAAGCACCTACAGCTTCTGGGGGATTAAACAAAACATGAATATCTGAGGACTAAACATGCATGTGTAGTTTTACTAAAATAAGCTTAAAGTAAGGATTAGAGAAACAGATTGAAATATTTGTTCAAACTCTTTAAGCAGGTAGGTCTGGCCATGTGCAACAACCAAAGTCAACATTTAAACAGCTAACCAGATTAAAAAAAAAAAAATTAAATAAAAACATCACCTATGCTTGGAAAAATGCACTGTCATGATAAATGAAAATGGCTAGCCAGCAAAGCCCTCTGTGTAGGTCTGGTTAAAGCAGATAAAGACCCCATTTGTTAAAACAGCTTCTGCTAGATACTTGATGTTATAATCAATATTTGTATCATAAACTTTATCTTAAACTAAATGAGTGTGTTTTGAGTTTGGGAAGGAAGGTAAATGTAAATTTGGACAAGATAATTCACTTCTGCATCTTACTTTGAAGGCTGTTCATCATCAGTTTTCTTCTCATTTGAGACACCAGGAGCCATGTATGCTTATACCTGGAATTATATTAAAAAAATCAGATATAAGTGCATCAGAGTAGTCCCATCTGTAAAGCTAGCATCATTAACAGTGATAGAAGCCTTCCATATAGATGATATTGTCATGAATATTAAACCCCCAAAATAATCCAGTCACACTACAGCTTTTATAACTGTAGCAAAATGAGTATCTCCAATTTTTTATGGCCAGGCATCACCACTTTCAAACCACTGAAGCCCAAGCTAACTCCCTGCTAATGTAGCGCCCATCTCACTACTACTTCTGTTGTGTGGTATAAGCAAGACCGGGCTTGCAGGCCAAAGAGAGGTAAGTCTCACAGCTAACCAACCTACCTTCTTTCTTCTATACCTCCCACAGCGACAGCGATCGCCGAACTAGCTTTAGCCCCCTTTCACCTCTGGCTCCAGAAGCATCTTACTCATAATTTCCTCTTTATTAAAAAATTCTCCATTCGGCATTCTCCTTTACATTCCAATAAGCAAATGTATCGCTGAGACTTTGGTGCTGATACGATGACAGAATTGTAATTACAGAATGATTCATTTGTTATTATTTTCAGAAGTGACTAAGGCTACGTGACAAAGTTGGTACTTTCTGGAAATGCCCTTACAGGAAGTATTGAATCACAAAGTTTTGCTCTACCATCCCTTACAAAGAGCCTGACAGCACACAGATTGTAACAGAGACAGGATTGTAATCCTTAAAAACCTCAGGATTACACTACAAGGAAACAGAAAGAAATTAGCCTTGCAATAGAATTACATAACACATTAATTTTGAAAGAACTGAAGAACCAAAGGAAATAAATCTGAAGTCTGCCTGTTAAAAGCCACTGAGTAATGGAAATGTATTAAAATTTATAAGGACGATTAGTTTTCTTCATTTAAAACATTAACCTTTATTAAATAGACCTAAACTTCACATGTACTAGACGTACTAAACACATACTAGAATCTATGCTCGAGGAGATAAAGTATAAAAGTTGCATTTAGAATCAGTTATGCATCCTTATGGTCGTATGATTAGAGTCAGTTACTACAGGGTATCGCTATTATACCATGTACATTATGGAAGAATGCATAGTTTTTTCCAAGAAAGCTACAGTGCCTTGAGTCCTAATAACAAGGAGTTAGAAGATAAGAAGAAGAAACAGCAAAGTGATTTTTATGTACCTAGATGATAAATGGCTGCAAACAAAGCGAGGATATTCATTCAGCTGCTGTTCACAGTACGAAGCAACCACGTAATTTTTAACAGTGTACTTGGTTCCGTGATCCCCTAAGTAATTACGTATTTCAAAAAAATAGGAACAAAGTTCTGGCAGTCCGAAGGTCCAGAATACCCTCCCCGACAGTGCCCAACAAGAGATGCCTTGGCAGGAACAGAAGAAAGGAGCAAGCATAAAGCAGTTTTCCCACGGCAGACCCTTCCGGCAATCAGGTAGCAGCCGACAGGCAGCCAATTAATATAAAGGCACAAAATTCTCACAATGGAGAATCTGCCTAAGCAAATGTGGCCAAAAAGTTTCAGCAGCCTTCCTCAGCCAAAGTTAAAACTGATGTTCAAGACTAACGTGCTCACAGCGGGACTCAGCTCAAGCAAGGGCATGGCCCACTTTACACCTGTGCAAATCCTCTGACCAACATTTTAAAACCATGCAGAATCCGTTACCACTACTCTCTCTCTCAGTTTTTTATATCCCCCCCCGGCCTTTTTTGTTTTTTTAAAAGAAAACCTCTGTTAGTAGTATCTTTAAGGAGAAGTTCTAGTTTGGTGTTGATCCACCACTGGAAAAACTGAAGTCACGGCAAAATGGATTTTTATACTGTGGCTTCCCTCTCGAGAGCGCACAATTGCAGCTCAGGCACGACGCACATCGCTGCCAGACGATCTCCTCGACCGGGCGGGCGGCGGAGCCGCAGGCAGCTCCCACCACCCTCGCCCCGGAGGCGGCGGC
>WAAD01032970.1:0-11211 GCA_013389945.1 Fregata magnificens | reverse complement strand
GCCGGCCCGGCTGCACGGGAAGCGGCTGTTTGGCGGTGGCTGCGGGCGCCGGTGGGGGATGCGCCGCGGCGGGAGGGAAGCGAGAGCAACGCGCCCCGTGCGCTGCAAGCGCGGGTCTCCTGCCGCTCCTCTGGAGATCCACCTCGAGGCTGCAAGTTCTCAGGATGATCTCATCATACACATGTAAATACAGAAGCACATGTTGGCACCCTGAGGACTGCGCAGTCAGGTTAGATTGTACGGATGTTGGTAGCTCTGTCTGTCTTTGTAGAGGTATATGCGTACAGACTGCCTTTAAGTGCACTTCTTTTACTAGCACTTTGGTACAGCAAAAAAGGTGGTGAGAAAAGAGCACGGATGACTTCTGCTAACAATAGAATAGAATAGATTTAGAATAGAATAGATTATTTAGAATAGAATAGATTATTTCAGTTGGAAGGGACCTGCAACAACCACCTAGTCCAGCTGCCTGACCACTTCAGGGCTGACCAAAAGTTACAGCATGTTAAGGGCATTGTCCAAAAGCCTTTGTCTCTAGGCCACCTGTTCCAGTGTTGACCACCCTCTCGCTAAAGAAATGCTTCCTAATGTCCAGTCTAAACCTCCCCTGGCGCAGCTTTGAACCATTCCCCTGTGTCCTATCACTGGACACCAGGGAGAAGAGATCAGCACCTCCTTCTCCACTTCCCCCCCCCCTCAGGAAGCTGCAGAGAGCAAGGAGGTCACCCCTCAGCCTCCTTTTCTCCAAACTAGACAAGCCCAAAGTCCTTAGCTGCTCCTTGTAAGACATTCCTTCCAGCCCTGTCACCAGCCTTGTTGCCCTCCTCTGGACGCATTCAAGGACCTTCACATCCTTCTTAGATGGTGGAGCCCAGAACTGCACGCAGTACTCAAGGTGAGGCTGCACCAACGCTGAATACAGCAGGTTGATCACCTCTTTTGACCGGCTGGTTATGCTGTGTTTGATGCACCCCAGGGTGCGGTTTGCCCTCTTGGCTGCCAGGGCACACTGCTGACTCATATTGAGCCTGCTGTCGACCAACACCCCCAGATCCCTTTCTGCAGGGCTGCTCTCCAGCCACTCATCTCCCAGTTCATACTTGTGCCCAGCATTACTCCGTGCAGAATCCAGCATTTGGACTTGCTAGATTTCATAGCCCAATCCTCCAATCTATCAAGATCCCTCTGCAAGGCCTCCTGTCCCTCAAGAGAGTCAACAGCACCTCCCAGTTTGGTATCATCAGCAAACTTGCTAATGGTGCATCCGACTCCTGCATCCAGAGCGTTGATGAATATATTGAACAACGCTGGCCCTAGAATTGAACCCTAAGGAACACTGCTGGTCACCAGTCGCCAGGCAGATGTAGCCCCATTCACTACAACACTTTGAGCTCTGCCCCTCAGCCAGTTCTTCACCCAGCACACCGTGAACCTGCTCACCCCACAGTTGGAGAACTTGTCCAGAAGGATGCTGTGAGGGACAGTATGAACAGCCTTACTAAAATCCAGAAAAACTACATCCAACATCTTCCCTTCATCCACCAGGCAGGTGACCTTCTCATAGAAGGATACCAAATTGGTTAAACAGGACTTTCCCTTTGTGAACCCATGTTGACTGTGCCTGACGATTGCATTATTCTTTAAATGCCTTTCAATAGTATCCAGTATAATCTTCATAATTTTTCCAGGAACTGAGGTTAGACTCACAGGTCTGTAGTTCCCTGGGTCTTCCCTAACACCCTTTTTGTAGATTGGAATAACATTGGCTAACTTCCAGTCAGCAAGGACCTCCCCAGACTCCCAAGACCTTTGGTAGATGATCGAGAGGGGTCCTGCCGTAACATCCGCTAGCTCCTTCAGTACTCTGGGATGAACCCCATCAGGCCCCATGGCTTTGTGAACGAACATTCAGCTGATACAGCTGGTCCCTTGCAATTTCAGTGTCCACAAATGGAACGTAACTGTTCCCACACTCGTGGTCCTCCAACTGAGGGGACTGGGCAGTCCAAGGTCTATCAGTATTATTAAAGACTGAGGGAAATACCTCTGCTTTTTCTTCAACCCTTATTAGTCAGATGACCATCTTCAACAAGTATCGGTCCAATGTTTTCTTTAGACCTCCTCTTGCTATTAACATACTTAAAAAGGCCCTTCTCGTTGTCTGACACAACACTGGCCAGTTTCAATTCTAATTGAGCTTTGCCCTTTCATGTCTTCTCCCTGCATATCTAAACCACAGCTCTGTAATCTTCCTGCGAAGCCTGACCTTGCTTCCAGAGGTCATACAATTTCTTTTTCCTCTTGAGCTCCATGAGGAGTTCCCTGTTCAGCCAAGGTGGTCTTCTGCCCCACTTGCTTGACTTATGACACAGTGGAATTGCCTGCTCCTGTGCTTCTAAGCTTTTAAGGCTGACCAGCACTCGTGGACTCCTAAGACCTGAAAAGCAGATTCCCAAGGTACTCTGCTAAATAGCTCCCTGAATAGCTTGAAGTTTGCTCTCTTCAAGTCCAGGGTAGCAACTCTGCTGTCCTTTTTTCTCTCATTACACTGAAAATTTTAAACTCAACCATTTCATGATCACTGTGGCCCAAACAGCCACGTACCATCACATCTCCCACGAGTCCTTCTCTATTCACAAATAGTAAGTCTAGGAGGACATCCTTCCTAGTTGGCTCACTGAGTACTTGTGACAAGAAGTTATCTTCCACAAACTTCAAGAATTTCCAAGACCTGCTCATCACAGCAGTGTGATATGCCCAGTTGATGTCTGGAAAGTTGAAATCTCCCGTAAGGACAAGGGCTACCGATCCAGAAATTTCTCCTAATTGCCTATAGTGCAAGTCATCAGTGCTTACATCCTGGCTGGGCGATCGGTAGTAGACACCCACTGCAACATCTCCTTTGTTTTCCATCCCCTAATCCTCACCCAGACGCTCTCAAACACATCATCACTAACTGTAAGGGCTGTACAATCAAACCTCTCCCCTACATCCAGTGCAACTCCTCCACCTCACCTGCCCTGCCTATCCCTCCTGAACAGCCTGAAGCCCTCCATCCCAGCGCTCCAATCGTGGGACTCATTCCACCAAGTCTTACTAATACCAATGATATTGTAGCTCTGGGAGCTGACCAACGCTTCCAGTTCATCCTGTTTGTTTCTCAGACTGCGTGCGTTGGTGTACAAGCATTTCAGATATGCTCCTGAGCCCTCTGTGCTCCCAGGAGCAAAGTAATTGTTCCCACTAGCACTGCCACCCTCAGGCAATGCCATGCCAACCCTTGGCTTACCTTCGGCAATCCTGTTGGTATCCCCTTTCCCCATCGATTCTAGTTTAAAGGCCCCTTGATCAGTCCCACCAGCTTACGTCCAAAGACACGTTTTCCCTCATTGGGACAAGCGGATCCTGTCAGGCCCCAGCACCACAACATTTTCCTCTGCTTTACTTGAGGAGTACTAACTCAGCTGTACCTAACTCAGCAAAGCAGACACCAGTGTTTATCATTGCTGGCATCAAATTCAGTGTGTCAACCAACTAACAGCTACAAAGCATATAAAATGCAGGTCTGCATTTTGGATGGAAAACAAGTGTTAATACAAAGACCACCACATGAGTCTGAAAAATTTCCTTGGAAGCAGAACCCGAGTTACCTGACCAGTAGTTTACTTGGCCATTGCACCAACCAGTAATAATGATGTAATATTTAAAATAAAAGATCTACTCAACATTGATCAAACCAACACAACTGAGGGGTAATCTTCATTATAACAAAAACCTGGTTTATGTCTGGCATCATAAACATACACAAAAACCTAGAAAGTGTGACCATCTTAAGTCAGATGATCTTTTAGGATTAAAAGCTTGAGCACCAATCAACAGGTTTTAACATGCTGCATCCCTAAAGCAGCTTGCCTGCAACTGTTTGTTGATTCAGAAAACTCTCACAAGTCCTCTCTGCCTAAATAAAAAGAACAGATTCTCCACAACTTGCCATGAAATAGCTCCTAGCAAAGCTCAAAGTTTTGCAAAGCAGGGAAATATAAAATATACCCTCAGCTCCTAAAGCTAGGCAGGTGAGTGCAGCACAACTGTAGCTGTGGCATCGCCAGTCTTACTTTGATATGGCTGACCTAGCTAGAGCCAGGCCCGTTAGCCTGAGAAAAATAAGCGAAACCAAGCTGTGAGTTCAGCTCACGCCCCTTTAGTTCTGAAAGAGCGGCACCTGTTCCTCATAAGGCACCAGTGAGATCCTGAACAAGAGATGAAAACATTTGCAAGAGGGATCCAGCACATTTAGCTAGAGAAGTAACATTTGCAATGGAAATAAAGCTACAGTTCTACAAGTTTTGAAATTATAAGGAACCTAGAAAGAGAGACTGCAAAATACACTTAGCTTGACACACACTTTCCTAGGTCTATCTTGCAGAGCCAAGTCTCCAATTTTTATGTAATAGAGATGTAGGCCAAACATTAGTTCTTCCAAGATATACTTAGTCTGGCAGCACTGGTTCAAGCTGGAAACAGACAAATTTAAAATGATTAAAGGATTATCCTTCTCCATCAATTAGCAAGAAATCTAAAGCAAAAGCAAAGCAAAAAAAAAAATCATCAAGCACCCTGTAAGCGTAAATTTGACATTGTTCATACAGTAACTGAAGACATTAAACCCAGAATCCTGCAATACAATTTTTAGAAGAATTCTTCCTACCAGAACCACACTGTAGTTTGTCATAGTAGGGAATTCTTGGGAGACACAGCAACTAAAACCTTCTTGGTACATAGCCTTCCTGCACATCAGGAGGGTAAACACATTGGGCACAAGACATTGCCAAGACGTATTTATTACAAAATCACATATTTGGCATTTAGAGTAGAATCTCTTAATATCCTGTCTCACACCAAAGGACTTTGTATGGGAATATAAGAGAGGGAAATCCCCTGCACACAGACGCATTTCTAGCCATGAATGGCATACAAGAGAAATTGCTCAACAAACTAAGAAAAATGTCACCTATTCAACTTGTTCAAATCTCTAATAGGTAAAATAGAAGCACAGCCTCCTAATGCATCTTCCGTTTTTCTGTTCCTTGGATAGTTGTCACCACTTGAAAGCTATGGTAGTGGACAATCCAAAATAAGCACCTTAGAACAGTATTTTAATTCTGTGGAAGAAACTGCCTTTAAATAGGAATATGACTTACCCCTTCATCTCAGGATCCACTGAAAAATCTGCTTTGGCTTTCAAGAGGTTTGTCATTCAGCTATATATTAAGAGAATAATCACTGTAAATGACTTCTTTTGTAAACAAAGAATAATCAGGTTACTACAGTTACCTTGTCTGAAACGTTCAATAAATAATACATCTCTATGAGTCTAATAATTGGTAGTATCCTTTGCTCTCAGTCATCTCTAGAAAACTTTTTTAAAATTTAAATTCATTTTAAGCTTCCTGGTTTTGTAATCTTTGGGTTTTCATTTCATTTTGTATTTTAGTGGGGAAGATACCTCTTAAGTAAAAATACAAAATATGTTAATAAATGTTATTTTAGAAGAGTGAAAAATACACAACTACATACTGGGATTATTACAAAAATAAATTACAAAACCTGCAACTGGCCTCACTTTTCAGATTTTTATATTGCATGGATGAAACCTTGCATCTGTGGAAAATAAGGCTGTCTGTCCTTTTATAATCAAAAGTATACTCCTTCCTGCTCACCATATAGCATTTTTAGAGTTAATTGGTCAAATTCAGTGCAGCTGTTCAGACACTTACCTACTGCATTTTGATTCTTCAGTCATTCTGGATGTTGAGTATCATTAAAACTATTAATAGGAAGACAAAACATGCTAAGACTGAACTTCGGTATTTCTGTTTGTAGCTATTTTCCAGGCTATAGCATAATATGTAACTACATTCTGAAAAATAATCTGCAGAGAACTGCAAAAGCAGAATATTAGGCTATCTGTTTACGGAAAAAAATTGGGCTTCATCCTACATCTTTTACAACTAAGTCTGCATATTCAGTGCAGATATTATTATTTAAGAAATAGATATGCTGAAGTCAATGAAATTTTAGATGCTTAAGAAATGCATGGGCCAATTCAATTTTCGTTTGCATTGCTACGCAAAGAAAGTTAATGTATATATACCCTTGATCTCTGAAAACATGTTTATATTTTAGTCTAGTCTAAAAAGACATAAGTGGCAAGAGGGAAGTATATATTTGGTCACATTAAAATGAAAATAGTCATTAGACTTTGCTACAGTTAAATGGTTGCAGGTAAAAGGAAAATTACTGTTCAGTACCTAAACTGCCAAGTTATTTTTAAAACTGTATCTGGAATTCTCTTTTAAAAATATTCACATATTCAGTATACTTGGATGTAATTAATAAAATGTAACGGCACTTTTATTTTTGGGCTTGCAAAGCAATCAGTATACAAAAAAAAAGAAATCATCTCACTTATTACTTAAAGGCATTCAGGTCAGAGACGGAACACAGTATAACTAAATAAATGTTTCAGCATTTAAAACAATAAGGCTAGATTTTGTAAGTAAGCGCCCAGCTTTTGTCTTCGGCATCTCTCTGAAAAACAAACATTGAAAACCCTTCCAGACCCAGAAGCTTCCACTGCTTTTATATGGAACTGCTGATGACTTTGAAAACTGCCAGCTGCATCACTGCATTGACTCAGAAGTAAATAAAACATAATTACTGGGGTAAGGTGAACTCGAGCAACGTATTTCCATCCTTGAATTCAGTTGGACCTTTTTGATTTGTCACACTACTTTGATTTCATGTTCCTTGGAGAACTGGCAAGTTATGCTTCTGCTGCAGCTCTCCATTATTCTGAATGCACAAACACAAATTCCAGAGTTCTCCACCTGTTCTTATAAAGAGAACTCTTAGGCTGTTAATATTCTAACTCATGGTATTCAAACTGATCCATGAAGACTCAGTTGACCAACAGTGCAGATCAAACATCTCCTTGGCTTGACTAAGGAAAGCTGAGTATGCATTAATGGCACATTAGCAAACTTTTAAGAATTTGAGGAATGTCATGTGGATATTGCCTAATGGTGACCGAGGTAAAAAGAGACAATTTTTACAATAGGATATGGTGTACACTTTTAAAATAGCTGAAAACCAGCACTATAAACACTTCTAAGAACACAACTACAGTAAAGCAAAATAACAGTGCTGAGTGACGAAGTTAGGATCTCAGTTGTCTTTCTGTGTCTGCCTCTAACAATTGCCTAAAAATATGACAGTTTTGGACAACAATTCCAATACTGAGGAAGAAGTGTTCAAAAGTGAAGAGGACTTAGACGTCAAACAACTCAAAGTAATGAAGTTACTTTAGGAAGCTTTGTACACGTCTTAACGAGAAAAGGACACCATAATATGGAAAAGAATATTAGGATTTTGGCTGCAGGTCAGCAGTATTGCAGCCACACAGGAATTCTTATTTTATGGAATAGATTTTGAGGGCTTTGGCACAGCAATCCCCTTCAAGTCTATGTGAACAAGTGATCTATAAATTTGTAAACAATCTTAAATATCCATGCTAGTTTTTTTTTTTTTTTCGTTCTGGTCATAACATTACTGTGTCCAACTTTTTCAGTAAATTTGTACTAAACACCTTTCAGAAAACTTTCTACAAAAAAAGAGATTGAAATGGATTCAATGTATGCTTAAGAACAAAAAAAGGTTCTTACTCAACTGATAAGCATTAAAAAAACACGCTTGGCTGCCTTACCTTTCAGCAGCCTAACTCCAGGGAGTTTCATCATAATCTCCTACTTCCCCTTTCTTTTATATTTTGGCCAGTAAAGCATGTAACTGCAAACGGTATTTGCAAAAAGTTTTTCCTATGATAATAGGAGCCAGAAGATCAAAGTGAGAGTGAAAAGTAGCACTGTTGCTGGTGGTTATACCCTTAAAGTATGCTACAAAGGCTGTCATACAGACAACTTACTTTACTGTTGCAGTTTACCATTGGTGGCACCACAAACCCAGCCCTCTATTACACTTCTTTACAGACACTAAAAATAAAAATTATGACCTTATCTAAAGACTCTATCAAATAAAGAGAGCTGAATTCCCAGACAAGGCATGCTCATATGACTGAATAATTCTGGAAAATTCGTAAAATGGTACTTATTTTTTTTGAGAACATCATGCAGCTACTGGTGATTACTGCATTAGGTGTAAAATTTTGTAGCTGAAATCCTAAGGTTATCAACAATTTGCCTGTTATCATACACAATTTCTTCACACAAGCTTATTCTTTAGTGCTTCTCTATAATGACAGGTGACAGTTTTTCTACTGGTCAGGTTTTAATACTATGAACTCCTGCTCTGACATCTCCTGGTACTGTAGCCTAGAAAAGTAGATTTCACCAAAAGCTCTGCTTTCACAGGAAAATTAATGGTTTCAATGTATCTGAACATAATCCACAATACAAATTGTAAATTAAGACAGATATAAGGTAGTATTATTTTTTTCCCCCTCTTGCAGATACAGCTTGATGTAAGCTTTTTTATATTTGGAAAATTTTGTTGACTAACCAATAACTGTACATTTAGGTATTTTCATATGTTTTAGCCTTTTGTTTTTGTAAATACAACTTAGACAGTTGAATTGTTGGTCAGAATGAACAGCAAAGATGGACTCAGATGCTGGGTCTAACACCATCATCAGCAAAACTTCCACAAAGTTTCACTGAAAACTTTGAGGGTTCAGATTAGCAATAGGTTTACCTATTTCCAATCAATTTTCATATCAAAGTTCTAAAGAAAAGCACTGTTAAGCCAAATCCTCTAAACATTCTGTTCAAAGAAATATGTATTCAGTAATACATTTTAAAATCTTCAGCTCCTGGATTCAAAGTTGTACAATGTACTGAGTGCACTCTGAAAAGGAAATGAAAAAATTACCGGTTTACTTACTAAAAACTTCACTTTTCATAGTATTAGCATAAAATATCTTATTGAAATTGCATCCACTTTCTAATGGGCTTTATAATAAATATTTAATTATTCATAAGATTTCAGGGATATATCCTAATTCAAGTAGATAAAAGAGCAAGTGTTAAAATATGAGTGTTTCTAACTTTTTCAAAATATTAAAATAATTTATATACATTGTTATTTCAAAGTCTAAACTGTTTTGCTAGTGTGAATAAACACAGAGATCTAGCATAGAATATTTTTGTTGCAGTCAAAACTTCAGGATAAATAAAATTTTTATTTAACAGCTGAAAGTGCAGACATCATATATAGCTTAGTCCACATCACTGTTACCCGATGATTCATCTCCTATATAACAAGACTATAACAGGAAACACCACCAGGTCTTAATTTAATTATGTGGCTGAACACTATGGCTGATCAACTAGTTCTTGTGCAGCAGGCATAGCAATAGAATTGTCCTAGAAAGCTGAATAGCTGGTCTAAATAAATGTGCTTTTGGGACTAAGAAGCCATCTTTCCAGTGAAGGCTTGACTTTTCCACTGCAAGTATCCATACCAGTTCCATTCTTTCTATTTACATTTCATCCCATACCATAGAGTTCCCCTTCACCTTTCTTTATGGCATAGGTGATGAGTATAACTGTAGTTAACTAAAGAAACTTGCTGGTTTGGACACATCAATATTGTGCCTGTGTCTAGTCAAATCAGCAGCAATACGGTAACCCTGTTTGACAACAGCAAAGGAGCACTAGTCTGGTGTAGGAGAGAACTTCAGTTTTGCTTTATTTTGTTTATTAAGAAAAAGTCTAGGAGTACACACTGACAGCTGTTGCCTGTTCTTTAAAATTTGCTGTAATCAAGCACAATGAAGTTCATCAATATTATAAACCAAATGAACTTCTCAATCAGGGATGAGTTCAGCTATAAAAAATAATCTAACAAACATGTAAATGGTGGACTATATAAGCCACATAAAAGACTATTGGGGAAACTAAAGCCTTAAGTTACTTATTACATTCCTGAAACGGTGGCTTAGGATAACTTAAACCATAAGAATAAAAAGGTCAACTAAAATTTTCAGTTTCTGTCTCACGTCAAAATGCATACAAATTCCAGTACTTTTATTTTTTAACTAACAGGATAGACAAGCTACCTACAAAGTTTGCACTATGATGCAAATCTATAACTCAACACAAATGGGTTACAAATTTACATATGGAATGGGTTATATCTCCTGTCTGATGTGTCTTGGACTTACTCTGCGCAAGAGGTAACAGAGAAGGCTCCATCTCAAAAGGGAGCTGCAAGGTGCTCTTCCTGCCAATTGCTTTGGATGAACAGACAAAAGTACCCAAGTGGCAAGAAAATACAAGCACTACCTTCAGTGCATACCTGAAAGAATGAAAAGGACAAGGTCAAAACTGAATCAAGGTACATGTCTGGATGAAACCATACTGTTAAGAACATTAAAAAAGTCTCCTTTTACATTGATTCTGTATCTCAATCGGAATAGCAATGATTGACAAAGGAGGGCAATACAAGCAAAGCAGGTGTCATTATCTAAGAAATTGTGAAAGAAAAGCATCTCAAAAATAAGATGGATCTATATATCAAACTATGCAGCATACTGACTTTTCAGCAGCCTTTACAGTATACCCATCATTTTGTTCCCTATGCATAAGTGGTATAACCAACTTTTCAGCTTTATATCCCAAATGTCCCATTAGAGGCACACTTCACATTAAGAAATCAACTATCACTAAATGAATTAATTTGAGGTTTCGAAAATCCCAAATCCTTTCATTTTACTAACAGTAATGGAAAAGAAAAATGTCGGTACACAAGAAAGTAAAGTAGAATCTGAAGAGAAAAGAATAATATTCAAGGTTTTCTTTCATGCTAAGGAAGAGCACTTAAAAGCTCCACGGTTGAACTGTTAGGTCATTGCGCCTCTCAAGGCAGCATCCTCTACCTGATCAGAGTTTGGATACTTAAATTGACTTTGAAGAGTGGCTTCTCAGGTTAGGCACCCTCTTTCAGGTCCAGACCAAGATCTGGTTTCGTCCCTTAGTTTTATAGCAGTTTTTCTTCTGAACAATAAACACACAACTTCTAGTTTTCTGTTTGCCTGTTTTCTTCTGATACTCACCGGGAGGAAGAGGTTCTGCACATACACACACACACACAAAAATTTGGTTGGTTGAAGGATCGGGAGCACGGGTAGTATTT
>WAAD01032969.1:21312-38363 GCA_013389945.1 Fregata magnificens | reverse complement strand
GGTCTTTTCCAACCTTAATGATTCTATGATCCTGTACATTTATGTTATTTTTAAGTCCTTATATTTAATTTCTTTGTAGAGTTGAAGATTTAGATGAGGAGAGTTTATTTGGAGAGGTATATTTTCTGCATTGAGAATGATTTGATCATAAATCATCATCTTTTTAAAAGTTGGGCTGTCTGGCTACACTTCCCCAAAGTTCTCACAAAAGCTTGACGAATTGTAATAGATGCTGCTTCTCAAGAATAATACTTTAATCCATCAAGGAATTTATAGTTCTGGTAACATATGTGGTGAGAACCATTCTCTCTTTAAACAGATTGGCATACCTCCTATTTAAGCATAGTTTTGCTCAAGACACGGAAGTTAAAGGTTTTCCCACAGGGACACTCCCTGAATTTGCTTTTTTGTGTGGACTTTCTTAACTTGCTAGACATCTAAGTGGAGCAGACTTAGCCTTGAGATGTACGAATGTGACTTTCAGGTTTAAAAACAGAGAAAAAGAGCACTTTAGGGTGTCTCCTATTTTATCCATGCAAAAGCTACATGTCAGCTAGGATGCAAAAGTGTGTTCTTGCTGAAAGAGTGAGAGATGCCTTGGGGCACCCCTGGATGTATCTGTCAGCTCTGGGGCTTGGAGAAACATTAGGTAGTCAGGCTGTGGTTTACAGTATCTGATACAATGAAAGGAAGAAATAATTCCTTGGTATGTAACCTTTTGTGCCCATCTTGCTCTGCACTATCAGGAGGACTATGACCACTCACGGAAATGAACTTGCGGGAAAACTATGGGATATTTCTTCTATATCTGTGCTGGCCATAGTGGTTCAAATGCAGAAGTCCTACTGCTAGTACATAAGTGAAGCAGTGCCAGTCTGCAATTTTACCCATTGTACCTACCCATGAGTATATTGTTCCTGATCTTTGAACTGGAGTGGATTTCAAAGGATTTGAAAGGCCACTGGTGAGAAACCAGTTTGAACAAACTTAGTATTGTGTTTTGACCATGCAATTTTTGGGAGCCTTTTCTTTTTTCATCATGAATTGTATTACGAATTTGAAGAAGGTAAAATGATTTTTAATGTCAGAACTTCTTCTAATGCATGCAAGGTCTAAATGATACCCTACAAATAATTTTGAGAACAAAAAAAGCTGAAATTCAGGAGAAAAAACAATCATTGCTTTTTTTTCTTTTTTAACACAGCATCAGCATTCAACACTGCAGAAGAAGTTAAATGAAAAAGAATTTTTAAAAACAGGATAACAGTTTGCTACACAGCCCCAAAAGGACTAAAAAAGACACTCCTACTGCCAATTCCTTGCATAGTCTTAGACCCATGCCATTGTTCTTGATCTGTTATCTTTCATATCTGTGCTCCTTAGAGGCAGAGTTTATTAAGTTTTTATTGTGTGGCTTTTGTGCTTTCATGGAGACATGAGAATAGAATGGTATGGTCATGCCAATAAAATATATACGTAGCTAATACTTTCTGTGGACCACTTAGATATCTTGTATTTGGTTTAGCTTGTATTTGCTATTGATGATACTGACTCCTGGAGCTCAGCATGCGTTGAAGCCTGAATGTATTGATGAGTGGGGTGAAGAAATCATTAACAATGCTCTAATTCCTTTTCTTTATGTGATGGGACATTTGTATCCCTGTAATAAGATGATATAGTGTACAGGAGTAACTGCAGCAAATACACTATTTTACTATATATCTCATTATATGACTCTCTGGTTCTATAGTGTCATTGTCATCTCTGCAGTCTTGCTTGGCAGGGGCATGTGGACATCAACATTTTCAAGGCTCCGTGGATCCTTGAATTTTTCAGAAAGCCCTTTTTGTTACAGAGTACATTCATGTAAAGGTGGATAGATTTTTTTTTTTCCTTTAAATCTTTCTAAACCAAATGTCAGCTCCATGGTGTACTGTATTGTCGGGCTGCAGAAAGGATGCTTATCTATACTTATGCAAATAGCCTTCATGAGAGCACTGTTCCTTCTGTTTACTTTACTTGTGTTTTCTAGGGCTATTACAATTTTCTGCGCATAAGACTTAATGGCATCGCTGAGCGGCATTGCAATTGATCTTGGTTCTTTAATATGAACTAATCACTTGCAAAGAATTGTCCAAGCAGTGGACCTCAACCTGAATAACCTGTGTTACAACAACTATAAGGATAGGTGTATCCCAGTGGCATCCTATATATACTCCCAGTCCTCTACCTGTGTCCTTGCTGCTGTGAGGACAAAACCAGACAAAAAGAGTGTGACAGACACTTCCTTTATACACCTTCCCTGACACTTCCTTGAAACAACAGTAACTTGCTATGCACAGTTTTACAGCTCGATTGCTTGAGTGACATCAGGAAAAGTAGCTGTGCCACTGAGACTAACCAGCTTTGCCTGTTTTAAGATGTCTTGGCAGTTTGCTGCTTTTGGGGTGATGCTGTATGTGGCAATATCTCTTTCTCTGTTCTGGTCCTGGTCCTCTCTCAGGAACTATGAAGCTCTTAGGAGCCATATAAATACATTACTTGCACTTGCTTTTTTACACTACAAATGTGTTTGGTTTTTTAGCAGTTCTTCTGCCCAGAGAACCCTCATCTTCCCTGCTAATTTCACCTCCACATGCTCTGCAGAAAGGTCTGTGAGTCACTCTGTGCTTCTCTGCATTTGGAGATGGATTTAAAATTCTTGAATCCAATTAGAGTCTCCCCATAGACATGCAAGCCTTTTTCATTTCATGTTTCTCTGCTTTACTTGTCCTTGTGGAACTAGCAGTGAAATTACTGCAGTGCATCCCCTATTCACAGATCTGTATATGATTATGTATTGAGCACTCCCAGCCATGAGGATGTGCACATTATACTCAGACAAAGGAGATATGTGCTTTTGTGTATGTGTCCATTTTTTTCATGTGTCAGCATAGGAGATACTTGGATGTATACATCCTACCTCTGGTAATCTGCAGTACCTCTTCGGGCAGACTTTAGAACTAAGTGGTAGGCCAGAGAAAATGACAAGCTGCTGCTATCACCTGACCAGTGCAAAGTATCTAAAATGGTGCTTCTGTTGTATATGTGTCTGCTGCAAACACCAGCAAAAGGGCAAAATGTGGATACTAGCAGAAAGGACATTAGCAAGCTTTATGGAGCAGACTTATGCAGAGCATTATCCTGTTACAAATTAAGGAATGAAGTGGCTTCTGAAGTGGTGATTAATATTTTATGTTGCATATCCAAGTTGCAAATTATGGTAGTTTAATGAGACAAGCAGTACTATTTTGATATATAGCATAGTCAGCTGTGAACGTTTAAAAATCATGAGGCGGGCCATTATGATACTGAGAGGCTGGATTAAAAGCATGAGTTGAAAAAAATACTTCTGGACTGGTTTTGTATTGTTCTTGATTTGAAGCTTTGGGTGTTCGTGTTTCCAAACCTTCCAACAAGTTGCAGGGGCCCAATGCTTACTTTAAAAGTCCATGAAGTAGACATTTTCAAGTAATGATTTGCCTCCAAATTCTGGAGCTTTTAGGAAAATACTAAATAAAATGCCAAGATTTCAAAGTAATAAGAGCTCAGAAATTTCAAAATCAATAACGTGAATTCCCCCACAGAGTAAGTATAGTATACGGCCTTTTGTTTCCATTGTTGGTCTTGGGATAATAGCCTTCTCAACAAGTGACCTCAGCTGCTCCTCTTAAGTCTTGCTCTCAAGGCCTTTCTTGGCCATCTTGGTGGCCCTCCTCTGCACACACTCTAATAGTTTGATGTTGTTCTTATACTGAGGCGCCCAAAACCGCACACAGTACTCAAGGTGGGGCTGCAGCAGTGCAGTGTACAGTGGGACAATCACCTCCCTCGACCAGCTAGCAATACAGTGCTTGATGCACCCCAGGACATGGTTGGCTCTTCTGGCTGCCAGGGCACACTGTTGACTCATATTCAACTTGCCACCAACCCAAGCCCCCAGAGCTCTTTCTGTGGGGCTGCTCTCCAGCGTCTCGTCCCCCAGTTTGTATGTATAACCAGGATTACTCCATCTCAAGTGAAGAATCCTGCACTTGCTCTTGTTAAATTTCATATGGTTGGTGATCGCCCAGCTCTCTAGTCTATCCATATCTCTCTGTAAGGCCTCTCTGCCCTCGAGGGAGTCCACAGCTCCTCTTAATTCAGTATCATCAGCAAACTTAATATACATTTGACTCCTGAGTCCAGATCATGTATAAAAACATTAAAAAAGCACTGGTCTTTAGGCACTGTGCAGGTGATGAAAATGTCATGCTTCCTGAACCATTCAGTTGTGCTTTCAAATTTTTCATCTAGGCTCAAGGTTTTGGTTTAAGGCTAGCAGGACAGATTTTGATACACTGAAGTAAACAGGAGCTTGTGAGATAGATATTTATACATAACATATCAAACATTTTTGTATAGGTAATTTCTTGTAGCTTAATTCACTCCAACTACAGAAGATGTATGGAAAATTTTAAGCTCTTAAAATCTAATGTTTATTTTTACTTTATTGTAATATATTATAAAATTTTTGTTCTGCGTATTTTGGGAAAGAAAATAGATTATTTTTCTACTTCAAGTTCTGCACAGTGATTTTCTTTGAACTTGAGTTCTCAAATAAGTGGTTCTTTCTTGAACTACTTCTGACGTGTTGAAGAATATTCAAAACACAAATACTTTAAAAGTTTGGTGAGGACATGAAATAATTTATCCAGTGATGATGCCAGCTACTGTGATGTTAGTGGGAACAGCTGTGTGTGATTCTGAGGTAAGAAGTAAGTCAAACTGGGAGGGTTATGGCATCTTCTTTCACTAGTAAACAATAATTGAACAATAGTTAAAGCCCAGTTAGGCTTGAGATATATTTAAAGCACAGATATGTGCTTGAGAGTAAGTATTTTCTGTATGACTAAGTGAAATATAAGTAGATATAAGTGGCTTTGTATCTTGCAAGGCACTCCTCTCTTACTGATTTGCCTCCCTGATCCTCACTGGTAAGTTCCAAATCCAGTGTTTCTTCTTTTTGCTGGTGAGGCCACTGGCTGATTTGTCCTGTGGAGATGGTTCTTGCTAATAAGTAATCATGTGATGCAGGAGTAATGCTATAGAATGGAGCAATTGCTGAGAACTATACATTTTCACAAAATTTTTTCAAGTTTTGATAGACTGCAACATTTATCCATGGGATGTAGAGGATGTAGAAAGAAAGTCCTTCTAAGCATTTGCTTGGGGCGTGGAAGTTTCAGTTTGCATTTGCAAGCATTTTTTTAAGCCAGGGTTTCATTGATTGTCTGCTGTTCTTTCTTAAGCAGCTTCGGTTTGTTAGAGTAGAAGAGGCTATTTAGAAGTGAAAGGCTCTGAAAGCAAGAAAGACATCCAGTGACACTGCAAACCACAGCCTACTTGGGAGCAAGTAGGGAATAGCATTGTAAGAGTGAGGGAGCTTACCTGGTGAGAAATTCTGTCCCTCCTTTCATAATGGCAGAGAGGACCGCATCCTCTGGGCCTTTCCCTGAGGCCCTGATGCTGCCTCAGTCAGCAAAGTCAGTTTTGATTCAGATGGCTAAGTGAGGGACCCCTCAGCATCAGGGATGCTAGTGGTAGCAGAATTACTGTTGAGGGGAAAAAAGGAGAAGGCTTTGGTGGGGTATCACTGTGGAAAGCACTGTGTTCAGGAGATAAAAACAGGTTAAAGATAAGCATAACAGTGAGGATTAGTGTGCTGGTAGATGCAGCCTCACTGGCATTTTAAAGCAAATAAGGGTATTTATTATCCTTGTTTTCAGGACCTCCTGTGGAAGCTCTCTAGTTGTGCAAATATGAGAACTGAGGATTTAATTTTCCTAAAAATGGGATATTGAGTAAATCTTTTCATGTAAATAATGGCTTTTTTATCGCAACAGAAAAAAAGACCTCTTGAAAATTTAAGTTTCCATTGTAAGCTGTCTAAAAGGGAGAAACACAAACATTCAAAACACAAATGCTGGGGTTAAAAACCCCACATTTTTAGAGCTGGTCTGAGGGAGGAAAAATGCTGATGCATTTCCAGATGGGGATGCAGTCTTTATAGGAAATGCTAACACACCACAATAATCCCCTTCACGTTCACACAAGTAACTTTAGGAAATGGTGTTAAACAATTAGTTAAGAAATGAGTCATGTGTGGTAATATACAAATACTTTTGACTGTACAGTCCAAATTACATCAACGACAATTGGTCTTTCAGTCTTGTTTTGTGTGATGAGAGTGTCTTTGTGACGTGATGATGGGTAAAGTTCTGACACATCTCAGGCTCTGACACGTTCAGTGACGCTCATTCTCAAAGTGTCACAGCACAGCTAAGCCACAGTAACTGTTGTATTGCATGCTTTTAGTCTGCAGCAAGCACAAATTCAGCTTAATTGAGTAAATAATTTTAAACTGCTTTTGAACACTAACCTCTGCAGAATCCAGCACTGCCAAAGGGATTATTCATTGTTCAAGGCTTTTAAGCTTATTATGTTTTCTCTGCTTTTCTCCCCCCTAAACTATGTGGAGGCCTACAAAGGGAATCTGAAGAGAGTGGATCGGTATGGAAGATTCAATGCATAATTGTGTTTTGTAGGAATAGCGTATCTGATTAAGACAGAAAGGGAAATTATTTGCAGGGTATTTTGGAAGTTCAACAGCATCAATAAAATAATAACTTTGTAATTTAACTTTATACAGAAAAGCCCATTTGACATTTTGGTCATGTCAAAATACCCAATACCCATACCAAATACCATACCAAAATACCCAAAAAATTTCAGCGCGCATGCTTCAGATTTAGGTACTTGCTATGCTGAGTAGGTGAATTATCAGTGGACTAAGGGTTACATGAGTTCTAATTTATTGCAGTCGATAGGTAGAGGAAAAGAACAAAGGTTACACCATTTGTCAAGGGAGTTTTCAAATGAGACAGTAAAAATAAGTACATTGATTTGTTGGCTTTATGGATGAGACTACAGAAATATACTTATTTTGAGCTTTGGCAATTCGGGAATTGCAGGAGAAGATATTCAGCTGAAAAGCCAGTACTGACCTGAAATTTGCATTGGTATGTTAATGGTGCCTGTCTGTGGGACATTACAAGGTCACATTTCTTCTAGGGTTCCCCAGAACACTGCTGATATGAAAATCGAATCTTCCACTGTTCTTTCCTTCATGCTTACTTGCGCAGAGATTTATGACATTAGAACAGTGATGCCTGTTTTGGCTGGGAGCACTTTCAGTCAAGTCTGTGGTTTCCAGCATAGAGTGTGCTATGTGTTGGTGTCCCAGAGCATATTGCTCGCCTGCAACCTCTCCTTAAAGGGAAGCTGCACTTACTCTCAGATCTTGCTTTTGTTTTTTTTCAGCCTAAGAAAAAGCTCTCTGTGGAAAAGCTTGACTGTAGTCTACTTTTACCTTTCTTCCAGCAGAACACTATTTAGTTTACATCCCTTTTCCATTCAGAAATATTTCAAATGTCCACTACAAGAGGGAGACTGAAGGAAATCTTGTCTTGTATTTCTGTGTTCTTTCCTTTGAACTCTCCTGATACTGGTTTTGAAGAGGCATTGAAAAAAATACTAATTTGCAGGAAATAACAACAGATGCTAAGAGAATAAAAGAAATTCAGGCTTTCTGAGAAGTCCATCTTGGCACAATCGTGTTGCGATAAGCTGGTGTAAGACAAATCCGATACTGTTCATATATCTGGTTTGGTGGCCTATGAAGACACAAGCATACAGGACAATACAGAGGGTTCACAGAAGTATCGATGGGACATCTGGTTTTCTCTAAAAACATGTAATAGTAACCTTGTTGAAATAAGCTGGTCATGGTAATAGTATGTAATAGTAGTATTATCATTTAAGATTAATTCTTGCCATGGTGGTGAAGTCCAATGAAATTTAATAGGAGCTTGAATTCTTTCTATCAACATGGCATTCACTGCTTGGTTCTTCAGTCTTTTTATAATACCTTCTGTAGAGCTCATTTTCATTTCTGATGGAACCATATAAACTTCTCATAAACAAGTACACAGAGGAATAGTTTGCTTTTAACAACAAAACAAGAACTTAGCTCATTTGTACTGTTGAACTAGTGGAAAACAGTCACCATTTTCAGAAGCAGATAAAAGGTTTATTTTCTATTTTATTTTTTTCCACTAAAAGATTTGTTTTTTAAAAATAGCACCACTGGTTGCCTACCAGATGAACAAAATGATCTGTATTTCCAACAATGACCAACAGTTGTTTCAGTGGGGAAATCCAGAGCTTCAGCCAAGTACTTGTGTGTTTAATTTTTATTAATTTTTACTTTTGCAGACTAAAAGGGGAAAAAAACTTGAAACAGAAATTTGGTTAATTGTTTAACCTCAGTTTTTTCTTATCTGGAAGGCAACCACAGGAAGATGTGGAAGCTGGGAATAGCATTGTCACAGCCAGACCAAAGGCCTGGCAGAGTTTTACTAAGGGCAGTGTGGTTTAGGTTTTAGTATCAACTCTTGCTAGGAAGAAGGTGAAACTCTGATGTAATGGAAAAGGGAAGAGGCTATTCTGAGTGCTTATGTTGTATATATACCATCCCTCTTCACTTAGTTATCAGTGCAGAATATTGCCAGTAGTCCAAAGGGAATTGAAGAGTTCACAACAGCCTGTTCTCTGCCTTACCACCTTGTGGCAGCTGGCTTACGGGTGAGCTGGAAGCAGTGATGCATTGGACACATATCCCAGGATTTCTTTGCTGAAAGTCTGCAGGGATGTTTAAGGCAAGTTGGGTGATCTCAGTGGTAAGAGTGCCCCTGTCATTCTAGATCCTGCTAAATCTCTTTGACAGAGATAAGTTGTCATTGGGGCTTATAAAAAATTCATAACCAGGAGTGTTATGCTGCAGAAATGAATTTTAGACTGCTGATGGATTGAAGTGGTAGGAGACAGCAGTGAGAATTTATCACTTGTGGAAGTCCCGTAATCATACGCACTGTGCAAGGTGCCAAACAGGTTTTTGTAGATGGCCCCTAGAAAGGTTTTCACTCAGCTCAGCATGATCGTGTATGGTATCTTTGGATAATTCAGAGTTAAGCTTGGGCTGTGCTTCTGAAAGACTTCGAGCTCTCAGTCCATAAAGTGTTCAAGATGTCAGCAGTATGTCAGCTGTCATTTCAGTATGGTCTTAGAACAAAGTAATCTGGGATCATCAGTTGACTTCTTGCTTGTCACAAGAGCCAGGAAGTGGAAAAGACTATGTTACTGTCATGTAGGGCTGGATCCCTTCTGTAATTGAAAGTGGTGGGGAAAATTGCAGTTGTCTTCAATAACAGGGAGATCAGTCTTAGACTGAGTGTGGGCTGGTTAGAAATGAAGGAATTTTTGTTTCGTTACCAACTTCCCCAGGCATCTCATGCCATGGTCTCTCTTTGTTGTAACTTGAGAGCCTGGTAGCACAGACGCACAGTGTGGGGATCTGAATATCCACTGGTAGCTGGAAAATGGCTTAGGGACAAAGTATTTAACTGGCATTTTATTATATTAAAAAATGTGTCCTAATATTTTGTGTATTCTCTGTGCTGACTAGAAGAGTGGCCAGTGCTTTGAATAGTGATGTGAATTGAGACTGCCTGAAGGGAACAGTGACATCACTAGCATCAGTGTGTCGTTCAATATTATTTTCCATTTAAACCTCACACTCTTGCAAAGGAATAAAAAGTTAATAACACTTTGCTGTTCAGGTATGGCATTTCTAGGGTACAGAGTACACAGCCACAATTTCTTATGTTTGCTATTACTTCACCTTCTCACTATTAATAGCTTGGAAGCAGAAGCAGTTGGGAATGTGCAGTCAGGTAAACACTGGTTCTTGCAAGGATTCATCAAGGAAAAAGATCTCTGCAATGCTTTGCCTCTCTTTGCACTTCTGGCTATAAATGGATGAACTTCTCTTTCAAGACTACATCCTGAAATGAAAAATTCACTTTTTCAGTGTAAAGTAATCAATTCATTTTTATATGGATATAAACAGAGGAAGGCTTGTTACAGTCGCAGCCACAGACCTTGGCCCTGGCTCCTGCTTAAATGGTGATTGCTATTCTGGCTGAATGTTGGGTGCTAAATGAGGAACATCCGTGACTAAAAGTGCAAGATGGTTCAGGTTAATCTTGGATCCGGAGGCTCACTGGCTGGGGTTATGGCCAGTTTACATGCTGTGGAGATAGAGGATAGGAAGGAGCCATCATTAGTGGATCAGAGCTGAATCATTCTGCCCACCCCTCCAAAAAAAGTTGTACTCTCTTTACTGGTGGTTGGCTCAAACAGGGATAAACCCTGGGACAATGACAGCAGAAAAAATTCTCCGTATTTTTTCTAAGACACAAGTCATTCAATTCCTGATGAGCTGTACTTGGAACATGTTTTTGTGGTAGAGGGTTTGTCACTGTCCTCATCTCCAAATAGTCAAATATGCTGTTGAGGCTGGGTCAGTAGCACTAATTAACACATTCTTCCCTGCTAGGACTTAAAGCAAATATATTGAACTCTTTTAAACTCATTCTTCAAAGAACCACATTGGTTGTTTGCATTGGTCTGGCTTTAGGGTGTACAGCAGCACCTCAGCGTAAGAGTTTCAGCAGTTGTGAGGAGAATTTTAAAGATGGCGCCTTTGATGTCTGCAACGCCTGCGCCTGTATGCAGTTTCTCTCTTGTGTCTTGCACTGTGAGCACGTCTTTTGCCTGTGTTTGGTGTGATGTGGGGCGGCTCAGGGCAGGGAGGCTGATGGTTGGGGAGCAGAGCTGCATCCCCCCCAGAGAACACTGCACCGTAGGAGCTGTTGGGCTTGAACCCTGAGCCCCGAGCGGGCAGCTGGGAGCTGCTTAGTGACATCAGTGCAGCGTTGGATCAGACCCTCACTTAACAAATTTCAGTTACCATCAATTATAAGTGCTGAGGGAGGAGGGGGACAAGGGAGCCGCATTTTCCCCCGTGTCTGGCCATTTCCAGTTGATTTAAGAGTATTACAGTACTTACATAACGCAGTGTCCCAGGAGGCATGGGCAGCAGGTTGTGTGCCAGAGGTCGCCTGATCAGAGAAATCACGGCTTATGAGGCCTTATCGGACAGTCTTGCCGCCTACCCTCCTGAACTGATTTATTGCCAGCTCATAAAGTGGTACAAGCTACTTTTATTCTCCCGATTTGCCTGATAGGAAGTAAGACTGTATTTAGTCACGGGGTATGATAAGCTGTATATGGCTTATGCGTAGGTTACGTAATGTCCCACAAACACAGGCTGGGGGCTCGGCTGGTCTTGGGCTGGCTGTGCTGGGCGTGTGCTGTGGCACTATTGTCATGACCTGTATTTATCTATTTATTTAGAAACGGCTCTTCCATTTCATATGGCCTTTTATACAAGATGTTACGGACGACTCTTAAGAAGCCAAGACATCTAGAATAAAGTCCTTTTTTTCATTATTATTACTTTTTCTTTACAGTGTTGCATACATGGGAAGTTTCCACTGTCTTGAATTTAGTTACCAAGGTGATATGTGAAATAGTGGTTGTCAATGTTTTGCCATTTCTAAACTTTCATGTACCTTGGTGAGACCGGGACTTCGTCTGAAATGTCTCCAGTTCTGTTTGCTTAAATACTAAATATTAATAATTTTTGTTATAATTTAAAAATATTTAAGAGTATCATTGTTACCAAAAGCTGACATGATATTCCAATAATAAAGACTCTTGAATTCTTGGATGTTTGACTTAAAGATCATCACTAGAATTTAACCCTGAAAGGATTTTTAAACTATTTTCTTTGTGCTTTATGAGCACCGCTTTTTGCTGTTTTAAAAGTCCTTTTAATAATAATGAACTTAAATCAGGTAGTGCTGCAGGTATGTGTGAACTTTGTATCTCTTCTACAGTTCATGTATCTTATTTCCTTTATTAAGCACTGTTTTTTAAGGCAACTTCAGTATTTCTTCAAAGTGTTGAAAGGCTGCTTACAAGACTTCTGCTCTTAATTAAAAGAATGAGAACAATAGGAATTGAAAGATTCTTACTGGAGGATATTATACTGCTTGAATGCTGTTTAAAGACATTTTTCCTGCAAGAAGCTTGTATATGGAAACTTTTTTTTCTGTATATTTTTTCTCCAACTTGGTATACACTAGCTTATGATTGTAGACCTACTGGCAAAATACTGTGTTTCTGAAGCATACTTCTCGCAACTACAGCATCTTATGACATAGCACTGCTGTAATGACACTACAAAACAAGGAATTATGTTTATCAGCCTTGACAATGTCCTTTTAAATCTGTGGGCTCTTGCTATTCCCTTGAGTCATTTCTCCTTGTTCCTAATCTACTAGAAAATGGAGCTTTAGAGGCGGATCGTAATACCAGTGTGAATACTGTGAAAGATCAAGGAATCTGAGAATATACTACTGTAATACAACTGGTTAACCAGTAGCCAGCAAGATACCAGTATACAGGAAATGGTACTTTCTCCCAGGATTATTTCCATTGCAGTCATAAGCAAGGATAGAGCTGTGGCTCTCCTGTAACTACTTATAGATCGTGAATAATGTTTCAAAAGCTTTCAGATTTTGTAGAAATTCTTGTCATCATGTTTTGACAGATGAACTTTCAATGGCTGTAATACGAATGTGCATTTGGAAAGCACAATATTTGAACGGATGTGGATTACTTATCTTTGAAGGCTTATGTGTGAGCTTTCACTGGTCTGAATTTAACTGCTTATTTATGTCATGAATATGCTTGCTTCTGTATGAAAGAGTCTGTCCCTGGGTTGACAAGCTTCTGTTATGCAGACGCTGTTAAACACATTGTGTTTCCAGGGTAATGCCACTAGAACTTAAACATGAAAAATAAGAACTTATGGTAAAAAATCATTATCATACTGTAATTTAACTGATTCTCAGATTCAGACCCAGAAACCAGTTAATACTGGAAAGATTATTTGTTTCTATTTCTGAATATACAGAAACTTTGCAAGTCACAGTTGCACTGAAGTGATATTCTAACTTGTCATGGATGGATTTATGGCACTCTGATTCCTAAGATACTGACCTATTAATTGATGCTTTGAATACCAGTCATCAGGGTGCAAGCACAGAGATACATGGTTTACAGATGAGGTATTCTGAAAGTAACTGTCATGACTGCATGAAGAAATAAAAGGTAAGTAAGTAATGAAGATGTGAAAACTCTTATAGAAGAAGTTTAAGTTGTCACAAAAAGTTCTGTCCATATAGGGAAAGATGGTGTCACTTAGGCTTTGATCATGCGAGGAAATTTTACAAGGCATGATTCAGGTTTCAGTCAAAAATATATTAGGGTACAGGTGCCCTATTTTTGTGTGGAACTGGTGCTTTAGCCATGGAATAGTTTTAGTCAGTCACTCCATGGTTAATATGTTCTACAAATAAACAGATCAAACTGCAATAAAGCAGTTGGATACTCTTGCAACAGTATTGGTCATTTTCCTCTCTCTGCTTTGTCAAGAGTTTCTGAGGAGTTACCTTTGATAGGATGAAGCCTACACCCTAAAATAGATTCTAAATAAATTAAAACATCTAGTGAAGTTATGTGTTAGGCACGTGGGAAATGCTTGAAGTCAAATGTGAGTAACCGGTGAACACATTTCACCATAAGCTGTCTTTAAGTATTTCAGCAGAATCTGGTATCCAGTTTACTGTATTCAGATGGAAAAACAAATTAAAAAAAAATCACTAAAATCAGAAATTAACAAGTGATTAGTTTGTACTAAAAACTAGAAAGAGATTTTGATTTTGAGCCTATATGGAATCATATCAAACCCTAGGACTTGTACTTTGGATAAAGATTTCTCCAAATATCCCATGGAAAATATGGCAGAGAATCTTTTAGTGCCTTTGTGCAAGTTAATGTATAACCAGGTGAGATTTCTGACAGGAAAGGAGTAGGTAGAAATTGAAATTGAGACAGCTGGAAAATGAAAGTACATAGATTGAGATGCTACACCCACCCTCAAGTAACCCTGCTCTTTCCTACTGTAATGCTTTTATGAGCTAAATAAGAAAACAGTATACCATTATCTGTAACAATAGTCTCTTTCCAAAGCCTTTCCCCCATGTGCAAAGATTTTAGGCAGAAAATGGCAAATCAGTTACAGAGTAAAATATAGCAGATGTATGCAAAATATTCTCAAAAAAGGTGAAAATGTCAGATTCATGTGCTTTTAATTGCTTTAATTTATACTAATCTGCAGTCGTAAGAATAGTAGTTATTTTTGAGAAAGAATTGTCATTGTTTAGAAATTAAATTTGTGTCCTTTTTTTTTTTTTCCCCTGAAAAATAGTAGCCTTTTAGAAATATTTCCTTAATGTCCTAAATAGAAAAAAGCTGGACATAGCAACTGGGTTCAGTAATAGCAGCAGTGCTGGCTTTCACCGGCCTAACAGTGAATGAGTAATCCGCAACCTAAGCTGAACCCAGTTGTCTTAGCTTGTTATTTAACTGCTGCAGCTTCTGGAATAAGCATGTGTTCGGCAGAAGCTTCCTGGAGATTATCTGTGCCAGTGAATAGGAAATTGTAAAACTCTGTTATGTGCCTAACAGTACTGGAAAAATTCATTTGCAGTCTGATGATCTGGGACAAATACGTAAAGTTGATTCAACTGCCTTCTAATTTTGATGTGTTATGATTATGTCACTAATCTTGAGACCTTTACTTTACATGTCATCATCATAAGTTTTTAGTCTTTTTTTTTTTTTTTTTTTAAGGAAATAAGCATTCATGACTCTGTGAAGCAGATGGAAATTGGCAGAAATACTGGTCAGTATTTCTCAGCCTTTAGCAAAGTACACGCAAAGCTATGCTTCAAAAATTGATGCTTGTTTCGGAAAAAAGGGAAGGATGAACTTTGAAATCTCTGTGGATAGCTGAGAGCAAAATCCCTGGAAAACTGATATTTTAAAGATTCCATTACCTCTCTGGTTCTCTGTGTCAACTTGTATCAAAATGGAAAGACATCGGTAACATCCACTCCAAAGGATTTCTATGATTTGTTTTTAAATTAAAGCATAGATTTTGGGGAACACAGGAAAGTTCACATCTTTGGAATAATTTTACATGCTTTCTAGGCTTCAAAAGATAAAACCACTACTTTTGTTTTTTATTTGTGAGTCTGCGAAACCTACCGTACGTATACCCAAAACATTTCTCCGCCTGTCGAAAGNACGTATACCCAAAACATTTCTCCGCCTGTCGAAAGAGATATATGCATTTAAAACAACTTTCCTTTTGAATGGCTTTTGTAGTCTTCCTAAGCTCTTGCATGTTCATTTCCTGAAAGGATTATTCCCACTGCTCAATCTCCTTTCTATATTTCTCAATGCAGCTTCATTTTGAAATTATGTTTTATGGCATGAACTGCATGGATCTTATGTCAATCCCTTAGTGATGACATCTAGTTAGTGATAAAATCTTACTCTTCCACTCTCCTATTTAATTTCCAGCTTGCGTGTGAATCAGGGCCCCAAGAAGACGTTTCTGCTTCTCATTTTCTTGGATTCTGAGTTGATTTTTGTCTTAGTTAAAACCATAACGCACAGAGAAGTTAGGTGAAGAAGGAGACCCATACGATCTTGTCACTTCACACTAATACAGCCCTCTGCTCTCTACTGTGATGGTAGTTAGCATTCTTTGCTTGATAAGAATACATAATGATCATAGAGCTTGGTATGTGTTTCTTGTCCAGACACAAACAACTGCCTCCAAAAAAGATTAATTAATTTTTTTTTCAACATTTGGATAGGGGTTGTAGTTTTGTTTTTTTGGTGGGGTTGTGGGTTTTTTTTCCTAGTGCAGGGTCAGTGATGTTCACTGGAAATTAATTCACAGACTATGCAAAACCCATTTTCAGTGGAGCTGGTACATGGGAGTAACAGGCAAGGTTAAAATGTTCTCAATAAAACTCCATTTCTGCTTACATTTTTTAGTTTTCATAAAAATCAAACCTTCAGGTAAACTTCACTTTCACAAGAATTGTCAGCTGCTTAAGTAAAATTTTAACTTGTTTTATTAAATCTAAAAAAGTGTGATTAGGAAAATTTTCCTCTGCTTGGGAGATGTATTTTAGGTGTATTTTCCCCTTTATGGGCTAAGCTCTCAAGCTCGACTACAGATGTGTAAAAAGGGGTATGGCCTGGTATGCTATGAGTTACTTTGCTTATAAAGCCTTCCAGAGAAGGATGGGTTGTAGGAGGCTCTTAGAATATAATTCTTAAGGACACCATAATACCTTTTCTGAGTCATATTTTTCTACCTAGCAAAGGGTGGAGCATGGGTAAAGTTAATATATTTTGACTCTATTTGATTTGATGCTATCAAGAACATTTTAAGATGATTATTAGACAATAAAACTAGCTTCATTCAGCAAGTCTTCTAGTTCTACTGAATGCAAGAGACATGAAAATGATACCTTGAAAAATTAATGTGTAAATGTTACTTCTTAATGCAGTCCTTTGGGTTAAAGTACTAATAAAATGTTTGAAATTCTCTTTGTAGAGTAAATCTTGATGCCTTTATTTGGTCTTTACACAAAAAATAAATCCATTGTCTTCAGTAGTACCTTGCCTGAAAGGTAACTGAGCAAAACTGTGGACATTTTATTCAGTTGAGGGTGGGCAGCTCTGAGTTTAAGTCAGCTGGTGAAGTGGTAGAGCCACCACTTTTGTGACATAATATTTTACCTGTATTTTCTTTTCCTCGCTGCTGATTTGTTTATGAACATATGCAGACAAGCAAGTAATGTTTCTGTCAGCTGTACTTTCCTACAACATAGTAGTTGCTAAAATAGTATGCCATGTGGATGTCTTTCAGTGGGTCCCATCCTATTATTTCTGCACTTATCTTCACACAGTTAATCTTTTTTGGGTAAACAGGAACAGAGACTGAAAAAACCACTCACTAGCCCCTTTTTTTCCATGGTGGTTTTGGTTTTAGCAGCAGAAGTCACAAAGTCAAT
>WAAD01032969.1:5341-20545 GCA_013389945.1 Fregata magnificens | reverse complement strand
TAATTACTTGCTTATACAACTAAGTGTACCCATCCTGAGCTTCCTCAGAGCTCCTGTGAACTACAGAAGAACCTTTTGTGTTTTTTATAAAGAATTTTTAAGTTTGATTATTTTTTTCTGGAGTCTATGAAGGCACGCTCTTTTCCATGGGCTTTTTATTCAAACATGGATCAGTTGAAAAGCAAGGCAGAAGTACACATTTTTATTGCAGTGGTGTGAAGTTTACAAATATATCCTAGCATCATCTTCTGATATGGCCTTTTCTAGGCTCCTCTGAGGTCCGGACTTTGTGCCATCTAAGGACTTGGCTAAATATTTATTTTAAATTAAGGACAAGGAAGAACAAGTTTAAAATATTATGGATACTCCAGGACAATTCTCTATGTTCTAGAATAAGAAACATTTTGCTATAACTACTCTATTAACTGGTAACATGGCTTACCATACTTTTAAGTTATACCAGAGGATCCACCATTTGTTATGTAACGAATTTTTTTTTTTTTTGTGTGGACTAAAACAAAATGCATTTTTGAGACACTTAAAGTTTTATCAAGCAAAATAAAAATGTGATATGGAGAAAGTGGTATGGAGTTTATTGCTTGGCTGATTACAATATTTCAACAAATGCAANCCCCTTTTTTTCCATGGTGGTTTTGGTTTTAGCAGCAGAAGTCACAAAGTCAATTTGTATCGTTGTCATCTCAGTGTCTCCATACTTAGGTCAACTATATTCCAGTACTTGGAAATCTGTTTGATCGTTGGAGCTTGGGTATTTTGAAGGAATGTAGTGTTATTTTGAGTATAGGTTTATTTAAAGTGCCCAATTTTCACTGATTTGAAATCTGCTTGTATGCCACAAGCTACCTATCTCTGTTGTTTTATGCAGACGTATGTAACAAAGAAACCCAGCTAATGAGAACAACTNAATTTAATAAAAAGTTGGAACCCACAATAAGTAATTGTCTCACTACAAACTATCAAATTTTCCTGTTAGCTGCTAAATTAAGCAGGCAACAGCTGCTATCTGAGATGCATATAGATCTGCAGTCTTGTGTTCTTAATGAGCCATTCTGATTATGCTTATCTTTGACATACCTAAAATAAATATCTCACCTAGTCATTGCTATATATGACATTCATCTCCTTATTATACCATTTCTTCAGTCTGAATTTCTTGCTAGAAGATACATTATCATGGCCTCTTAGCAATGGATCTTCTTAAATTGTTATATTTGTCATTTCAAGGGATAAATGCTTGTAAACCTTTCTCAGATGGTAAAAATTGTGCTTCTGAACTGCTTACAGGAGCACATCATGTGCTTAAGCATCAAGTTTGGGTAAAAATTTAGGATTTCATAGAAATACAATAGTTACACTGTGCTTTATAATGTAAATCCAATATGACCTGAAACGGTAGATACACTGGAAGAGCATTATGTTCTGATATTAAGGAATAAGAGCAGAAGAAAGTGTGTCTCAATCACTAGGCTGGTTGCCCCTCTGATTCTTCCTGGGGGAATCCAGGAATTCTGGATTCTCCAGGGGACAATCTCCCTGGTCTGTTTGGATGCAGTTTGCACTGGTCTTGGACAACAAGTCATCACTACTTTTGCGGGGAATCATGTGACTTTTGCTTCCTCCAGACTGAAGAAAAGACAGCCACAGTTCCTTGCCGGTTGACTTTAAGTAATTCTGTGGGCCAGTCTTATTTTCTTTGACTGAAGAGCTTTGTGCTTAGGCAATGATGGCAATCAAAATCAGTAATGAAACAGCCGTCTGTTATTTTTTATTTGGGGCACATGAAGGAAAACAGATCATTAACTTAAAAGGTATTTTTATTCCTGCATAGGTTTACCATTCTCTGAGTCTAAGGGAGGATCTTGAAATTCTCTATATAATATGACTTCTTGACTAACAAAGTTTTGTGAAGGTGCTGCATTTCAATGTTAGGAGATGCTTACCGTGCAGTTGTGTAGTTTTACTTCAGAAGGTAGCTAAAATTGCCTTTTATGGTTTGTTTTTTTTGGCATCCTAAATGCAATGGTTTTTTACTTAACGATGTCAGGCTTCAAACTTAACTTGAGAAATAAAAATCAGGCAGATTCTTTTCTCCAGGACAAATGGTAATAATATATGTTTTGCAGGCCATTTGTCCTTACAGCTAGATCTGAAAGCAGATTTATCTGAAATCCGTCCCTGAAATTCCAAACTTGAAATCCTGAAAAATCCTATTCAGCTTACCCCTAGGCCAAAATGCATCCAAACTTTTACTGGCTTTTAAAATCTCTGAGTGACTTTAGTTCTACCTAGTTCTATAGATAACCAGCTGAATTCTAGCCTTTAGACAGTTTAGTAGCTGAGCACCTTGCTTATACTTCAGAAGAGCTGGGGTTAAGAAACTTGGTGTTCATCTGTCTGAAGCAGTCAATGCTTCATGCCTTCCATGCAGTAAGAGGATTTGATCTCATACTCACTTTGGAACGGTCATCTCTCTTTTGTAGTGGATTCATTGTACCATTTCTCTTACCAGGCCTTATAACACTCATTCAGAAAATGGGAGAATTCTTCTTGAGGCTTCAAAGATATAATGTCTGCATCTCCTATTTTTCTTAACAGTCTTTCAGTCACCAAAATGGGGATGTTACACCTCATTCCTGAAGCAGATCTAAGAAATGAACAAGGGATCTTTTGAGTGACTGGGAGCATGGCTGTGTGATGTGATGTTCCCCTACCTGGTTTGACCATATTGGATTTGGAAGATTTCTGTCCAGGGACTGAGGGGAGGGCAGGGAGTCAACATTTGTAACATCTCTTCCTTAAATTATTTTACTGCCATATCATTTTCATTATACCAAATTGTTACTTAATGCTAACCAAGACTCTCCAAAGAGTCTTAAATGTTAGTGGTGTAATAAAATCCTAACTGAAGCCATAGAAGTGTGTAGTTACTGAAAGTGTTTTTCTCTACTCCCTTCCCTTAACTATTCTCCAAGGGTTTGGAAAGCTGCTAATGGAACAGAACCCCGGCTCCGGACGGAAAGTGAAACATGGGAAGAAGAACAAACAAGACTGAAAATTGAGCTCGCTCTGGTGCATGTCTGTTAGTGGAACTTTAAATGGTCTCCAGATGAGTGGGTTGGTAAATTTTCCTTTTCAGCAAAACATCATGAACAATTCATTCCACAGGACACCAGGGCCTGCTGGCATCTGTAGGAGCAAAGCAGGTTTTAGCAGTAACTACAGTAAGAAAAGGAGGAAAAAAAAGGAAGTCTAATGTTTTGGCTTCCTCACAAGGTATTTAAATGCCTACTGTGTTCTGGGCCAGCTGGTTACAATTAACCCTGTGCATTTAGAGCAATTGGTTCAAACAGGTTTTGGAGACATCTGCTGCAGTTTAGGAGGGGATTGGGACTGTGAGGGAAGTCTGTTTACAGAATATGCATCAATGTGTCCAGGTATGTGACCAAAAAGGTACCCTGTCTGTCAAATACAGTCAAGCAAGAAGTTTATGTATTTGTTCCTATGCTCTTTATCATGCTGGTGTAGCTAGGCCCCACAAAGCAGAACTCGACAGCTGTTCATCTTTTTCTGAGAGGAACGTATGTAGCATAGCATCTGTTGAGTCTAACTTCACCCACGTTTTGCTTTACACTAAGAAGTTGCCTATAATTTCCACTGCTTCCATGAATATTTGTGGATGCAATGTTCTTCTAGAAATCACATGCAATAATTTTTGTAAAAGCTGCTTTCAAAAAGGGAGAAGCATATAGAGAAAATGGCCTCACAGGAGACCGGGAGATTTAGCTGAACAAATCCTCTTTAATACAGCAACAGCACTCTTCACTTACAGTGCCTCCCATGGCAGCATCTCAAAGATTTTTGTCTATTTTTCACAGATGAGGAAACTGAGGTAACAGGATAGCCAATTTACATGGGTCAAATTGTAAGACGGCTCTCCTGTGCAAGTATCATTTGTATGGGATGTGCATTTTACATTAGTAAAATCAAAGGCTGTTTTGTTATTACTTTCAGTGGGAGAATAGATCATGCAGAGCTTCCTCAGGATTTTGGACACAGCATTACTCAGATCCATTTATATGCAAGTAGAAAAAATCAGCCCTAATAAGCACAGTTTGCTTGGCAAAGATATATCATTGCTACTGATGTGCAGGCAGAGAAAATCCTTCTTACACAGTTATTGCTCTTACAGCTTCATCTGAAGAGTTAAAAAGCAGAATAAGTCACAGAATCACAGAATAGTAGGGGTTGGATGGGACCTCTGGAGGTCATCTTGTCCAACCCCCCTGCTTGAGCAGGTTCACCTAGAGCAGGGCGCACAGGACTGCGTCCAGGCCGGTTTTGAATATTTCCAGAGAAGGAGACTCCACGACCTCTCTGGGCAGCCTGTTCAGTGCTCTGTCAGACTCACAGTAAAGAAGTTTTTCTTCATGTTCGGGTGGAACTTCCTCTGTTCCAATGTGTGCCCATTGCCCCATGTCCTGTCGTTGGGCACCACTGAAAAGAGTCTGGCCCATCCTTTTGACACCCACCCTTTAGATATCTGTAAGCATTGATGAGGTCCCCTCTCAGTCTTCTCCAGGCTGAACAGACCCAGGTCTCTTAGCCTTTCCTCATAAGAGAGGTGCTCCAGTCCCCTGATCATCTTTGTAGCTCTCCACTGGACTTGCTCCAGCAGTTCCGTGTCCTTCTTGAACTGGGGAGCCCAGAACTGGACACAGTACTCCAGATGTGGCCTCACTAGGGCGGAGTAGAGGGGGAGGATAACCTCCCTCATCCTGCTGGCCACACTCCTTTTTATGCACGCCAGGATACCGTAGGCCTTCTTGGGCACAGCACTGGCTCATAGTCAACTTGCTGTCCACCAGCGCTCCCAGGTCCTTCTCAGCAGAGCTATTTTCTAGCAGGTCAACCTCCAACCTGTACTGGTGCATGGGGTTGTTCCTCCCCAGGTGCAGGATGTAACACTTGCTTTTGTTGAATTTCATTAGGTTCCCCTTGGCCCAGCTCTCCAGCCTTTCCAGGTCTCACTGGTCCATGACGTACAGATTGCTAGCACATTATTTTTACCCTCCTGGAGTTGTGAAGCCCTTAACAGAGAAACAGATGTTGCTACTAATGTTTCAGCCTTCAGTTTTAAGAGATTATATGTTGAGAAAGAGAGGGAAGGGAAGAACCCTTACTAAATCCTGGTTTTGTTAAAAAGTTGAGCTTTTCCATTTTGATACTATTGTCATGAACACATAGACGCCTGCACATTTATTGCTGTTTCACTTAAGCCACATAGCCTTAACACCAGGCAGGATCACTCTAACAAACAGAAGTTTTACTTGAAGACTGTTGTGGGCATGATAAAATCTGTTTCTGGAGGAATGGGGCAGAGACATAAGGATAAAAGCACAGGTGTGATTATCTCACAGCTACTTACATCTGTATTAGTCAAAATGTCTGGTAAACTATCCAAATGCACTTGTTCCCTTCCAAATAAACAGACACTGCATGTAAGCAAACAGCTTGTGTTAAGAATGTCAATCTGCTAATTAAACTCTACATTAGTTTTCACATTTATTTCGTTTAATCACTTGGTGAATATAATCCTCATAAATATCTTGCAAGAAGGAAATGTACTTTGTGAAACTCCAAATCTGTGACAGAACCAGAACAGTGAATGGGTTTTGACATCCAGGTATCTCCCTATCTGGTTTAAAAAAGAAAGTCTGCAAGTACTTGACCCTATATTTGATTATTCACATATCAACCATAACAAATGGAAGCAATAAATCATCTCCAACTTTGATGATCCTTTATAATACTTATAGCTTCAGAAGCAAGTTCCTATCTTAAAACTTTCTAAAAATAACTGTTCAACAAGTGACAGAAGGGTCTCTGTCTCTTTTATTTTGTTTTTCCTTTGTGATCATCAGCTGTATCAGTGAATTTGAAATTAACTAATAGGTGGCACTGAGAACTCATTAAGAAATCAGTGTCTTACAAATTGAACATGAGTAATGTTCCCCCCTTAAGAGAGTGCTTTGTGCCAGTTGAACATGGTGATGACAGACCGTAATCAAAGGAGTTACCTTATGATGGAGACACAATGCTATGTAATTAAAGACTGTGTCTAGGTTTCTTCAGATGACTGAACAGTACCAGCACTTGTCAGCAGAAACTAACTTATTTTTGCTTGATTTTTAGAGACTGAATATTCCAAAACAAGTCTGTCAAGTAACTTTAGCGCATGGAATATCGCAGGAGAGCATGGTGTGAAGCTAATGTTATGCAGACAGGGAGCCTTGAAAAGTGTTGTTTCTTTTGGAGCTGTCTTTAGGAGAAAAATTGCATCTGTTTCATTTCAAGGAAAAATTAAAATACCTATCTTCTGAAAAACATTGGGGACTAGTAAGTGGTGCTTTTTCACCTCCTGCTGTCATGCTGTGTGTCCTTAGAAGAGCTCATTTTTCTTCCAGTACACTGTCTTTTGATAGTGTTACTCCAGAAGAAAAGAAAATTTAAACATTTATGTGGGAAATTTTAAAGGTGTGTTTCACCTCATCCTTTAAATGCAAGTAAACAGATATGGAAAGAGCATCTGCTATTGTGCCATATGCACAACTTTGTTTGTATGTATCATATGATTAAGAATTGCCATTTTTTTTTTATGATTATAAATCAGAGGAGTGCACTACTTTGTACGTTATTTTGTAAGTGAATTATAATTGAAGTTCCAGCACTGGCTTCCATTACTGCTGGCTACTATGGTGGATGGCGTATTTTCATATGGAGCCACTAAGGAGTATGTGACTTCCTATTTGGTGATCAATCCCTCAGGGACGAGGTGATGACCTCAGATATCTTTTTCTTCAAGCTGAGACATCCTTGGGAGCTAAATCACACCAGTGTAAGGATAAGGTCCCTCTGCAGCTGCAAGGCACAATGCCCTGGACCTGCAGGCTGTAGAAGGCTTACGTGGATGGCCAGGAAACATTTTAATATGTATTTCAAATGGCTGACTGTGAAAACTCAGCTGAACGGTAGTCAGCATCCTTGAAGCTGACTCTGGATTTCAATGTGATGGACAGCAGTTTGCCTGGGCTGCAGGTTGCTAGACCCTGAGCGGCAGCTTCCCTGCTCCTGGCAGTGAGTGCCAGCTGCTGCCCTGCTTTGCTTTAGGGTGGCATTTTTTCCTTTAATGAGGAAAGGGACCATGGCCAAAACTATCTCTTTCTGAGACAGTTTGACCTAAGTTGTATTCTCTGACATTTCTCATGGAAAATACCGTAGTAGCGTATATAGTGTGAAAATGTACATTTCATGGGCTAAGTGCAGACCTGTCCACAGCTTTACAGCAATAATGGCAGGTATGAACTGGCACATTTTTTGTACTGACTAGTTACATCTGGAAAGAAAAACTATTTTGTTGGTGGTGCCTCCTCTTCAGGACTTTCATGGGTAATTAAGACCCAAACTCCTCATATCTGTTACATGATGCTACGTATCTGGGTTAGCTTCTGGGTCCCAAAGATGAAGGTTTGGCTTTGAGTGTTTTGTTCATGTTTATACTGGTAGTATCCTGAGAATCCCAATTTCCCTATGTTGATATGTTCTTACCAGCTTTAAAAAGCAGCTAAGATTTAATGCTGCAGTAGGACATTTGGGATAAGACCTAGTACCTGATATAGCACCTTACAGTAGCACCAGGCCAGACAGTCTAGTAGGGCTTTGTAATGCAGATACTCTCACTAGAACCAGGTGAAGCTGCATAGTCCCATTGCAGGTGCCAAAGGTAACTGCAGTAAAGGCAAACTCAAAGACTAGAAGTATGAGTTCCTATCTCAGTATTCCCGTGGGGTGTCTGAACTCAGTTGCTCTGCCATCCTCTTCCTACTGTAATCTATCACTCACTTTCTGTGCTGTATATTCTTACAGAGTAATGCTTAAATTCACATTTATGCCCTTTCACTAGTATCAATGGGTATTTTGCACCAATGTGAGTAACAACTGCCAAATGACCATTCAAGATAATGGTTTATCAGCAGTTCCTTCCCTTAAAAATCAATCATGGAAGTGGGGAGAGTGTTATGGTCTTTAGAGCACATTTCAATTAATATAGATCTCTGAAGGTTAAAGGCATTGTCTTGGACTTTATCTGAAAGAATATGGAACTGATGCAGATCTTGAAAATAGGTGTCAAGCACTTACTGTAATGTACTCAATTTTTGCACAGGCATTTCAGTAAAAACATGCAATATTCTTTTTTTATTAAGCAGTGCCCTTTTTCAGGAACATATGATACACACAACTATGTAAGTCTTTGGTATGTGAGCTTCTCTGTTTGCCAGGAGCATATAGGTGTAAGGCATTTTCCCACTTGTTCCCATATTGGCCAGATAATGAGTGTATTTCCAATAACGCAAGCCCCCACAGGAATTTACGTGTACATTGATTTTGTTAAGAAACAGTTTGGCTTAGCCATTAACTGTCTCTTTTTAATAATACTGTTCTTCATTTTATATTGATACTGAGAAGAATTGTTCTTTAAAGAATTACTCAGAGCCCAAAGAATACTTAGAAAATACCAGACTCTCAATATGCAGAGGAACAGCAGAGTCTTGTTCAGCTATTATAAGTATCTTAGAAAGTCATCTCTTTAGATTACACTTACAACAACGTATCTTTTCCTTTCCTAAAAGGACATATTTTTGGCTGCACATTGAGGGGAAAAGTTCTAAGTACTACAGTTCAGACAGATACCTTCAGAAATAAACCAGTCTCTTCATTCTTGTTCATGTTAAGGCTTTCAGTGATAAAGTTTTGGGTTGGTGTCTTTTCTTTTTTTGCCTGTTTTTTCAGGAGCAATTTTTTTTTCTTTTTTTCTCTGGAGGTTAGAGGGTGTTACCTGGTGAGGGTGCTGTTGAAATTGTGCAGAACATTAGAGGTCAACATCAGCTTTGCTTTGTACCCTTTGCCTCCATCCAAAGTCAGAAGTGGCAGTTGAAGTTAGCACTTAGGATTGTCGTTTGCTATTAGTATCAAGAGCATTTACAAGGTTAGCTTTTATTAAAGCTAATAAATGTGAATCTAGATGGGTGCTGAACATTTTGCCCTTTTGACATACTCAGTAACTGTATCATCCTGATCAGAAATGAAAATGTGTAAACATTGCCATTCATTGAGATATAAGATGCTAAAACCAATAGAGCCTTACTGCACCTTTATTTGACATGTCTCGGACTCTGTGCTGTGGGGCATTGTCCCCTAAATCTAAAATTACAGAAAGAGAAAGGAAACGTTGCTGCTGAATGAAATGGCATCAAGCCCCTCCAGCTTAAAAAGCAAACATTTTTAAAAAGCATACTGCGTCATCAGATTAATCCTTCCATATTCAGAAGTGTAGCTGACCTTTCAGCCCTTTAACTCTGAGGTGAGACAGTTCTGGTAGACCTTCCTGTAAAGCCCAACAAGTAGTTTTACTTCTTTGAGAGAGCCTCTGACTGAAGCTGGCTTTGCCACTGGATAGATGCAGCTGGGCCAAAATGCACCTACCACATTTTACAAAATCTTGACCTCAGGTGATATGTTTTCACCTTAAAATGTTCATCTTCTTTTTTGAGTGTCTCTCTGATGTTCTGCATGCTACTGTTGAACATCTTCCTAACAAAGATAATGGTTTTATTGGAGATGTCTAGCAGCCACCATATCCTAGTGTATTTCGAGGACTGGGGTTTTTGTGCTGTACCTCCATTAAGTAATAATTATTCTTATAATCTTTGCTGCAAATTATATTTGATTTTTTTTTTAAATTTTAAGATTATTTTAAAAGAATTTTCATAGAACAACAATGTTCCTGGAACACATTTTTCTTTAAGCAAGGCTTGTTTCCGTTTGGTTTAAATAATTGTATCTAAGTTGGTTTAAAATCACATTACATGTTATAAATAGTGCAGCCGCTTATGGTAGACACACTCTTCTTACAGCTAGATAATCCATTTAATGTTAGTTTGGAAAGCTCACTTCAGACAGGGAAGGAGAGAAGAAGGGTCTTGACCTTTCCTTTTGTACTCAAAGAACCCCCCCAAAAACTCAGAGAGATGCTTCTGCACAGTCCTTACTTATTGTTCTGCAGGCCTCATCTTCACCTGGTGGGGAGAGGGGAAGCTTCAGCAAGGAAGAACAAATGCAGCGTAAATAGTAACTGTCCTAACCAAAAAGTGGGCTTAGGTTCTCTCCAGCTGCCAGATTTCAAATGACACAGAAATGGTATAGCTTAACTGATTTCACTGGAGATATATTCTCACTGAACTTCAGACGGGAATCGAACTCTCAGATTCTAAAACCTCCCTTCACTGGCTGTGTATGTCCTATCAATATCATTAAGGGGAAGAAGTGTGAATTGATAAAAGAGTTGCTATAGTGAGTAGCAAGCTTTTACTTATATCATTAAAAAGCAATAAAGACTCTGAAGTTGGCAGTTTCAGAAGGGAGGAATCCCCATGACTGGTCTTGCATAAGTAGGGCTGAGTCCTTATGCCCAGAACAGAAGAAAATATTTGCATTCTTTGACGTGAAAGCAACATAGTTGTGGAAAAATAATCTGACTCTTTTTTTTTTACTTTTGTCCTTTAGGTTTATTTCAGTTGTGATTTTGTGGCTCTTAATTAAGCAAGACTTTCACAAATTCATAGAGATAAAGTCTCCCCATAGCATAAAAAAACCCCCCAAACAGTCAAGTGTGCTTGCATGTTTAACAAATTGTTATTACAATCAGGTCATACAGTAACAACTATTTTAAGTGTGATAATTTTTCAATTTTTTGTACATTTTATTAAAAATGGACTTTACCCTGTGTTTCATCATGCTTTTAGAAATGGTGTGTTTTTACAGACATTAAGGAATGCTTTTGCTAGATGTATGGAAAAGCAATCCAAGTAAGTTTTTTTTTCTTTTATACAGTATGATTGTAAATGGTTTAGAGAAAAAAAAAAAGGGGACATCTTTTTACTGTGGTTGCATAACACCATACCCAGAGATGTCTTTTTGCCTCTTATGTTTCGTCATTATACTATTTTTAAACATAAAATGTTAGTCATAAAAATTTGCAACTTTTGAAGTAGAATCATAGAATCATAGAACCATTAAGGTTGGAAAAGACCTCTAAGATCATCAAGTCCAACCATCAACTAACACCACCATGACTCCTAAACTAGGCCCTGGAGTGCCACGTCTATACCTTTTTTGAACGCCTCCAGGGTTGACGACTCCACCACCTCTCTGGGCAGCCTGTTCCAATGCCTAACTGCTCTTTCGGTAAAGAAATTCTTCCTGATGTCCAGTCTAAACCTCCCCTGACGCAACTTGAGGCCATTTCCTCTTGTTGTATCGCTAGTTTCTTGGGAGAAGAGTCCAACACCTGCTTCACTACAACCTCCTTTCAGATAGTTGTAGAGAGCGATAAGGTCTCCCCTCAGCCTCCTCTTCTCCAAACTAAACAGCCCCAGTTCTCTCAGGCGCTCCTCATAAGACTTGTTTTCTAGACCCTTCACCAGCCTCGTTGCCCTTCTCTGGACACGCTCCAGCACCTCAGTGTCCTTGTACTGAGGGGCCCAAAACTGAACACAGTACTCGAGGTGCGGCCTCACCAGTGCCGAGTACAGGGGCACGATCACTTCCCTGCTCCTGCTCGTCACACTATTCCTGATACAAGCCAGGATGCTGTTGGCCTTCTTGGCCACCTGGGCAGTAGCCATGACAACCTCCACTCTTGGGGGTGCAGTATAAGGTCTTTCACTGTGTGACTGGACAACATATGCTGCAGGTGACTGGGCGGAATGTTACTGTATATAGTAAAAATAATTATGACTTAATTAAAGACTACTTTTTCCAGGTTATGCAACAAATCAGCAGCAACCTGCAAATCAGGAAATTAGTTGTAAGTGCTATGCTTGTTCCATCAAACAGTAGGTAAAGAGACTGCTGTGCAAGCAAGGACTATTAAAAGGGGCATGTTTTGTGGATTTTTTTCTTTCTTTCTCTTTTGTGTTTTCTCCTCCTCACATTCTGCTTCCTTTTCTTCCTTTCCTCCCTTTCTTTTTCTTATTTTTCTATTTTTCTTCTTTTTTGTTTTTCTGTTTTCTGTACTTAGTTTTCTGTATCCTCTGTACTTAGTGCACACTTCATGGCTGAAATCAGGTAGGCAATTTCGTGCGTATTGACTTAGGTCTTGGGGAGAGGGGAATGAATCACCTGCGGTGGCATTTCCATTGCTGGCCTCTTGAAGCTGATACTAATTGAGAATAACATAAAGTCAGAAACTGATAAATTTGCTGCAGTTACAACTTGGAAAATGTAATTAATACTGTTTTCATATACATAGTGCTGCATAAGGTTAATATTAAAGTTGTGAGTTTTTCAGATGAATGCCTATAATGTCTTGTAGTTAAAGCCATACAGTAGCTTCTATAGTTTTAATCATATCTAGGAGTCAAAGGAAGACCTTTCATCCGTCACTGTTAACGTTTCAGCTAGTCCTGTGAATCTGAAACAGAAGTCTGGGTAAAAAACAAGCAAATAACCTCTTTTTTTTAACTTAACTTGGGAGATGCACATGTTTTTTAACCCCATTTGAGTTGTATTGATCTTTAGCTGCTTAATTCTTACTGTAGTCAGTTGGAATAATTCGGATGTCTTGTGATGTGCACCTTTCATTACTTCAGAATTAAAATACGACGTATTTTCTGAAGGGACCTGAGGACATGTGAGGTTTACCAAGGCTGTATTTAGATGAGTGATGTTCTCTCGAGCACCTTTGATAGTCAGCAATGCAGCTAGAAATGGCTGAGTAAAACTCTGAAGCCCTTGTCTCTACTCTAGTGGGAAAAAAACCTCTTTAAGCAGGAGTTAAGCTTTGTACATAAATCCAAAGGTGTTAATGATCATGTATTCCTGTTGATCTATAAATACTAGTTAAAAGAATATCAGGAACTGTAATTAGCAAACACGAAAAATTAAGGTTTTCCACAACCTCGCAGAGTTGTTATTAAAACAAATTAAACCATGGGTTTGTAGCACTCAGTTTAGGTATTAGTGAATATGGTTGGGAAACAATTTAATCTTTATGCAGGATATGGTTTTGTGGTAAGACAATTGTCCACAGATTGCACAGTAGAGCTAAAACAAAGTAAAAACCAAGTTTTTGTTAAGTGAATACTGCCCGTTCTGTACAGTGAATGAGAAAATTATAATGAAGCTGCAACTAGCACAAAAGTAGTAGAAGTTTATATATCATAATGCATATATACAGAGCCAAATTAAAGTTACATAGTAATTTTAACTGTGTCAGTTCTTGTATTTTTGAATATGTCTCTATAAATCCTTCATTATCTTTAAAACAATTTTATGCATGCAGTGTAGTTCATCTCTTTATATCTGTAAAATACAAAGTTATGCAGAGAGTATTTTAGAAACAAACATATAGACAGTATTTTAGAAATAATTGTAGATTTCATGTTTTCCTGTACGTTTGACTTCACACCTGCATGACAGATCAGTAACTTCGTATTTGAAGACAATCTTCTCTAAGGTGTCCTAGCATATAGTATGTGAGCATGTGAAAGGTGAGCATGGGCTGCATTATGTTTCCTTTAAAGGGTGGTGTGTGTCTCTGATTTTGCTTTTGAACTGTGGCAGATGTGACTACTATGTTTCTTTCTCTTTGGCATTGGTACATAGCTACAAGTTTGTGACACTCCATGTCTAAATCTATCCATGTTAGAGCTATCGCTTCCAATACTACTATGTTTTGTCAGGACCACTAGCTTTTGGTGTGGCTTTTCTCAAACACTTCTGATAAAGGCATAGTATTTAATTTTTTCATTTCCAAGACTATCCCTTGGACTTTAAAGTCTCTTTTTTAACTGTAAACCCAGCTGTACCAGCATAAAAGACACCTGTGTCGTATACTAAGAAAAACATGCATCTGGAGGGCAAAAATGGGAAAAGGATAAGTACAGGAGTATATTGAGATCCTATGCTTTGTGGTGCTAAAGGTTTCATTATTTCTTGAAAGGAATAGCTAAGTCTTTTAGGAACTATTGTTTTCAGCTAATCTATTGAAATAAAACACACTGACATTTTTCTAAGTATTTCAGAATGGCTCAGGAAGCTCGTTAAACAGCCTATAATCAATGCTAGGGTACAACAGTGGAAAAAAACCTGTTCATAATTAAGTTCTATTTACCAAGGGGAAGTCAGTATACTTCTCTGCTAATGATTCTAACATGATAATGCAAAATATCCTGTAGTTCTTACAGGAGAGTGGAATTTCCATTTTTTCTTATGTTTCATAGCTGTTTGGGAACACCTTAGTTTGTAACTTTGGAAGAATTTACCTGTATTTTGACACTGAAATCTTTTTTTCAACTTCTACCTCATTGAATGCTTATGACAAAGCCACACAGTGAATTTAAAACACAGATGATTTATTAATGATCAGATAACAATCTCTATTTAAAAGTTGCTAAACTTTTTTCATGGCAAAAATAATAATGTTGAAGTTGCATATCTTTCTAGAGATTTGCAGTGTGCTGCACATAGCAATCCCATGTAAATCACACGTTATCTATTCTGAAACATTCAGGTAAAATTGCCTGTGAAAATTATTTCTTTTTAATTGCAATTTACCTAAAAATCAGTGGAAAATTGTTGATAAAATAAGGCTAGCCGAAGCTGAAAATTGACTTCTGGTTGTCCCTGCCTGCTTTCTCACAGTTTTGAAGGTATGAAGCATCCGTCCTTGGACAGTGCTTCAGAGATTCCCAATGCCCACCTGCCCTCTTTACTTTGTAACTGCATGTGCAGCGCTGCGCTGCACTGTGTAGGAGATACATCATAGACTCANGACTTTCCTGCCAAATAGGCACCTCAGCTTGAAAGCATTCCAGAGTTGATTGAAGTGTTTTGCTCAGTGCTATGTTAGAGAGGCTATGAAAAAGCAGATACTTCTTCCAGAAAACAAAGCAGAATTTAAAGGCTCTTCAGGGCTGAGAATCCACTGTCACCGTTATCTAACTCAGAATGTTTTTGTAAGGTGAGAACAAGGACTGAGAGTTTCCTGAAGGAAAATTCTGTTTGGTATAGTGAAAAGAGTATTTAAGACTAAAAGTCTACGCTATAAAGAAACAAAAAAAGACT
>WAAD01032968.1:0-30774 GCA_013389945.1 Fregata magnificens | reverse complement strand
GCAGCTGAGAGAACTGGGGCTGTTTAGCTTGGAGACGACGAGGCCGAGGGGAGACCTTATCGCTCTCTACAACTACCTGAAAGGAGGTTGTAGTGAAGCGGGTGTTGGACTCTTCTCCCAAGAAACTAGTGATAGGACGAGAGGAAATGGCCTCAAGTTGCATCAGGGGAGGTTTAGACTGGACATCAGGAAGAATTTCTTTACCGAAAGAGTGGTTAGGCATTGGAACAGGCTGCCCAGAGAGGTGGTGGAGTTGTCAACCCTGGAGGCGTTCAAAAAATGTATAGACGTGGCACTCCAGGGCCTAGTTTAGGAGTCATGGTGGTGTTAGTTGATGGTTGGACTTGATGATCTTAGAGCTCTTTTCCAACCTTAATGGTTCTATGGTTCTATGATAGTTGGAGCTGATCAAATAGCTTGTGGCTATCGAGAGGGACAGCCCTGCTTGCCCTTCCCCTGCTCCCATGTGTGCTTCTGTCCCCTTCACTCTTGGGTGACTTTTAGTGAGCTGGACGCTTCCTGAAATAGCAGAAAACCATTGTTGCTGTACTGTTTGGTTTGATTTCTGCTCTTGAGCAAGTTGCACTGATTGACCAAAGGGCCAGATGGGTGGTGTACGGGATGGAGGGTATTAGGTAGGTGCGGGGGGTGGGTGGGAAGGAGTGGAGCTCCCCTTTAGAGGCAGCAAGCTCTTAGACTGGCTGAGGTGTCTCACGAAGTCTCAACCTGAGAGGTGCAGAGGAAGAGCACCCCTTTTTGCTCTGCAGCCTAGGCTCCTGGTCCCCTGATCTCTCCCTGTAGCCCCATGTGGGTACATGCCTGGGCTTCTCCTGCAGTGGGACCACTGATTCCCCTTCCTAGTGCCTGTCCATGGATCATGGGCACAAACAGCATGTCCGAAGGGAATTCCCAGTCTGTCTGACTGGGGGCCTGTGTTACACTTAAGTGATGGGGTCAAAGACAATATACCTAGCTTGTGTGGCCACAGCGTTAGCTGGATGGCTGTAAGGCCCTCAAAGCTATTTCTTTAACTAAATTTCTAACACTGGTCAGGGATACATTGCGTACCAGAAAATGTTCTTCACAATAATGTTTGACAGTGGATCTCATGGTGACCTCAGTCACCTGAGAAATACACGTGTTTATGTAGTGGGGTGAAAGGTATGAAAATGTGTTTGATTTTTTTCTAGTTTAGCTCTCGTGTTTTAAGTGCTTGACTATCATTGTCTATCTTTCAGATTGAACCTCAGATCATCTTCCAAGGCACAGTGCAACTGAATGTTTTCATTTAAAGGTGGGCTGAAGTCCCACTGAAATCAAAAAGACTAGCTTGCACTGTTGAACTGTTTTCCTAGATCTGAATAGGGCTCAGATGGCTAGATTTTAAAAAATGCTGGACACACTGAAGAGATAACTAGAGGTATTTTTTTTTATAAAATACAATTGTTATTCTTAATTTTTTTTTACTGTATATCTTCATGTTGCTACAAGTCATAGGTATGTGGGTGGACTATCATATGTAGAATGATTTTTCTGTGTTATCTTTGCACTCCTGCTCTCATTTTCAGTGATTTAGTAGGTTTTCATTCTGTATGTCTTAATCTACATTGTAAATTTCTTTGGCAGGTACTGCCTTTTAATATATGCTTTTCCAGCAACGCTACAATTAGATATAGTTCTGATTGGAACATTGGGGCCTACCGTAAGGCAAACAATTACTAATCTTGATTATACATGTAATAGTAACGTGCCTGGCAGTTCCAGTCTTTGAGAGCTAGCTGGTGTTCCAGTAAGAAGAGTAGTTACGCCCTCTTTTCTACTACTTCTTTTTTTGCCAGTCCACATTTGTACCACACATAAAGAAGATCTGCAAACTGACAGCAATTCAGGGAACGCTTAATCAGAACATTTTTTGAGGTTGGGGTTTTAGCACCAATGAAACAATGTATTGAACAAGTCTGGTCCAGTACAGAAAAGGGAACGAGGTGGAGTGCTGAGATGCTTTACCAATGCTGCCATCTCTTGATCTTTTTTTGTATTGCCACTCTTAAAAATTCATGGGACATATGATCGGATTCTTAAAAGCAAAACCAAGACCCCTCCAAGCTCTGGGGTTAGCAAATGACATCATTATTTTTTCCCTAAAGCCTCTCGACTTTTATATAAATAAACTTAAACACATAGCTGCGTTTACCTCAAGCAAGGCTACTTTCAGGCTTTTATATATTTAATAACTTCCTTGACTGGGTCACACAAACTTTGAGGTTGTTCTGAATTGCTGTCATTCAAATTAAAAATTAACACTGAGAAACAGAGAGATGAAAGGAATGAAAACAACAGATCTGTCCAGTAGCACTCTATGCTTTGTGAACTCTTAAAAGGTCTCTTTTATGACTGGAAGCTGTGATGGGAGTAGAGACTACAAAATTTTTCTTTCTGAGTTCATGGAAGTTGAAAACCCACTTTCTCTTAGTAAGCAATGGTTACATTGGAGTTTCTATAAAGTAGGGTCTTAGCTTAGTTTCCAGTGGGCAATCCAAAATGTTGATTCCAAATGATAATTCTGTGTGGAGATTTTAGTGGTTTTTTTTTGATTTGGCTAGAAAGTTTGTCACTGGAAGATACCAGTTTCTGATACCTGAATGAATTAATGGAAAAGGGTGGATTCCAATAGGCTTATATTTTCCTGAAGTTTTACAAAAAGGCCAGTCTTTTTTTTTTTTTTTTCCCCCTCTCCAATTTATCAGTGTTTTAAAATGTGGAAGTTTAAGATTTTGGGTTAAAATGACAATTGTTTTTAAGCTAGTGTACATGAAAAACACTGAAATCTGAAGGTACCATTTTGAAATGATTGAGATATAGAATATTTCTGTAGAACCCTACGGAAATTATTTCTGAGTTTTAAAAAATTATAACTTAGTTTTAGTTATGTTTTGATCTACCTTGAAATTTAATATGGTTAGATATTAATTTGAATGGAAGATAAAATTTCTCAACAGATCAAATCTCTGCAGCCAGATTAAAATGAACTTTGTCCTTGTTTCTAAATATACTCCCTCCTGGACAGATTGAAACAAACTGGTGTGATTATAGTCCCTGTCTTAACAACTGCATTTGGTACGTAAAGACAATTATGCCAGTCTAGCTGTTTCCACAAATGCTTTTTAAAATCCTTTTAAAATATCAGAATTAGTGATAAGAAAATGCAAGTTTTCATTTGGACTTCTGCTGGTTTTCCTCTCATCCTTACAATATAAGGTGGTACATTTCCAACGAGGACGCCGTTTTCATGAGAACTGATCTGAGATTTCCAATACTGCTCAGAAGTTATGTATTATAGAATACTAATCTGAACTGGAACAGAACTGACGACTCAGAAATATTTGGATCTGTAACACAATTTGACATCTGTCCTCTTAGAAAACCTCACTGTAATGTCATTCTGTAACTTTGCTACTGTGGCATTTTAGTGGTGGGGGAAGACAACTGTTTTTATTTTCACATTCATTTTTTTATTACTATTTTTCTTTGACTCTTTCTGCTTGTGGTGCTCTTGGCTAGGTAATTTATGGCCTAATATCAGAGCCCTAGACAACTGTGCTGGTTGCCAGAGGCTTGACAATCAGATCTGAGAAGTGTTTTAAAGATGTGTTTTGTTTGAAATTGCTTTTCTGTTCTTCCCCAAATGAAATCCTGCTGCTACACACATTTATTTTGGAATGGGAGGAGCAGCAGTGGAGGAGAGATGGTGTGTGTTTATACAGACACCTGAAAAACAAAGCTTTTGAGAAGCTGAAGCTTGCTGGGGAAATGAGAAGTGGGCCACTTGCATTTGGACAAGAGGTGGAGTTTTCAAAGACTGAGATGGGCTTTAGGGTAGTACTTCTGAGGCCGTGGTTAACATTTGCATTTGTACAGGCTAAAGTAGTGGTCAACAGATGTCTCCCACCTTGATTGTCTGAATGTACATGCTGTAGCCCTGGGTGTCCTGTTGTCCTGAGATCTGCCACAGAGTAGCATCTTGTGTCTTTCTGTCATCCTACACTGATATCTGGCTGTATGCTGCTGCCCCTGTGTATGTTACTGCTTCTTAAGCAGCAGGTCCCAGTGGCCTCGTGGCTTCTGCATCACCACACTTTGGGAACAGAGTAATGGTGGTATTGACTAAGGGCTCTTTAGAAATGAAACACTTTTTCTTTGGCTGGTTTGTTTGGAAGAGAGCAAGGAAAGTAAAAAAAGGTATGTGTGTGTGTGTGTGTGTGTGAAACAGCAAGCAGAACCAAGGCTGCTTTGGTTTCATGAGATCTTGTGGTTTAATAAAAAGGATGAGCTTTCTGGGGAGCTCTAGAGGGAATCCCGGTAGCTTTTTATTCCTTTTCTGCTTGCTGCTGCTTTTAAACAGCAGCTCCCAGGTGGTCTCCCTTATTTCCTTTTGTTTTAGGATGGCTCTTCACTGAAGGTCCCATCCAGCTCCTCAGCTGATCTTTGCAGGTATCTTTGCAGAATTTACCAACCAAACTTGTTTTTCCTTTCTCACCTGGTTGCATTATCGACTTTCAATCTCTCTGCTGCTTTTATACTGAGGAAAGGCATGCAGTGTTTGCAACAAGCTATGTGAACTGATAGTGACCTCTCCACAGCAGCATTTTATCCAGCTCCTCTTACCCATTAGCTATTCTCTTTGTAAAAGCAACTGTGTTTCAACTCTGTGTCTTGTAATTGTGTTCCCTTTTCTAGAAATGCCAGTTCACCTCCTTTGCTGACCACCAAACCCTGTCCCTCCCTCTGCAGGATTTGATTCAATGGCCCTTCTAGTCCCTGCTTCCTTCCCCTCCACAGGCATTCTGTCTCCTCTGCACTGAGATTTTTAGCAATCACATGTATCACACAAATCCCATTTTTACTTTTTAAATGTCTGTTTTTCCTGCTATTCTTTTTTCTGGGTGCCTCATCCTTTTCCCATTTTGGAAAATACCTGGTCCCATCTGAAGAACACAGTGTGATTTTCCGCTCCAGCATTCACAGCATAGCTTTTGCTGACTTTTGATCTGGGCCCTCACCCCAGAAATGATGAGAAATTCTTCCATCACTTTCTGGAACCCTCCAGAAACTGAGTTTCAGCTTCCAGTAAAGGAGGAGTTTCTTTCTGTTTCTGGGTTATGGTTGGGGTAGTGGTTGGTCACTTTTTAAACTGTAAATGTCTGTACAGTCTTCTTTAATGTATCTTCTTCCTTTTTATCTTTTTCTGTCTGGAGTAAATCTGGGTCTGCTTTGGGAGGTCTTTATTTCAGTGATATTGTTTCTTTGTTTTAATGGAAATTTTGATGGTGACCATGCTACTTACTAGTAGTCCTTTTTGCATCCCCACTTGGAGTCTCCTTAGCTTTGACCAACATGTTACCACAGCCTTAGCAGAGCAAAACTGCCTTTTGCATAGGACACAAATGTAGGCTTTGGGCTTAAAAAACCAAAACAAAAGAAAAGGGGAATGCTTCATAAAGACAATATTAATAGGATTGAATAAGGCCTTGAATTAAATAAAACAAACATGTAACATTAAAAAAAAAAAAAAAAGAAAAGGTACATAGTCTAAACATACCCAGGCCAAGTTGGAATTTCTACACAAGAGCATTGATTGATGCTGTGTCTGGGCTGTGAAATCCTGCTGACATAGTCATGTTATGTCAGATTATGCAAAATTTCCCTCATTTCCACATGGGAAACCTCCATGATGGCAAAGATGAGGCTACACAAAGCGGGAGGAACTGCCATCAGGGCAGGGAGGGTTCACTGCTTATACACAGGATGCTCAGTACAACCAGAGCCACAATGAGCTCCAGACTAGATAGGACCTTTTTTAGGTAACTAGAAAGTTAGGCAGGATATGGGCAGCATTGTGGCTCTGGCAAACTAAAGGTAACTGTACTGAGAGTTAAGAAAAGAGGTAGATTCTTCAGTCTTAACAACCTATTGACAGAGGAAAGAATATATTGGAAAAAAAAAGTGTAATTTTTGTTTTAAAATGTCATTGACTCAGCTTCCTACAACCCTGAACTCATGTGGGGCAGGAAAGGGGATGACCCTAGTAGCAAATAGCTTGGGGGAAGATTGACACGTTCAGAGCAAACCACAGCCAAGTCAGTTCTCAAACTGTACTGAGAGCTGGGGCAGTCTCTGCAGTAGCAAGCAAAGAGAGTGAAGCAAAGACCTCTTTCCTCAGGGAATCACAGGGTATGTCTACATGGTGTATTATGGGCCAGCATGAGCTTGTGACTACCAGAAATATGTTGCATAAACATACCCATAACAAGCTGGTCCCTGAACATGTACGTATTTATTATGGCAGAATGTTTGCTTATTGAAAACAATGCTGCCAACCCAAACATACAGAAATAATGTGCCAAGCCTCCCTTCCAAAATGAGATTGCCTTTAAAACTGCAAGATTAAACCACCACCACCACCAACCTAAAGCAATACATTTTGGATTCTTTTTATTTGCCGTCTGGTGTTGGAACATTCATTGTCTGCTTGCAAGTTTGCCACGTTGTCATGAAAGCTAGAAATGTGCTTAAAAAAGATTAAATCTCAGACTCTAGGGTAGTTACCGGATTATAGCCTCTGCAGTGCTCACAAAGCCATTAGGTATCACAAGGGTTGTGCTCGGTGTGACTACTCAGGATTGTGTAACTGGGGAGATTCACACCTGTGTGCTGTGAGGAACATGGATTTGAATGCCGGGGTGGGCCATATACATGTTCACATGTATTGAGTAGAAGATAAATCTTGAGTGAGTTTAGAAGATGAACAAGATGTTTAAGGATGTGGACAGGCTTTGTTTTCTGGGTCTAGGTAAGGTAGTTTAAGATGTTCCTATCCCCAATTTTTCAGCTTCCCCCAGTGCTGGAGAATTCTGCCTCCCCAGCTGAGCTGGTGCGATGGGAAGGGTGCTACAGTACAATGTGAGATCACCTTCCCCAGCAGTTTAAGCTCAGATAATGGGCTCTGAACAACAGTGGATGAGGAACACTTGCACCTTCTGTCCTCCTGGCAGTGGGAGTGAGGATCCTACTGAAAGGAGCGAGGAGATTGGGGGTGACATGCATCTGAGGAATGCTAATGTCTTAAATCACTTCCAGTTCTCTGTAGCATAAACATCTGTCTAACCCAAGGCAAGGCTGGAAAGGTGCTGGTAATGTGGCTTGATATTACAGACACTGAAAGTTCCTGCCTCTAAGGGGCTTTCTGCTTTCTCAAGAGAGATTGCAGTAACCTGTAGCGCAGGAAGGAGTGTGTGTGAGAAGCAGAGGATCAGGTGTCACCTCACTGAAATTTGTTTGCCCTTCAGGCTGAGGCTGAGCCACTGAAACTATTTTGGGTTTTATCTCAGCATTGGGAAGGAGGCTGATTTCCAACTGGATAGTGATATGTCATCTTCTGCTCCATCACCGCTCTGTGTCTATCCACAATTAGATACAGATGGAGCTGTCTCATACAGGCCTCCCTGTTTGGATGCTGCTGCTGCTTTGATTTTGATGCCCTGTGTTTGGAATCAGATCCTAATCCACATAAAAAAGCAAACAAACCCCAAGAGCTGGAGTGCAGTGGATGTATTAAGATAGGCTGTCTGGGTGTTTGCTCCATTTCTGACATTTATGCAAGGCTCTATCTTGTCCTGGGAATGTTATTACCCAATAAAAGTATATAATGCAGTTGGTGTTAGATCATCCATTTTATATTCATTACAATTTTAAATAATGCTTGCCTGACCTCATGTGTTGGGAATGATCACAGCTGCGTGTGTGCTTGTGCGGGGTTATGCACTCCTCCATTCTGGCTGTCCTGCTCCTGCCCTTCCGGCAGTGAGCCAGCAAAATGGCTGTCATGTTGGTCTCTCGGCCAGTCTCCAGGAGTTTTCAAACTAAGTCCCTGGCTGAGATGGGAAGAAGGAAAAAGTGCACTTCTCTGATCCTGTGTGGTAAAACTCAGGGGGCTACAAGAGAGATATTGAGAAGAAAAGTGAAGTTTAAAAGCTGCTGAAAACAGCTGGGTAGAAAACAAATCACTGGGGCAAGGAAAACATCACTTTCAACACAACTAAGTTTCATAAACTGAAATTCTCTGCATACATCCCATTACCATCTGACAGAAAACCACATGCTGCACAAGGTTCACACAAGATGGTCATGTGAGATGACTGCTCAAATCTTTTATCCTTGCAAGGAAACATGAAAAATGTTCCCAGGGCATGTGTTTCTGCCAGTCCCATCCAACTTTTCCTTGTCTTCTTCACTGATGGGAAGGTGTATCCTGGAAAACGTAATAGTCTGAAATGAACATTTTTCCCTTTGACTTGTTATTTGCAGTCAGATAAAGATTTTGTTTCTAAATAATGTTACTGTTCAGCATTCAGGCATGTCCTGAGGAGTAACTGGTAATATTTTTGTGATGCTTCAGATGTGACTGTGAGCATTCCCTAATCTGCAGCAGTGCGAAATTGCCCGTATGTGTTGGGGAGGAGGGCTGTTTTTTCAGGGTAGCGGATGAGGAGTGCTCTTCTGTTCCATCCCACCGGCACCACTCTGATGAGCCCATCAGAGCACTGAAGAAGCATACAATGAATGCTAAGCACATTGTGCAAATAAGCACAATAATAATAATGTTGAAGATAGGAAATGAATAATTTCTCTAAATGAAGCTTGGGCAGGAATTCAGATAGAAAGTATGCAATTAAACCAAGCTGGAAATTCATCAAAATACTGAAATGGTACTAGAAAAAAAAGAGAAAAGTTATTTAATGACTATTAGCAGGAAGAACCTTGGCTTTTTATTTCATCCAGAAAGAAGACAACTGCCAGCACCAGGAAAAGTCAGATTCCCAAGAGAATGTCCCTCCTTCTCCCACTTGATTTTACCATGGAGAACTGCTATCTTGGGCTGCCAGGATAATACCCATCAGTTCTGGAAGTGGGGCAGAGATTTGTGCGGGCAGAGACTTCTGGGCTTGAGCCTGGTCAGACAGTGGGAGGGCTGGTGGCTGAGCTGAGCACAGCCGGTGTTGGTCCTGGCTGATGATGCAGGGAGTGGAGATGTCTGGAGGCAGGTTTTAACAGCTGATCCTACTGAAGTGGATGAAATGTCTGCTTACACAATCCTGCTCCCATCCGAACTCTGACCAGACCAGACCTTTGCTTAACTTGGACTCTCCAGTACAGACATTACTCGCAGTCTTATGGCAATCTTACAAAGAAAGATGAGCAGCAAGGATCTTCACACCATCACAAACCACAAGGGCACATTTGCTACTATGTGATAAAGACTCAAAACTGCTGCTGGCTTTACTGGCTAGTGATTGCCCCCTCTTCTGCTCCCATGGCTAGAGGACATAATAAATTATCCAGAGAGCACCTCTCTTAGCTGGGCAAGGGCTGAACTTTGGTTGTGTATTTGTGGAGCTCAGTGCACAGTTAACCTGGCACAATTCACTGTGGCATAGTTCACTGTAAATCCTTACACAATAAATGGATTGTAATCACTACATTTCAGTGACTACTGAAAGGCAATTTGAAGACTAAATAAAGCAGGATGTTGAGATTTCAGGTTGTAGGTCTTTTGAAATGATTTGAGGCAAAAGGAGAATACCTGCAGTGCTCTGCAATGCTTGTGATGTGGCTGTGTGTGCTGACAAGGGATGGTCAAGCAGTACGTGGCTGCATGGGCTCATGGGGAGAAGGAAAGATCAAGCCTTCATTCCTGTGCTGGAGGCAAAGGAGATGGGAATGCATTGCCAATCACATCATGGACCTATGCTCAGTACTGGGGAGTGACAACACCACACCATTTTTTTTTCCAATTCCCATAAAAGGGACACATTGTTTATAGTATGGTTTATTCCACAGCATGAGTGCCGTCTCGCTGCTCATTTGACCCTACTAAAGCCAGTGTGACTTAGCCGTGCTCGTGGCTGTGAGGAACGGTTTTACAGCCACAGGCATGTTGGTGTCTATGCAGGCCTCAGCAGGTGAGGAAGAGTTTGCAGAGAAAAGCATTGTTAAATGCCACAAAGCCAGATCCTCAGTGGTGTTGAGGTCAGTAATCTTACAGGAGCTTCTAGCAGCTGGCACTCTGCTCCTGGCTCCCAGGTGATGATATGGTGTGGTCCAAGGCTGTGCGACTGCCTACACCTGCTGCTGTGCTAAGTCTGAGAGAAATTAAACCAGTGGGAGCAGAGCTGCTCAGCCTGGGACAACCGAGGAAATGGCAGCTCAATACACGCCAATTACCTGGGGATTCCAGGATGGGAGCCGAGGGAGTTTACTATGGTGGCTTTCACGAGCTGATATATGATTTAGGCCCGGTGAATGCGTGAGCATTGGGCTGTAACTTTCCCCTGAGTTACTGAGAGGAAGTCTATAGTACGAGTCGTGCTTGGCTCCACGCTGTGCCTTCGTGATGTGGGCTGCACTGGGGACTCTCCATGCTTAAGGTGCTATGAATCAGGTCGAAACATGATTTAAGGTAATTTTCTTCTAATTCGCAGTCAGGCAATGGAATAGATCTATCTTCTGAGAATCAAAAGTATTAATAACTCCCTTAGACGCAGTTTGGAAGCAAATGAATACCCCCATTTTTCGGTAAATTTTGAGAGCATTATTTTACTGTATGGAGATGAACTCCATTAGCAGAACACATGAATTAAAACAAAAGCAGCTTATTTGCATTGTGATTAACTATTCCTGAGATGAGAAAGCTCATCTAGTTGTGAATATATGTCAACAAAGATTTAAACGGCGCAACGGGGCTTAATCTTTGGTTTTTTATGTTTCTACAAAATGGCTTTCATACAGAAACATTTTCTTCTTACCTACAGCTGAAATTTGTCACCATGGTAACCTTCTGGATTTGGAGGGGCGGGGTGCTCTAGGCAAATATGTGGCCGCAACCTCAGAAATCGTTATCCAAATTGGGTTTCATTTCTCCTCTCTTTCTTTAACATCTATGAGGTTCTTACACACTGGGCAGCTGCTCACATAACCGGATCAGAGGGAGGCCATATGGATTTTAACTCTTGTTTTCTTTCTTTGAAAGGAGCAGTGTTTGGGGCAATTTTCTCCCTCATTCAGTTGGCTCCATCCTTCCCTGGCTGCAGCTCCAAGCCGGCTTGGCTCTCTGGGAGCTGCTGGACCGCGCTCTGCTCCAGTGCCTGCAGCGTCACCCGCTGTTGCTGGGGAAACGCAGAAATCCTGAACTGGGGTCCCAGCAGCTCAGCATTGGAGAGTATGCTGTTCATTTACTGGCTTCAATATACACATAGTTCTATTTTGTTTTGTTTGCCATACATGTCTGAGAGTGACTTGGGGCCTTAAACAGGTTGGTTTTTTTGGTTGGGGTTTTTTTTTTTTTTTTTGTATTTTTGAAAGGAAAAAAACTGCCATAAATGTGCATTAAGACTTCTGAAAATAAAATTATTAAAGCCTTAGGAAACCCTCCCCCATGTTTGAAGGACATGTCACCATCTTGGTCATTTAACTTCTGATTTTTATTTCCCATTTTATATGTCAAACTGCTTCCCACTGCTTGCCCATATTCTCTTTCTGGCTTTTAGGTTGCAGGAAAAAGGAGGAGTTTATGATTAAAGCTCTGGACAAAGGCTGTGTAGACTGAGGTTGCTATTACTGAACTACTGGCTCTGCCACTACCTCCTGAAATAACCATGGTTGAGTCATTGAATGTCTTTCTGCCTGAGGTCCTAGTCTGTAGACAACACACAGTCTTTCTTCTCGTCCTTTTGCTTTCTGTGTGGGCATACAGTGTGGTAAGCACTGGTGTTAATCTGTGCAGTAGTGCTTTGATTTTATCTGAAGGTTGTTGGTGTAGCTAATAAATAAATAGTAAATAAAAACAATTTGAGGAAGTGCAATAATAAGCAAAGTGGTGACCCTACCTGTTTGTTTGCTTTTTGGGAAGCTCCTGGCCCACCACAGGAGCTATCAGTAAATAAACCTCTGTCATGTGAGTACACCCACTTCTTTCTTCTCCCTGTGACTGACATTTACATCTTCTTTTCTTTCCCCTGTAGGGTGGGGGCAATCAAAAACATTCTTTCATATTAAGGCAGGGTGTGATTTCAAGTGTTGTCTGGCCTGGGCCAGCTCTGGCTTCTGTGCCTATCTTTGCTCCTTGGTAGCTGTCTGCTAGTCTGAAGTACTTCACCCTTAACTAAGAAGAACAAAACCACCTTGGATTCATCCTGGGGAAAGAGCTTGTACATCAGAAGTTACTCCAAGGAGCTGACCTGGGCTACAATCTCACTCATAAGTAGATTTTTTTTTAGAAAACAAGCAAGCAGGTGGTTTATGCTTTCTGCTAAGGCCCTATCAGCTCTTGGTTAATGTGTATATTTGAGTACACTGGAAGTACATCTGAATGTGGCTTCCTAATAGGAGTAAAGCCCTGAGGGGGGACTTGCGTACACCAGCAATTCCTTTCTCAGTGGTTCTTAGCTTTAGTTTTGCCACATGGGCTGTCTGACATAGATGAAATAGCTGTTGAAGAGAGCTGTTGATGAACATAATTTGGCTCCTTCTGAGCTGGCAAGAAGTGTTCAGTGGGGCTACTGCAAGGCCACCCCAAATGCAGCAGTGAGGCTATAACATTAGGTGGCATGTGTACTGTTTTCTGCTGCTAGCTCCTACCTGCTCTTCTCAAGGGTAAAACATTTCTCTTATAGAGTTTGGCAAAAAGTTTAAAGGCCTCAGAGCCATTGGCAGGCAGAGGGAAGTCTCCCTCAGGGCAGTTTGAGTGCTAGGTCCACTTCTTGGCACCTAGCACATGAGGCTGAGCTGACTATAAATATGCAGCCACCCACCACACTACTGTGCCAGTGGGGCCTGGGGTCAGACAGCAGAATTTTGGGGGCAGTACAAGGCAGAAGAATGTGGAACACGAAATATCTGCGTTGACAGGTTGCCATCCACCATCTTGCTTCCTTTACACCATCTTCTCTCTTTGTCAAGGGCAACATAGCATGAAAGGGGAAAAAGACATGGTGTGCTGAGGCTGCAGTAAGCTCTCTGGCATCTCCTACCCCCTTTCCCCTCTTCTGCTGTATGCTTCCCTCCTTTCATCTTGTTTTGAGTGGAGTGTTGGATTACCAACAGACTATTATTAGGAAAAGGACCTTGTCATTCAGACGCTTATAGACACATCTCCCAGATTACCCATATCCCTTGCATCTGCAGAACCGGGTAGGGAAATTGGTAAGAATGTGTTTTTCCCCCCAGAGATTTTTGGAGACACCTGCCTATCAGGTGTATTACACAAACCACAAAATGGCTCCCTCCAAAGGGAGCATCTCCCAATCAACTTCCCCAAAATTTAAGGCAGGCAGGGAGGTGAAAAGCAATGATTTCCAAAGTTATCTGAACTTTTTGTCAAGTCACTTAAGTTGTTTGCAGGCTCAGACTGGCATGGGAGGTTGTGATGGGTGCCTGTTGTGTTCACATAAATTGATCCTCTCCCCAGAGCCCCATCTCTTATGTGCAGCCAAATCTTGTGTGTTTGCAGGAGACAGTATACTTGTGTTTCTCCCACGACCCTGCTGGCTCATTAGTGTTATTTCTGGAGGTCTTGTTTCCACAGTAACAAGCAATTACCATTGTTCCGTGGACTGCCAAAGTTACCACCAGCAATGCAGAGGAAGATGCGTTTTTCTCTATATTGGGATAAAATGCCTTCATATGTCTTGCTATTCACTGAATGCCAATCCTGACGCAGGTCCTGTGCGAATAGCACACTCCACCCCCTGCCAATGCTGCTTTTGCTGGTATTAAGACATGCCAAATTCTGAAAAGATCCAAAATGATCTTTTCAGTCTGTGGCTACACTGGCAATGACAGGGTCAGGATTTCAGCAGCAGGATGACTGTACCAATGGTAGCTATGGTAGGAATATAAATAGAATAGCTTGGAGGCAGTTCTTTTTGCAATTGTGCTTAGCTCTGTTCTAAGTAATGCTGGCTAGTGACGTCAATAAAATATACTCTCTGTCTTTACCCTATAGCTTCTACCAGTACAGTGGTGGAGCTCCCACAGAGGAGTCTGGTGGTCTTATACTAGCAGGGTGCTGAAGTGCCTGTATTGCACAATGCCTTCATCATCCCCAAGGGGTGATGTGTGCACATCTGCTCCAGCCATTTCTTCCATCAGTGGTTTCTCCTTTCCCTTTTACCTTTACATTACACACAGACAGATTCCGAGCTTTAAACCCCATAGAACATATCCTGAATTTCATGTACATATCAAAAGATTAGGCAGCTGGGAAGCTGAAGGAAGATGGACTTTTGTAGGTGAGAGAAATGGGGTAGTGGGATGCTGGGGCAGCTGGGTTGTGTTTCATGACTTGGAGAGTTTTTATTTCAGTGACTCCAGTTTCCAAGTGTGACTCCATACTCTAAAAAGCTCTGGGGCCACGTTGTAATCTCTGAGCTCCTCTTAACAGAGCTTTCTTGTGAATGGGTGTATGTATGGATCTACATATAGGCACCCACTTGCCCAAATGGCTAATAACAGGTGTTGGAGGGAGAACATGGCCTCTAGCCTCCATAAACCAAAGCACAGGGGAGCACAAGGAGTCTTGCTCCGAGGTAGCTGAAGCAAAGACATCAGGAGAGGCATTGTAAAACTGGGAAGGAACAGCCTTTTGCGAAAGGTCTTGGAAACACCTGCACTAGAGATTTTTAAAACCTGGACTTACCAGAGAAGGTAGAGGACAGTTTCATATCAGGCCAGTATATGAGGGTGACAAGGAACAGAAAGGGTGCTGCTTTGTCAGCTGCCAAGATTGTACTGCTTTAGCTGCCCTTGAGGAAATAAAACCCCAACAACAAACACGCTGTCTTTTCTTGGAATGGAGAAAGGGGTAGGGAGAAACCATTGGTGATAGGGGCCTTGATTCTTTTTTCTGCCTAAAGTCCCACCAAGTCTGAAATGAAGGTGGAGGAGGGAGTCAAACATAAGTTGAAAGGAAGTGCCTGTATATCACATATCTGTTCTAGAGGCCAGGCCTAATTTTTAAGTGTCTCTCAACTAGTAGGGATTGAAGTGTTAGAAAGTTCTTCAGTTTTCTTGGGGGCTGACCATGGAGTGAAGGCAGCCCCACAGAGAAAGGTTAAGAAGATAATCTTGGGCGGGGAGGAGCAGTCCTACCTAATCCAACAAGTTTCTCTTCTCCTCTTTTGAGTTGCATCCTCCTAAAGCCTTGGATTTTAGCACAGTCTGTATGGATGGGGGGAAAAAAAAAAAGACAATCTTATTCTCCACACATAAACCAGAATCTAGTGTTTTGAGTGCTAGGTGACGGCATACGAGGCTTGGGTGGTTCGTAATGAGCCGAGACTCGTTTTTGTATCGTAAGGAAAATATTCCCATCTCGAAAATGAACCAAGCCTTTGCTTTTTATCTCTAAGCTTCAGGGCACCCACTGGCGTCCCACATTTTCAGCCGGGGTGGTGTGCCAAGCTTGCCAGCAGACACTAGGTGGAGGCCTTGGGCTGCGGTTTCACTTTTCTGCTGAAGGCAGAAAGAACAGAGGACTTGTGCTTTCAGAAGGGAGATCTTTTTCTTTTCTTGCTGCTCTCACATGCCAGAAAGGAAAGTCCAAGCTCTCCAGGTGCGGAATGGGATGAGCGGGGGAATGGAGGAGAAGTGTCTGTCCCATCCCAGGTCCTCCCTGCAAAAGGATTTTGTGAGCAAGGCTGCGGTGGGAGCGTTGAAGGCTTCCTAGTTCTTGGGTGTGGTTGGGTTGCAAGATTGATTTAATTTATCCTGATTTATTTTATCCTCATTTATATATCGTGATGGGGATAATTTTGAGATTTCCATGAATGCATATAAAAAGTATTAAAATTGAGATGAAAGTGAATACTGATGAGCTGATTTATCTAGCAACAAATGCTGATAGAACCAGCTAAGATGAAGTGCATGCTGTATTTATGACGATTGCTTTCCACAAAGCCTCCAATCTTAAAAGTATTCCAAATAGGGAGACTTAGAGTTAGTACAAAGAATGAATCACAGGTTAAGTGAGAGCCAGATGGAACTTGAAATGTTCATTTTGAGAGAAATTTCAAAGTTTATGATTTCAAAGCTTTTTTGTAACTCTAAGTGATAGAAATACTGTTTTCAGTGTATTCCTAAGAACCGAAAATTATGAACATTTCAATTAGATACTTTTAGAAAAATAACTGATGTTTAGTTTTGAAAATTAGTTAAATTTTGGTACAGTTTCACATGTCAGTTTTAATGCAGAGTTAGGTTATGCCAAATCAAGTCTCATATGAGGGCATGTTATGCAGTCCTACCAGTAACATAGCATACCATGACTATAATAATTAAATATTCTATTATATAATTTAGTTCAGGTGATATTTAATTTTCAAAACAAGTGATTTTTCTACCAAGTAATGAGTTTTTTATCAAAAGCAGTACCAGCTTTATTAGTCTGTGCTGAATGAAACAATTTAAATTTTTACACTCTGAATAAGAAATGTGCTGGGTACTAGTTAGGGACCAATTGTTTTTAATATCCTAGAAACCTGATCCCAGGCTAATGGCAGGATATTGAACACATCAGTGTCTCTCATTATTAACTGAAGAATGTAAAAACAATACAAGCAGTAGGATGTAATAAGAAAATATAAGGTTGCTTTCAAAATTAGTATTTTAATTTGAAAGAAAATCTGGGGTTTTTTTTCCCTAAGGCAAACTTTCCAATACAGAAATGTTGTTTGAGCCTCCTTTTCCAAAGGGATTTTTCATTTGTACTTATGATTTTGCAATAAATGTTGATTTTATCAAAATAGTATTTTCTGGTTGAAGACTGTTTCGATTAAAATTTTCTCACTAGTATGAGCTGTTATGACACTCTCCTCCTCCACCCTCTGAGCTGTGGTAAAAGGGTGAGTGAAGTTATTGATTTATCTTTCCTTATTTTTTTTTCAGTGCAATGACTTCGAGAGCTCCATGGCTGTTCTGCAGACAGATGCACAATTGTGAAACATCAATATGGACTGCAAATCTCTACTGTCAGTCAGCTCCTCTTCCCCTCTGCATAACGTAATCCCTATCTTCACAATGCCTGCACAGATACACATTTGCAAAGATGTTTTTCTGGAGATAGCGTGCATAGCAAGCCCTCCTTTACTTGTTCTCATCTCTAGCAACATTATATGGAGTTTCAGTTCACAGTTCACTGTGTTCCCCCTCCTACCACTGAAATGCAGCCAACTCTGAGCTGCGGCTATTAAGCATCACACAAGCAACACCACAAAACAGATTGTGGAAAGCAAAGGAATTCAGAGAAAAGCAACAAATTGACTGAGGACTGCAAGGGTTGTCTGGGAAGTGATATCAAAGGATTATAGGGAATAAGTAGTGGTTAATAGTGATGCAGAATAGTCATCACCTTGCTATTCAGGTGATACCAGCATGCAAGGGAGAGCTTTTGAGGGTGGCACAAAGAGATGTCACTAGCAGTAGTCAGGTTTCAGCCAGGGAGATGAGCAGGTCAGCTTCCCTGATGACTGAGTTTTTCAGACTGTCAGAGTCCCAAGAAAAGGGCTGCAGGCATCATTGCTTGAGGGTTTTAAAACTGGTAAAAGTTTCAAGACAGGACAAGGCAGTATCAGGACAGGTGAATAAAACAAGATGGAGCAAATAGCCATATCTATCCCCACTTTGTATGAGTCTGAGAAAACAGTTGGGAGAAAGATAAAAAGGTCTGAAGGAACCTCATGTACAAAGTTAGAAAAGAGTGTGAACCGGCATGACGAGAGCTGGGACATGGCAAGGGAAAACCTTTCAAAGGCAGTGCTCTTCTTTGACAGCATGATGACCTTAGGGTAGGAAAGGAGGAAAAAGAGGAAGATGTGCAACGAATCAGAGGAAAAGAGAAATGTGTGTGAATGTATGTAGCTGTTTATGTGTGTGTGTGGCACAACAGGAATCTCATTCAGACTGGAAAAAGCATTGTAGGTGTCTGCATCTCAGTTTGCTCAGAGTAGTGGCTGGAAGAGGGCACCTTCGCACAAAACCTGCACGTGAATTCTTGTTGCTTTAGGTAAAGTGATGAGGGGGGAAGGCTGCCAAACACCGTCACTGAGCTTCAGTGGACAAACAAGAAGCAACTGCAAAAGTCTGTTCACAACTCAAGTTGCATAGCAACACTAAATTGTCAGCTTGCTGTTACGGCAGTCCCTTACATTATCCCCATTATTAGAACCCTTTTTAGGAATCATGCAGTATGATGTTACTAGCCTACTCCCAAGCTCGTTGTTTGACCTTTGTCTCTTGCTGAATGATGCCATGTAATTTGCTGCAAAGGTGTCTCGAAGTAGTACACCAGAGAGAAAAGTCCTTGAGGATCCATCAACATAGGCCTTAGGGAGAAAAAGATGTGCCTATGCAGGATGGGGCAGCAGAGACAGATCAGGGAGCAGCAATATCCTCAAAGAAGTCTAGCATCTGACAAACTCAGCAGGATGTATGTTACCTCATCACTTCGCTGAACTGACTCCTCATTGATCCAATTGAAAGGCTATTTTGAGGGGTGAGCCACAGTTGCTCCTAAGACGTGCTGCAAACTCTTCCAGTGCACACTTGTGTCTCGTGGTTGGATCACTCCTATGGACTATTGCTGCTGTGAAATCCTAACTTCCAGCCAGCTGTTTCCTGCTTTTCAGCGTAAGCACCTTGTGAGCTGTCTCCTGGCAGAGATGCTGAAGCACAAAAGCAGTCACAGCATCATCATCCTGTGATGTTTCAGACACTGCTAGTACCTGAAACAATACCTAGAAGTCTGCTTGTCTTGCAGGATGTTGCTAGTGTCCTGCATAATTTCTTTTCTGGATGTCTTGTATAACACAGCATCCTCCTCCCTATTTCATTCTAATGCCACTTCTTTTGCTGGCACAAGATCCTGAAATGCCCCTGCCATCTCTTTGCAGCCAAGGCAACCAGGGTCACTGGATACCAAGGTGTAGCTGGAATTTTAAGGACATGAATAAACTGAATGAACTCCTTTACTGCAAACATCAGGCTGACATGGACTTAGGACACCAGGTAGAGTGGAAATTAGCTTACAGGCCTTTTGCACTGGGTGATGGGGAGAATGGCCTGCTTAAGCAAGTAATTCTCAGTGATGTATCTCCTTTCTGAAGAATGCCTCATTGTAAACTATACCAGCTTTTTCAAGATCACCACTGCAAATTATGAACAAGCAAACAGACCTCAAAAGGACAAGATAGACTGCCTGTTCCCTCTGTATAGAGTAATGGAATTATTCTGCTTCGTTAAAACAACTGATGAGGAAACAAACAGCCTTGAGATTCAGTTCCTTTACGTTTTTGTGCCCAGAACCCAGAGCACATAAATGGCATGACATCTGGACTAGAAGCTACAAGTCACTCTTGCTTGATATTGAGGGGATCAAGCTCGGACAAGGTCTAACACGGCAGGTGATAAACATCCATGCATGACATATTACTAAAAGAGATCTGATGGCCAGGGAGTTATCCTTGACAAAGGAACATCTCTCTAATGCAAAATAGCTTAGCAGTCCTTACAAAGAAGGAGCAAAAGTTGTTCATCTGACTTTCTCCTTTCTTCCCTTGAGTATCTCCCATGGACAAGAACTGCTGGATGGGACACTCCAAAGAGCTTATTTCTCTCTCCAGGAGAGAGTCTCCTTCTCTCTGTCTGAGTTTTAGATTTATCTTGCTTCCCTCTGAGGCTGAGGGATCTGAGATCATTAGAGAGATGGCAGGTCTTGGAGTGGTCACTGGTACCCACCATCTTTGTAGCTCAGTCATCCTGAGGACCACTATCAGGAGGGATTTATCTAAGAGCTCTGCAGAACAAATAGACTCTGATGCCTTGTGGCTGCTCTACACATGTTTGTTGACAGCCCTGGTACTTCAGTAAAGGAGTCAGTCCTGAGTTTTAGGCTGTGTCACCCAGACTGAAGAGTTTTGTATCACCTTGCTGCCATGGACTATCTGGAGGTACAGATACAAGAGACTGTTCCATGGGGCTGGTTCACATTTAATAATTGTTATGGCTTTCTCTTTTTAACTTGGTCTTCTAGTTTATGGTGGAGGTAGAGTTGAGCGTCCCCACTGATGAGTGGAGGATTCTTTTATCAGACCTTATGCCGTGGTCAGACCTCTTTAAGATTTCTCTCCATGTATCTCTATCAGTCTCAGTCTGTATGTGTTACTAAGTACCATCTTTGCAGTGCCTCAGCTTTATTTGACAACCTGAGTTTCCTTTGACCTTTTGAGGATAATGTTTGCAGGTTAAAATGTGCTGAATAAGGACAAATGAGAAATGCAAAAGAAGTGAAAATAGGCAGGTTTTAAAGAAGATCATCTTCTGTCAGCATTGTTTGCATGTGTGCTCATTTCTCATAAACATTCAAAGGCTCAAGTTTACTGTTGCTAGTGTACATGGCAAACAAATGTCAAGGCTGCACATGACTACTTGCCATAAATTAATATTAAAAGAGCACACACACTTCATCTGAAAGTGCTCGAACACTCGACAGAAAGCAGAATAAACAACTATCAGAGTCACCACCTAGAGCTGGTGATTTCCATCTGTACACAGGAAGATGCTCTACAAGGAAGGTCAGGATCATAGCCTTCAATTTTGCAAATGAGACAGAGTTCCTCAGTGAAGCCACTTGTCTGGTAGTCACAGAGCTTCCACCTCTCTACTGAACCTGCAGAGGCAAGTGAGGATGCACATTTGATTGTTTTCTCTTCCATCCTTGACTGCCGCTTTTAAAAGGAGTCACTCACCCTTTCATTTACTGCCCAGGGCATGAGGTTATCCATCACCACCCAGCACAGGCTGCCATCCATCCTGGCTGTGCCTGTGTGCTTACTGGCATGTATTTTCTCTCTGTCTCCCTTCCTCCTTGACTTGCAGGTGTGCCTTGGTGCTTCCCTTCAGATCACCTCTGCTTCTGCCTTCGGTCCCCCTCACTGCAAAGGATTTCTTCTCCCCTGCATCTCTTCTGGGCTGGCCAGAGGCCTCCAGCAGCAAGTTTCCTTGCAGAGCAGGCCTGACTGTGTGCTTGGGTATTCTGTACCTCTCCAACTGTCCTTGTCCTTTTCTCAGGGATCTCTCATCTCCCAGGGCTGTCAGAGGAAGATTTGTAATTCTGAGTCCTCTCTCGGCTTTCTTCTGTGGGTTTTCATCCTGACAGTCCCACAAACTGTGCAGAGATGCAGGATGCAGGAAGGTTTCCTGCCAGGGAAGATTTTGATAACGGGTTTTACAACGTTCCCTGGGAGGATGGGCTTGGTAGTGGCTTCAAGAGATGAAATTTAGTCAGAAGGGACTTGATCAAAGTGTCTAAAGTAACATGTCTGAAGAGGTCTGTCGGGAACACCTTTTCTTTCTGTCTCTCCAGAAACTAAAAAAGGGGCATTCGGGGACAAATTGGCAAACACAGTACTCGAGTACTTCATACAGTGGTAATTAAACCACGAGACATGTTGCCACTGGGTGTTCTGGAGGCCACCAACTAAAGTGAAAAATCCCAGTGGCTCTACAGAGTGATCCAGTTTCCAAATTCCTAGGAATTAAAATGTTTCTTGAGCCTCCTTCTACAACTTCTTTTCAGGGCTCCGAGGGCACCACCACCCCTGACTGTCCCTGTCCAGCATCTCCTGGGGCTCCTTCCACCCTGCCCAGGTCCCAGGACCCCATTTCAGCCCCCCAGGGCCATCAGTTCCTGCCCCAGTGATGCTGCAGCAGGGCTGATCTCCAGCTCCCCACAGCCCTGCCTTGACCAGCCACAGGCCCCACTGCACTAGGGAGGTACCTGATGCCCAGGGCTGGGGCTGCTCCCGGTGCCCCCCAGCTGCCCTGCTCCTTGGCTGAAGTGGTAGGATGTCCCTGGGCAGCCCCCAGCCTTGCTGGTGCCCTGACACTTCTTACACTGTTTGGTGTGGGCACAGCTAGACTCTGTCAGCTGCATCCTGCTCCATTTGTGTGGTTTCTCTTAAGCCCTGTACAGTCTATACCATCACATGCCACAGCCAATAACATTTTTAAAGTGGATGATTCCCTCCTAATATACTGCTTTTATCTACAGGAAGAGCGTTAATGCCTTCCAGGATCTAGAACTGGTTGCAGAGACTGCAAATGTGATATTTGGACTAGTAAGTCATTTTACCAATGCACTTCCTCTTAAAAGTGATCATTGTTAGAAATCATTGATCTTTTCCTTGTCCTCTTAGTCCGACAATATCACAGCTCCAAAATGGGCAGCCTTGCTGTGTGAGCAGAGATACACAGATCAATATCCCTTCTTATGGCAGCAAATGAAAATGAGTGGTACAAAGGTAGACTTCCACAACCCTGTTAGCAGCAACAGTTTGGAGGCAAGCATCAATTGCCATGGCAGTTGAAATGAAAAAAGTGAATATAGATGTTTATGACATCAATCTGCCTTGGTTTGGAGTTTAAAGATTATTATTTTGAAGATAATTGCAACATTTTGTTATAAAATTTCTAGAATTTCTGGGGAGAGGGAGGGGAATGAAGCTAGAAATATCTGTCAAAATAGCTGTATCTCACAGTATTTGGGTACATCCATTTCAGAAAGGCAGGTAATCAGTCAGAAGAGACTAAGGGGCCCATGCTTTTGTGAACACACACTCCTATGCATACTAAAACTGCAGACTACAATATCTTTGCTCTAGATTTACCAGCAGATATATTGCAGCTCGACAACCAAAATCCCCAATACCAAAATCCATTAACTAAAGTATAGCAATGGTACAACCCAGGTAAATTTGATTCTGGGTCTTCCATTGATGAGATATTTGAGCAAAACATGTTGCATTCATTGTGAGGAGTGTCTTACACCATGCAGGACAGAGATATCATGGACAGACTCAACTTCTTTTAAAAAGAGGAAATAACTTTTCAGACCAAAGAGTTAAAAAAAATTGGTGTGCTGACATCCATCGCTTCATTGTGTTGGGTTGTGGGAGGGGAGAGGTTTTTCCCCCAAGTATGGAAAAGCCTTCTTGCTCTTTCCAGTTTTGATGGGAAGGTCAAATTCACAGCCCAGCTGCACAGGGGGATGGCTGGGCTGCCTTGCTCGCACGCTGCTTCATGGTCTTGGCAAATATGGGACCTGACTGTGCATCAAGTCCGAGGAATCCCATAGGAAGCCTCTGCAGTGAGGATTTAGCTTGTGATTGAAAGCAAGACAAGATTGCATCCACATTAACCTCCTCTCTGCAAAAACCAAGAAGGTCTCCCAACTCTCTCCTCCCCAAACCCCCACCACTTTTCCTCTTTCCTTGATTTTTCAGCTAAAAATAGGGTGACAGAGGGACTGTGGGGTAAGCAGCTGGAGTAGAGCGGAGCCAGTTGCCATAGAAACCAATGAGCCACTTAGCAGCACTTGCCTTCCTCCTTTGCCTGCGGATTTTTTTTCCCTCTTGCGCATGGAGGGTCAGTGTGGGGGGAGCCGGAGTAGCCCCACACTCGGCCAGGGCTCAGCTCCCTGCCCCACAGCCACCCGGGCTGCCAGTGCTCCTGCGGGATCTACCTCCCAAATGAGGAAGGGGAGAGGGAGGATGGACATCAGATGGAAGAAGGTTTGGGCATCAATGCTTGGACATACGCTGAGAGTCTCCCCCTCACCCTGGCATCTTGCTCACCTCTTATACTAGACAGCACTTGGACGGTGCCCCAAATATTCAAAGAGGGCTCTCCAGGCCACTGGTACCCTGCTCTGTCTTTAAAGATGGCAAATAGCAGCGAAAGCAGGGTTTTATGTATTTAACCATGTGCTATATTACACCCCAAACTTGAGTAGCCAAGGCAGTAGTTTGGTGGGTTAGAAGTGGGGAGTGTTCCTCTCCTCTCAGGTCTTTCTTCTATCATGAAAAATTAACATTTGGGTGATTATTTAAAATAGATATCCAACCTACTTTTGGTTCACATGGGGCTAAAGTTGCTTTCATTTCACTGCATAGACATTTCTCAGTGGGGAAAACCTATTTCCTTGAAAGATCTGAAGCTCTAAATGGGATACCTGAAACATATTAAACTATAATTTGGTTATACCTGGTAGTGGTTTGCAGTGCTTGATATTCAGTCTGTTTTTTCTTTTTTTTTTTTCCCTGAGACTGAAGAGACATACATTGTTAGGTAGCACATACTTCACTAAGCTTATTTTTAAACTTAGAAAATATTATCACTAGCAAAAAAGTACTAGATTGGCAGCTCTTGGAGAATGAAATCTCCTCTTCAGCCCTGGAGTGACAGAGCCAGTTTTGGTAAGACCTTCCCACACTGCTCCTCATTCGTGTGGTCTAAGCATGGCTTCCTCGTAACCTGAAGTCATATGAAAAAGCCCCAGCTCCTCACACCTGGATGCAAACCCCAGGTGTCTGCTTGCAGGTGCTATTTTCTTTTGCATGCTGTGCTATGTGGAAATAGTAGCGGCACAGACAGACATGCATTAATGGGTGCTGCAAGCACGGTGAAGCTGTAAGGAATTTGCCAGCAGAGCCATACCTGGTAAAGCTTGCTGATGTAGTGCTTCTCCTTCAGGTTGCAGGTTACCAGCATTTCTGAAAACTGGGAGAGAAAGTCTATCAGCTAGAAATCATGGAAGATAAAATTGAAAGCAGTTGCTAGAATTTGGGGCTGGATAGTTTTCCTCTTGGTGGTCTGAAACTGGATTTTTGTGTTTGATTTCTCTTCTTAACATGAATGGAGCACTGAAAGATAATAAATGGCATCAGACAGCAGTGCACGTAAGGAAGTATAAATGTTAAATAATGACTCCTTATAACATACCTGCAAAGTCAAATGTATCATTTAACTTCTGCTCATCAGAGAAGGTCAGACAAGACATGTGTGACAGAGTTAGGACTGGATCAAAGGTATACCTGGGCAGACCTGAAGACCTCCTTCACTGAGACATGGCCTGGCTACCCCAAGGATGCCATTTTGCAGCTGCTTAGAAGAGGTCAATGGAAAGGCCAGCTTTGACTCTTGATGCTGACTCTTAATATTACTCATCTGTACTACATCACTGGCATCAGCAGGACATATATCTGCTCTGAAGAGCTGTGTGAGCACTTGTGTAGCTAGGTGGGTCCACTTCAGAGTTGTACAAATCCATGGCATGGCAGAAATACAGACAGGGTCATTCTGTGGTCTGGTGTTGTCCTGGTTGACACAGCAGTCTTTTTGCAGCCCTTGCCATCAAAACAATGCAAAACAACCTCGGGGTTTTGTTGATGTGTCACATCAGGGCCTTTCATTTAGTCACCCATGCTTTTTTCTCTCTCCTCATTTCTGCACAGGGTCCTGTGCAGTCATCTCATTAACTTCTTTCCAGCATTTAACTGAGACTGTAGTGCAAAATTTGGATCTGAATTAAAAAATGTCCCTAGATTTAGGCTGCTTGATCCAGGTTTGGTGGTGGCCCATTTCTTGGTGAAATGTATAACAGCAGCCAAGTGTCTTCTCTCGTATATTATTATGTTTCTTAATTTCATGGTGTGTTTTCTTTGTTTGTTGCAGTAGCCTGAAGTCATGCATCAAAACTCTTACTGTATTCATGAAAACATACCAAAGGCGAGCTTCACTGGCTAATTAAATCTTCACTGTTGCACACTGGCATGACAAATATAGATTTAAAACAAACGTAATTTGCTATTATAGAGCTGCTCCTATTGTATTCACCTGATGTTATCAGAAGGGTCTGGCCCAGGAGGCAGGATGTGCTGAATGCAATGCAGGAGGTTGGAGGAGCAAAAATCTGGGGCAGGTGGGTACAAAAATAAAGGGGTCTTTGTACACAAAGGAATTCCTCTATGCTAGCAGAAAGAGATAAAGGTTACAAAGCAAATACTTCCATCAGCAAGATCAGAAGCTGCATGTCTTCTGTTCTCCTTAGGAGTCATTCAGAGCTGCAGCTTGTTGGATGCAGAAAGCAAATGAGATTTGGGATGAGAAGAACTGAACCCTACAGCAACAGCTTGTGGTGGAGGGGAACAGAGAACTGTCGAGCACACTGAACGTCAACAACAGATGGGATTTTGTGCAAAACATGGTACCATAGTTAGACTGGGAAGGAAAAATGATGGCTTTCCATCTCAGCCTCAGAGCATTCAGGAGGAATAGATGTGTTCTTGATGGTTTGAATGGAAAGGTGGGGATCGGCTAGTGTCTCCTTCCTCCTCTCCCTCCTTCCTAAAAAAACCTTTTCACTTTTTCTCTACTTCCCCTAGGACCTTGGTCCATGCAGAAAATCCTATCTCCAGCCTCCAGGGGACTGAGATTTTGGCAACCTCCACCACCTAACACTACTCACTACTGCCAGTTTAGCTGCTCTGAGTTTGATGCCCTTTTCTTCAAGTCCACAAGCTAATGTCCACAAACTGCTGTCTAGAAGCATTGGTGAAGAACATATGCCAGTAGATGGGGTGTGCAGGGTAAACAGAAGGGAGAAGAAGTGACTGGGGAAGAACTGGCCAGGTTGGATTCTTTGCAGAAACCAGGTCTGAGATGGCCTTGCCACCCAGCTGCTAGAAACAAAACTCATGTTTTTCCATTGACTGGGTCTTAATGCTGCTGGAAAACTCCCTACCTTCCACAGCATGTGCAATTTGTAGAAGAATTCTAAAAAAAAAACCAAAACAAATAATGTATTTACATATAAAATGATAATGTTCTGGTTAGTATTGTGTCCTTTTCATTAACAATATTGAGGTTGCATTGAATTTGTTTTGCATAGCACCTCTGTTTTCAACATGGAACGAGGTTTTGCACTGGTTGCAGTTCACTGTTGAACCAGCTGATGGGGAATGCAATGAGAGAAGTGATGGTAACTTGGGGTATGGTAAATCAGCCACTGTCTGTACTGGGGCTAAGGAACCCCAGGTTCATTTAGCTTAGTGTTTTCTCCACTAAGATGAACCTAATGGAGCTAATATTTTTGTTTTAATTAGAATTAGATGCCAGTAGGGAAAAGGGAAGGTTTTATGCCGTTCTCACAGGTGCTAAAGTGCCACAGAGCTGTCTCAAGCATAAAACCTCCCTGGAAGAGAATGGAAGAGGATGCTTCCATGCTGGCCATGGATTCAGGAGGACAGCGTGGCATCAGATTATATCTGTTTGGTATTTTAAGGTTTCTTTACAACCTTAAAGTAGAACGTTATTCCCTGAAGAATGCAGTCCTGCAGTTTAAGAAGAAATACTGTGGCGTAAAATGTATTCCATGAGAAATTCTGCTGCTGTGGAAAATGTGGGGCCTTGCCAGAAACCCTCCCACCCAGGAGAGAAACTGAATCCCAGAAAAGCGAATGGACTCCACGATATTAAACGCTAGGGGAATGGGTTCAAGTCTGTTGCCCTTTTCGGTGAGATTGCAGCTGACAGTTCAGGCAGGAGGATATGTGCAGTGAGTAACGTGAAGTGGGATAATGCATGCAGAACACTGTGTGCTGGAAGACTTACATACGGCTGTTGCTCAAAATAGTGTCTTCAGACATAGACTGTGGAGTATGTGCATAATGGCTCTTTGCTGAAGTTTTTGTAATGTATAATCTTTGATGGGAGATAGAGGCTTTGCTTCTGCACAAAACTGCATCTGCCACTGCAGACTGCTGGGCATATTCTGTGCATAATGTTCTGGTGTTACTGCATGTGTACATTGGTAATGCCTAGATAGATTTCTGAAATAATGATTTTTCCTTCATTATGATCTGGTGTAATGACAATTCCTCATTGAAGTGTTAATCTCAACTACTTACACTTCAGTGCAAAAAGATCTGATTAATTATTTGTTTAAAGGCAGCAAATATGCTTTCTTCCCTATCTCCTCCCCCTTCCTTCTTGAATAACTCAGGCATAACATCTTTACAGTTTTTTCCTGAGGCTTGCCAGAATACTTCATCACTGGGACGAGGCACAGGTATCTGCAGTCATGCTTCAGAACCAAAGGAACTGTTTGGTACTTTGTTGACTTTGCAAACAAAACAAAGCCTGGGTGCTTTCTATTGTTCTCTTTTCTAGGCTGTTAACTCTGGGTATGGTTCACTGTCAGTGCTAACAGAAAATGAATAAACTTAAAATATGGCTCCTTTGAGCAACTGAACAGAGAAGTTTAGAATGAGAGCCCTTTCTCAAATTTACTTACTGCAAACCATTCAGAGCCTGCTAGACTGCTCTCTGTGCTCTACAGTGCTTTGGATCGTGACAGAAAGACACTGTGTAAACGTAAGATATTATTATTAGCTCTGTCCCGTGTTCAAGCCGGCTGATAACAGCAACTGTCCTCTCCTTTCATTGATGTACTTGTGAGATCCGTCAATCAGGGCTGTGTCAGCAGCACAAGAGGGGGAGGGTGCAAGTGTGTTTATTTTTACTGTCAATTGTATTTGCTAATGAGAGAGGAGTCCATTACTAGAGAGGGAGCCTGTGTGAGTTAGTGACTGAGTCAATTTGTTATCAAGTGCTGGCTCTAGTGCCAAGTATTGCTTGGGAGAACTGAAAATCATAATTCCTCCACCCCCAGCTCCCCTCTGTCTAGCCTCTCACATTCACTCCTGATATTAACTGAAGATCACAGCTGCTGGGAAGCTGGCAGATACAATTTTACAAATGGATGTTGTGTGATGTCAACCTTTCCTTCTCCCCTCCCCGAGCATCTGACATTTCTCAACCAAACGGACAGATGATAGAGCAAAACTGGGATTATTTCTTTATGTTCATAATAATAATGACTTATTTTCAAAGTGCTTTTGCTCAGTAAGGAGGGAGGATAGAATAGTGTTTATCCAGCTTGCATTCTCCCATCTCATCTGCTGGTTTTTTCTGCCCTGCAGCATCCTCCTTTTTCCACTTGATCTCCTCCTCTTTCTTCTTCCTTTTTACCACTTCTGGTCCTCTGCACATCATGTTGCTTTGGTGATGGCCCCCTCACCTGAGATCAGACATGGTCCTAGTCTGCTTTGGCTTTACAAACCACCCCTCCTTGCTTTCTAGTCTCTTTTCCTGAACTGAACATTTTCCTGACCCAGCCTGTTCCTCACAGGGTATCCAGCAAATTTCTTACTACCTGGGGAGACATGCTTCATCCCCACTGGAAACAACAGTGTGTGGTAGCTGCCTTTGGTGTGAGCAGTGTTACTGCTACCTGCGAATGCTGGAGAGAAACAGCAGTCTCCCATGCTGAGAGCTCTCTGAGCTGTCTGCCTCACTACGGCTTAAAGCAGACGAAGCCTCATTTTGCATGAGGCAGGACATCATAGCCCTAAAAAAGGAGGAAATCACGACAAACTCCAAAGCTTTGGGAAGAATTCGGGGCCATCTGGCAGACAGCATCTTCAGCTACAGTCTTTCAGGGAGGTGCTTATCCAGAGCTGTCTCTGGTGGCAGAGCGCTCTCTGCAGAGCCACCAACACAGCTCCTGCTTCGTCTCTTCGTGCTGCTCATCCCATTGCTGGCCAAATCTAGGCCTGGCTGTTTCTGTGGGGACAAACCCTGAGGTGGTGTCATTACATGTAGGGTACCGTGTGCGACCTGCGCATGCCGTTTGACTCAATTCTACCTCCAGAAAAGCCCTTATTTTTACTTCAGATTCTCTTTGTCTGTTGCAACACCTTTCTCCAGGTTTGCTCTCCCACTTCTCTCCGACGGAGCAATTCCCATGTGATTCAGGAGCTGATTTTTCCATGCTCTCCTTATTTCACACCCTTTCCTGGCCTTGCCTAGCCTGCCCCCCTGGCAGGTCTGTTTGGAAAAAGTCCCCACATCACCTCATGCCACTTCTCTGTGGTCTGGGCCTGTGCTGCCTTACATCTCTGGCCAGGTCATGGCCCCCAACCGTGACCCTTGTTTCACTGAGCAGATGGCTACTGTTTGTTTGTAGATTCTGAAAAAGACTGGAAAACCTTGGGTTTTAACCTGGTAGAAAGGACAGTGGACCTCCTGTCAGCGGACAGTGGAGGGAGCAGATGTTCTGCGCCATGCTTCTCCCTTGTCACCTTCAGGGAAAATAGGTTGACTTTGTTTTGCTCCACTCACTTTTAACGTTGTAGTACCATGCTCAGAAAAGAGAACAAGGGAGATTCCAAACTCTTTTCTCCCCTGGGCAAGAAACAAGCAGGAATGGTTGAACACTGCTGTGGCTGTGTTGTTTTACCCCATCCTATTCCACTGTGTTTCACTGCAACCCATGCGGTAGGTTGTGGTAGGCATAGGGGAGCAAAGAAGAATCTCAGCAGAGGTATGTGAAGGAGTAAGGGGGAGAAGTGGGAAGTAACTCCTATAAGCTGGGACAATAGTGGGAGAGGTAGAGCTGAGAAGTGGATAATTCACTACGGGTCTTGCAGATGGGGAAGTGCGTGGTGGGGAAATCACTGACGCTTGTGGGGGTGAGGAGCTGGATTTTCTGGATCACTGAGTGTCCATACAGAGTCACTGCAGAGATGATCCAAAGTCACCATCTGCTTTTGGGAATGCGGGTGACTCTGTGAATGTTACATGCTGGGGAGCTGGGAATAGGGTGCTCCAAAGGCAGCTCAAACACAGTGGCATTTGCAGAAGAAAAAAATTTGAAGACCTTTTAATGACTTTTCTGGAGTCCAGCTCCTGGTTTTTTTCACTCCTTGTGGCTGGCTGTACTGGACTTATATTCCTAAACCTCTTCGCACTATTAATCTTCACAAT